>JAMPIV010018658.1:0-282500 GCA_024509875.1 Oreohelix idahoensis
TTATACCTTCTTATCATTCTGACCCATTACGACACCAATGTCATTGCTCAAACCTTGAGCCTCGCAGTCAGCAACAAGCTAAATCCCCACTCACATTAACAAACGCGGGCGTATAATTACCACGAAATCCATTACCTAGCACAAATTTGACAATTAATTTCATCGCCGGTCCCAATCAGCGAGCCCATAATTTCCTAGTCAATCAACCACCATGCCCACATGTCTACTTTTACTTAGCAAATTTTGCAACCCGTAAAATCAGTATTACGTTTGCCTCCCATTTGCATATTAAACCTCGACGCGGGCATCATCTCGTATGGCGGCAACAGGTCCCACACCACCGCCTCCATTCATAATCCCCTCAGCCTATACTGATTCGCATTCTGGAAATTTTCCCGCCGGCGTATAGGTCCCGCACTCGTATCGAAACATTTCCTAGACTACAGCACGAGCGGGGGGCGCGCGGGGCCCGCACACCGTCTCGGCCGGCTCGCGATTCGAACCATTACATTCATATATCATCGCCAACATCCCGGGTCCCTATAGCTCCCATGTGCATAACCAAAGAGGGCGCATTAAGGCGCATACATTGCTCCAGGGGCCGTGCCAATCGTGTCTTTATCATAGGCGAAAACATTCTCGGGCCCTTCAACTATATGTTCCATTACCTACTTACCATGCATTTACTAATATCTATATATCAACGCCTATGGCGCGCGAACATAAAAGACAGGATATTTAAGCCCGCCTATGCATAATTACGATCTATAGACTTGATTCGTGGTCCCCTGACGGCATTTAATAGCATATCACTATTATTTCGCCGGCGATCCAAGGACCGCATCCAATCATTGTCACAAATAATCCCACACCGCTTATAGCTGACCAAACATCCGGCGGCATATATTTACAACATCTATTGCCTAAGGGGCCAGGGTCCCGTAATTTCGACCGGCTAATAGGCTAATTACAATGGATCGCCATATGGTCCATCCTCGCCTCATCTTATTCTATATGGACAAGGAATATCTCAACACAATTTAATAGGAGGGCTCATAATATTTTTGCGCGACTGTATCTATGATATGGGCGAGCACAAGATCGAATCCGAGTGCCGTGCTATTAAGCCATTATTTTTTAGGACATCCTGTCCATCTTACTGCCCCCCCCCCCCCCCATTGTTGCAACCAACCCCCGATTAACCTATATAATTCCTCATAGCCATTATTTCCATCTCTCATATATGCCGGACCCCTAGCCAACTTATGGGCCAGATTATTGCATGAAATTCTAGAAACAGGGGTTCCAAAATCATGATTAAGCTCAGAGTAGTGCTCGACCCACCTCTCCATCTGCTTACCCTTATCGGTTAGCTTCTCTCCGCTGATGGTTTTTAGCGGTGCCGTCTTACTTTTTTTGGGGGCCAAGTGCTTTTTTCGTTTTACCGTCTTTACATTAATTTAATGTTGCCTGTTTGCGCTGCAATCTGGGATGCTCCTTCACTGAGCTGGAGCCAATAGTCATTTGCACAGCGTCGAGCAGTTTGTTGAACTTTGCTTCTCGTAGCCTTCAGGATCTGTAGGTTCTAGCACTTGGTGATCGTTTGTATTTATTCATAGCACTGCGCTTAGCTTCAATGACAGGTGCCATCACATCTGATGAAGCATCAAACCAGTCATTTGACTTTGCCGTTTTCTTACCAAAGGTGGCAAGTGCAGTACTTTGAATGGTGTTCCGTAGATGCTCCCAGTTCTCTGTAATAGTATCACCATGCTGAGGGCTGCTGAGCACTTTCTTGAAGGTCGTGGTAAATTGAGCAATCATGACAGCGTCTGCCATCTTGCTGTTATCAATGTGTGGTTTCCCTTCATGTCTGACACGATGTTTTCTTGGTTGTGTTCTGATGTTGCAGCAAACAAGAAGTGATCTATTTCACAGTCAGCACTATAGTATGAGCGCGTGGAGAACATAGACCTGAGAAGTGGTCTTCTGACAAGAATCAGATCCATTTGGTGCCAGTGCTTGGATCGTGGGTGTCTCCATGACACCTTATGCTGGGGTTTTGTCTGAAGTAGGTGTTGGTCACGCAGAGGTCATGACGGGCACACAACTCCAAGAGCCGTTGACAATTTTTATTTCTCTTGCCAATACCAAACCGGCCCAGATATGAAGGCCATGCAACATTATCGGCCCCCACTCTAGCGTCGAAGTCACCAAGGAGAACAAGTTATTCTTACCTAGGTGTGCTTTTGATGACTGCTTTTAGATTCTCGTAGAACTCGATTTTAGCTTCTGAGGCAGAGTACAGAATAGGAGCATACACACACTGACAAGGGTGATGGGACCTCCACTAGTCTGCAGGTGAAGCGTTAACATGCGTTCTGACCCATTCTCACCTGGTTCAACAAATTATTTAGCGATTTTTTTTACTGCAAAACCTACTCCGTGTTCTCTAGTTTTATTAAGATCTTTCCCTTGCCAATAAAATGTGTAGTCCTTCTCACTCACCGTTCCAGAGTCCGCCAGGCGCGTTTCCTGAAGTGCAACTATATCCACCTGAAGTCGTTTAAGCTCATCATTAATTATGGCTGTCTTCCTTACATCGTTTACGTCCTGTAGGTTTTCGGATAGTCCAGTCAACATAGTCCGGACGTTCCAGCATCCCAATCTGAGAGTTTGCTTATTTCTATTTTTTCGATAATTGCTTGGTGCAAAATTTTCTGTTCACAGTTCGGGTTTGACCCTAATCCCCATGCACCCCATGGGGAAAGCAGACAGCGGCGGGACAACACCTTATTGACTGGGGGCTGCCCAGCTTGAAGCGGGCGGTAGCTGTCCAGTGAGATCCTAGAACCTCGCCCACTGTCGGAAGTAGCCCCTGGTGCCATGCCCTATGCCAATTGGGCAAAATGCTTATAACCGGTAACTGCTACTTCCCGTGTTTTGCCGACACCTATAGGGTGAAGCTGCAGTGTCCTCTCCAGGGCGCGAGCTTGGGCACAGTTATATGGAGATCAAGCTGTTGCCCATGCAGTATGTTCCTTCTCTCAACACAGCTGGTAGATCCAAAGGAACGGCAGTAGCCGATACAGTTTGGTACGAGACACGTTGCAGGTTTTGCCAGAATAATGTTGAATCGACATTAGACTGCCTTAGGGACTCCGACTGGATTTATCCTCAGGGTTTATTCCCAAAGCCAATTCCATAAATGGATATTCCCGCAAGGCAGCGGTGGTTTGAATTTAGAGTTCCTTCTCTTAGATAAGCTACCAACCAAGGATCACGAACCCTATCTGCCCGAAGCTGCTGGTTTTAAGGCGCCAGTCGCTCTCCTTTGCCTCTTCTCCCGTCAGTGAAAACAGTTCCGCCGGGCTCAAATTGAGCCACACGTGAAGGCCGGGAGCTGGACTTGGTTGTCAGAGGCTGCTTGAGGCGCGTGCCATAGAAGCATTTATCTGCAGTGAGAGCTTATTCTCACTACAACTCCCGGCTGTAACAACCTTTTGAACCATATATATATGTATAATATATATATATATTTATATTTATACATATATTTATATATTATATATATATATATTTGAGATGTGTATATATATATATATAATATATGTATATATACATATATATATATATATATATATATATATATATATATATATATATATAAAGAACTGCTTATTCAGAGCAACCAAGAGGACAAGCACACCATCATAGGTGGCAGTCACTGGAGTTGTTTTGGCCACATCCTCAGACAAGAGACCCTGATGCCATCACATGAACAGCAATGCTATAAACCCTGGAAAAAAAAATAAGAGGCCAATCAAAAACATCTACTTGGCAGAAAACTGTGAGGAAGGCCAAGATGCAAAAGAATGAACCAGAGATGGGGCACAACACAAAGGATAGCTCACCCGACTAAGCGAAGTGGAAGCAGTTTGATGCTGCCCTATATGTGTGTGATTAGTCCCTGAATGCTTTGACAATTCTGCATCTAAGGATCAAAGAAGAAGAAAACAAAATAATTAATTACCAAAATGCTGGTTTAAAAAATCAGTCTTATCACTAACTTTTCATTAAGTGTTTTCTATCTATCGTGAACTACTTTGAGATGATCGGCACGTGAACCCAGAAGGACTTGGCATGTGTTACTGTTGAAAGGCCTAAGCTCGATTTGGGAGTAGGGGTTATGAAATGTATGAAATAGCTGTTTTGGAATTAAGTGCTGATGTCACAGTCTCAAGTGGTTTGTACTAATGCTAACATCATGAATCAATCTGTTAATCAAATTGATCTTACATAATACTCTGACCAATAAAGCAGCCATCTACTACCCAAACTTAAATGACATAATTGTAGAACATGGTAAAAGTCTATCCAAACACTTACTACATAGTACCCCCATTATAACAGCACAAATAAACAAATAATCTCCTGAGTGAATCAATTCAAATATTGCAAACTTACTCACTCAAGTACCACATTAAAAACACAGCAAAACATACCTTCCTATGGCACATTGGTTATACTGAAATCCATATAAAAACCAAACTATAAATATTATATATATATATAGAACTATAGACATATATATATCCCCCATAAAAATCATATCCCCAATAATATACGGTGATAGCATATATAATATATTTATATAACCAATTACTACTGTGCATTATGCAATGTAAACTATTACATTACTTTTTACTCGTATACTTGTTATATTACTGCACAGTCTATCATTAAAAATAATGTTGAATATGACAGAATTGACGTGAATCATCTCCCCATTGCAAAAGGTTGAAAGAGCTTGCATTCACCCATGACTCTGAGAGCTATGCTGGCACTAGCATAACTACTGGCAGGTTTTCCAAAGCCCAATAGGTGGAAAGATTGATACCAGACTGAATGAGATACAAACCAGCTGCCCTGACAATCAAGGGCTAAGGAAAACTAATCTTCCAAAGACTCCTGATGACATTGAATGCAGTGGACAACAGGTCTAACAAAACAGTGAAGCTTACCTTGTCAGAATAAAAAGTATATATTTCTTCTTCTTCTTCTTCTTCGTTCGCCCTGAAAAGGACGGTGGTTGCGTTGTGTCTGTTTACAACGTAGCTGTGATATCTGCACCTTTCGGTTGACACATCCGACTTCTGCACGGCATTTTTTAGGACCGGGTTTGCCTTCCCATTTCGATCCACACTCGCTCAGCCAGCCTGCACAGCTGCAGACTGTTTCCAGGACCACCACGTGGAGGTGGAGTGCGGTCTTGACCAGCTCTGGTTCGCTGGTCCTGACGCAGGCAGTCAAGCTATGAGACTGCGGTCTCTATTGCTGCGTCTTGAGGTCCCAAAATTATATATTTAAAACTTAATATAAATGTTTCAGCCAAAGTCAGCTTTTTATGAATATATACTGAAGCACATTAAAAACGCACCACTATTATATATACTGATGCCGAGAAGCTGGAAAAAAAAAAGTGTGGGAATGGATTTTCCCTGTGTTTGTCATGAGGTAGAGAGTGAATGGCTGCTGGAATGGAAAGTGCATGATTCAACCCACGGGTTTGTGTACAGACTACATGAAAACAATGAAAGTTACACGAGCAACACGATTCCCAACAGCTATGACCCTGAAAATGTGTATGCGTTGTGGCAGTATACTCGGTATAAAAAGGCCGTTGAGACAAAACACCCAGTACATGTGCTTGAAATGCCACGACTATCTGAAAATGACCACCAACGAGCCATTGGTATGTTGGAGACCGGAATGAGCTCGCGGGCCATTGCCAGAAGGAGGAATTGCCACCACAGCACTATTGTACGTCTCAATGAACGTTACGGAATCACTGGCAGTGCCCGGGATAGACTTCGGAGTGGCCAACCATGAGTTACTACCCCTGCGCAAGATCATCATATTGTGCTGAGTCACCTAAGGAATCGTTCTCTCCCGACAAGTCAAACAGCAAGAGCAATAGTGGGTAGACGTGGGCAAGTCTCTCAAATGACAGTCAAACGACGACTCAGAGATACAGGCCTTACTGCAAGACGACCTTATGTTGGGCCAAACGTGACTCACAGATATCATCAGCAGCGCCTGCAATGGGCAGAGCAACATGTCAGATGGACTAGACTGCAGTGGAATGCTGTCCTATTCACAGACGAGAGCAGATTCAACATATCCTTTGCTGATGGACATATGCAGATTTGGCGACGGTGTGGAGAGCACTTTGCAGATTGCTGTGTTCGTCAGCACAACCGATTTGGAAGTGGCAGTATTCACATTTGGGGGGGATTCAGTTTTCACCATTGCTTGCCTCTTCACGTCTTCCGTGGAAATGTTAATGCTGTGACATATCGAGTTGAGGTTCTGGATGCATTGGCTGCTCCTGCGTTCACAAATTATCCAGACTTGCAGCTTCTCCAGCAGGATAATGCACATGCACACACCGCATGCATTACGCAGCAATATCTACAGCAGCAGAACATTGTGACGATTGATTGGCCTGCCCTATCACCAGACATGACACCCTATAGAACATCTGTGGGACGAGTTTGGATGCAAAGTCTACAAGCAAGGTTCTCCAGCTAATCTACAACAGCTCGAAGCTGCTCTTACACGTGAATGGGACTTGATTCCCCGGAATTTCCTTCAGAGACTTGTGCGTTCCATGCGGAGCCACTGCCAAGCTTATTTGCAAGCACACGGTGGACATACCAGATACTGAGGATAGTGTGAATGATATTTTTTATTGGTTTGTGATAGGGTGGGCTTGAATGATGATGATGATGTTGTGATATTTGATCACTCTCTTGCACACTTGCTACCGACCTGATTCAACAATAAAACTCTGATTCTTAAGGCAGGGGCTGTATTTATTTTTACAATCCATTTAGTGACTAAGAGCACACTGAAGCAAACATTAAACAAATAAACCAACAAACCAAACACCAAACAAACACCCAGCTAGTGCCCGATTGCTAATCTGAAGAAGCAAACAAAGCAACGACTGGTTAAAATCATAATAGTTAAATAATCAGAGACACCATGCTCTCACCTGTCAAACTGTCCCACCCCGCCACCTGACACACTCAACTATCACACACACACACTCATGCGTGTCATCCAGTGCGACTAGTATGGTGTGCATGAGGCTGGTAATCTCACCATATAACATAGATTGCTACCGAAACCACTACTGCAAGAGCACACACTCAACTGTCACACACACACTCATGCATGTGTCCAATGCGACTAGTATGGTGTTGTGCATGAGGCTGGCAACCTCACCATATAACATAGATTGCTACCAAAACCACTACTGCACGAGCATATGAATACTTCATGTGGAGGCAAACCACACTGGTGGCCCCATGCTCCCTCAGGAGCGGAGAAGAGAAATATATATCTCCAAGTGAGCCCACGTGCTCTCACCAACCATTCTACACATAACCATAATTAAATAATAATAAAATGGACATAAAATAATATTTAACTATATGTACAACAAATACTCTCAATAATGAGAATAAACCACCACATCGCAACTGATCCATCTCAATACTATTAATAATGAGAATAAACCATCACCTCGCAACTGCTCCATCTCAATATTCGTTCTGCACTCTGAAGCATGTCGTATGTGACGACTGGTACGCCTGGCAACAAGCGTGTTGTATATGACCACTGATGAGCCTGGGAATCTCATCACATGAAACACATCATTACCGAAACAACCACTGCAATAGCATAAAAATGCTTCTTGTGGGCTTGTGATGGACACCAGCCGCACTGGTGTTTCCATGCTCCGCAAGGAGCAACCAGAGAAACACTTGTCTCAACGTGCCTTACGCACCAAGGAGTGGCTCTAATCTCACCAGAAATCTAAATGACTATTCTCACTTCAAAGTAACCCACCAAAGATATACAGTAAAATAATCAATAAACGCAAAATACACTAAATTACTCTTTCATTAAAGAGTAAAATAAAATTATTCTTAACTTAACAACTATAACTAAAGTCATCACCACGTGGCCCCCCCGGCTGCCATCTTGATAACAGTTAATATCATCTAAATTCAAGTAATAGATCGCTTCTCTGCCTGGTTTCATGTATGAAATAGTTTCATACTATATTTGCCTTTCTTGCCCGGTCTGATGACTGAAATAATTGCTACTAAACTCTCACATCTGGATTTGGGCTTAGCGTGCCTAATAAAACCTATCAAACATTATTTTCACTCATCTATCATTTCAAGACTAAATCATAATGTCCTAAAAAGACATTTCCTTTGGAAACACATCTATCTATCTATTTTGTTAGACACTAGAACTGTGCCACGCTGAATCTAATTTCAGAATTATAGAACACTAATGCTAATTTAAATTAACTCATGTGCTCAAGGCATTTACAGCTTGGCTCTGGTGTCTAACTTCGTTTGTCTCTCGTCTGGGCGGCTCTTGAAAGAATAGAATCTTTCGAAGGCTTACATTCTCTTTATATAGGCTCTAGGCTAATCACTCAACTTACTGCGCGGCATGTAGTAATTGCGCCACGCAAATAACACTTGCCATTATTGCTCTATTAGGCATGAAAACACAAATAAAACTTACAGCTATTTAATATAACACACGACTATCAAATATAACGCACAATTAAAGTTTAGGCTTTATTGTGGCCTAAACTAATATATCTTCTATCTCGTTAGACTTTCCACATCCCAGCGTGCTGCACACACATCGAAAATATATGGGCAATAAATATGCCTTAAACATGAAGGGGGAAGCCGGAGTGTCTTCACGGCCCCATCACAGGTTGTATTTTTGGTTTTCTCCCTTGCCTGCACAGAATGCAATGAATTTCATAACAATCAAATGTACAAATTAATGACCAGCATGGATTCATAGGAAAATGATTAAAGATTCCAAATATGTAAACTTGTAAACACTTATATTTACATTTCACACTCTGTTCCTGGATTATACAGGTGGTGCATTTTTAATGTGCTTCAGTATATATATATTAATTGAATTTATTCCACCTTAAATGTTGACGAAAGCTAAAGGTGTTTGCATTTTTTTCGAATTGTAAGAAACATATTTTCTGCTTGATAACTTATTTTTTTAAACTACTGTCATACAGAGAAAAAAGCAAGCAGACCCAAATTATGAGAAAGAGGAAGTTCATGTGTACCCATTTAGGAAGAAGAGAATGGCCAGTTACATGTCCCTTGTTATTCCTGATGATGATGAATTTCTATGTAAGTTTACCATTTTTCTTGTAACATTAAGTATTCTGGATGAGAACTTATTCTCCTTTTAACAGTACATACCTGTCAAGTTGTTTTGAATTACAATGTACGTTTTTTAAATACTTGTGGCAATGTACGCATGTACAATGGTCATTGTATGGTTATCTGTCATCACAACACTTGCGACCAGCCCAAGATGCCATTTTAAAATAAAAACTAAGCATTTGATATAACTTGGTTAAATATTGCTGTTGTCTTGATTTGTTGCATTTCTTCTTCTCTTTTTTGATCCTTAGCCGCCGACCGTCAAAGCAGTCAGTGGCCATCACACCTAGTGGCGTCTTGTAGGGCAACAACAAATTGATTCCACTTTGCTCGGTCGGTGGCCATCTTTCGTACAGTGCCTCAACTCTGGTTCGTTCTTTGCATCTCAGCCTCCACAGTCCTCCGCCAGGTTGTTTTTGGTTGGCCTCTCTTTCGTTTTCCTTCAGGGTTCCAAAGCATAGCTGTTCTTGTTATGGCATCGGGGTCTCTTCTGAGGACATGGCCATACCAGCTCCAGCTGCCAGCTATGATGGTGTGCATGTCCTCTTGCTTGCTCAGAGTAAGCATTTTATTCGTTGTTGTTTCCGTAACTTCAATTTTTTTTTTTACATAGACAGGGGTGTCACCCCTATGCTAAAACCCCCAACCTGGAGGACCAGGGTGTCTGCTTTAGTCTGACCCCTGCCCGCGCAAACGTGTCCAGCTTGGTAGAACCTTCCAGGAGTAAAACTCCCGCTGGCATAGCTCTGGGGGTAATCAGGGTATGCAAGCCGCCATACCTCGACAAGGTATTGACACCGGTGATGGCAGTTGCATTTCTTATCGTCTCTTAATTAATCTTTCCAGTTATATCTTGCCTTTCTATACATTTCCAATAAATTAATGTCCGATAAAACGATATTTTATGTTCATAACTAGGGAAAAAAAACGTTTACATAGGCCTAAGTTTTTCTGTTTCTACAGTCAATCCAGCTAAAATGGATCGTGTTCGTAGATGTCATATAAATAAACCGCCATTGTTGATAGGGTTAGGATTACGGTTGGGTTTAGGATTTCTAAACCTAACCCGTATCCATTTTCACTGCATTTCTGAATTCTTTTGTTAAGGCTGTGTCAAGGCCACCGTCCTTAATTTCAACCATAAATCCATACAGTGCTTTATATCAGCGGTCGAACTTTAAATAATTATTTTGTAAATTAGTGTTCAGTTTCCCTCCCCCATCTATGATCGCTAGGCCTATTTGAAATATTGCATTTCGTTCCACACAGAATGTGAATATATATTAAAAATAACTCTAAGAGACTCGCATTCTGTGCAGAACGAATTGCAAGGTCCTGTTGGAGATTATCTTGAAACAATTTATCCATCACACAATGGTTAGCCTAATTCAAAGACATGAAATTTCGTAAATAGGGTCAGATGTCATGGTAGTAGCCACATTATGTTATGCAAGGATCGAATTCCTTAATTGAAGATCTAGCATAATAAATACAATTTTTTCGTTGAAATAATGATAGGGCTGTGCATTCTCAGAGCATATCAATTTACAACTACTAAGATATTTTTGCTTTTAAATATAGCAGTGTTTTATCTTCATTTTTATTTCATTATTAACTAAAGGGGGCCTATGTATATCATCACCACAATTATAGTTAAGTGAGATATAGTTACGTCGCAATCTGACATCTGTTATAAAGTCATTGATTTTCTGGTCCATTTTAGAAAACTAACACAACCATAACCATGTTACGAATGCTATGATAACCTTAAGGGATATAAAACACATTTTAAATTATTTTCACTCACAGCATTTCTAATACACATAGTTTAAAGAACCGTGTGAGACTTTATTAGTATGCTTTATATATCACACTATTTCACATTTTAATTAATTCACATATATCATTTGTCATTTAAAAACCGTATTGCGTATAATATATTAATATATTTTTTTTTGCGTAAGGTTTTTTTGGTGTTTGTACTGGTTTTTAAATGTCCGGCTTACAGTATCATTATTTAACTGTAAGCAGTTTTCTAGCAGCTAGTGTATATATTTTTTTAAATTCAGCAGCTACTATATATTTGTTTTAATTTTCCACGCAAAAATGTAAATGCACCTTAATGTCAAGGGAGTCTTATTGTATGGTTCTGAAAAATGGAAGACAACAAAAAATAACAACCAAGAAATTACAGACATTCATACATGGATGATTGAGAAGAATAGAAGGATTGAAATCACCAATGTAGTACTGATAGAACCGAGCAGACAAATACAAATAAAACAATATGTGAAAAAAAATGATGCTGGCATTGGATAGGACACACGCACTGAGGAGACCATCTGATAACATTACAAGGCAGTCATTGTTCCAGAATCCCCAGAGCATGTAAAATAAAAAGAGACTTAACACCATATGAAGAAGGGACATAAAGATGGGCATAAAAAGTATACGTAAGACATGGTAAGACATTGAACAGATGGCACATGATTAGAGAGGCATGCAAATTTGTTGAAGGTCTATTATCCACATGGTGGTGATAGGTCATGAATCAATGACTGACATATCATCTTAAATGTTGATAAATCAAGATAGTAGATAGCAGTAAGTATAGATTTCCTGAACATGTTATTATACCGTTTGTCATCTGTAATCACATGTTATTCATTTATGAAGATTGTGAGGAATGTAACTTGGAATATGATGGGGATTGTCTTGTGCATGGACCTCTCTTCTGTGTTGATGATGCTGAGGTAAAGTATTCTTGCAGTGATAACTTCCGTCACCTATCATAAAAACATTTGAATATCCAGCAATTAATTCTTTATTGATTTATCATTGTCTGTGACAACAAATCTTTAGACATTTTGTGAAGATCTTTCAACCAAAATTACAAGACTTTACAAATGACTCGTAGTATTTTATGTGGGTTTCTTTTTATTAGCACTTGCAGGTTTTCCAACGTGGGCAAATCAAGTTGATAAATGTCAATAAGAAGTTAGACAACAAATAACCCTGAATATAAAATTAGTTGAAATGGCTTCAGGGTACAGATCATAAAATTTTGTAACTGGTGTATACAGAACATTTAAGATCAGCACTGAAATATGGAATCCCTTCCTGAGCAACTGCTTCAAAAACCATCTTGTACAGAACAGTGATAATCCACAACTAGACTGAAGGATAATTACTGGATCACTGATATCAACCCCAATAAGGGAAATTAATAAAATAATAAAACTGCAATGTATGAATGAAAACTGCCATCACTGGTGTCAATACCTTGTCGAGGTATGGCGGCTTGCGTATCCTGATTACTCCCAGAGCTATGCCAGCGAGAGTTTTACTCCTGGAAGGTTCTTCCAAGCTGGACAGGTTTGCGCAGGCAGGGGTCAGACTTATCTTGCAAGACAGGCAGAAGAGGCAGCACTGAGAAATGAACAAAGCACAGTATACAAAATAACTAAAATCATCAGTGGAAAACGAGGTGCAAACAATATTACATTAGTAAGAGATAAGCAAGGAAATCTCGTCACGACAGCAGAGAGACATGAAACAAGATGGGCAGAGCATTTCAGAGAAACTCTGAACAAGGAACCACCAGAGACACAATTGAATGTTCCTGAGGCTGAAAACAATCTAGATGTTAATACAGACATTCCACGAAAAAAAGAAATCATCACAGCAATCAAAGGGTTAAAGAATGGAAAAGCTCCTGGCCATGATAACTTAAATGCAGAGCTATTTAAGACAGACCCTGAGCTAGCAGCAGAACTATTAGAACCACTATTTGCACAAGTCTAGAAAACAGGGACAACACCAACGGAGTGGAACAAAGGAATAATTGTCAAATTGCCCAAGAAGAGAAATCTTGCAGACTGCAATAATTGGAGAGGAATCAATCTTCTCTCAGTTCCCAGCAAAATACAAGGCAGGATAATTATACAGAGAATTTCGAAAGCAGTAGACCACAAACTGAGGAAAGAACAAGCAGGATTTAGAAAGAACAGATGTGTAGATCATATATTTACCCCCAGGAACATTAAAGAGCAGTGCTCAGAATGGCAAAGACAGCTGTACATTAATTTCATCGATTTTTAAAAGGCTTTTGACAGTATACATAGGGACAGTTTATGGAAAATACTGAGGGCTTATGGAATTCCAAGCTGTATAGTGACAATCATAAAAAGCCTCTATGCCAACTTTTCATGTAGCGTTGGGCAGAGCAACGTAACCTTTGAGGTGAAGACAGGGGTACGACAGGAATGCCCCTTATCAACCACTATATTTTAAACAGTCATAGACTGGGTGATGCGCCAGACAACAGAGGGCAGTCCAAGAGAAATAAGATGGACTACATTTTCTACATTAGAAGATCTGGAATATGCAGATGACATTGCACTACTAGCACATTCACATCAACACATCCAGGAAAAAACAGATAAACTTAATAAGTATAGCCAGCAGGTGGGCTTGAACATTAATCTAAAGAAGTCAGAGGTCATAACGCTCAATGTGAGCATCCCTGAGCCCATATCAGTAAGGAATCAGCAACTGGAACAGACAGACACTTTCACATACCTAGGAGCATAGTAACACCAGACGGCGGAGCAAGCAAAGGCATTAACAACAGAATGAACAAAGCAAGAACAGCCTTTTTTAGTCTAAACAACATCTGGAAGTCCTCTCAGTACAGCACAAGCACAAAATTAAGATTGTATCAGAGCTGCGTGCTTTCTGTGCTTCTCTATGGTGTGGAATGCTGGAGAGTTACAGAGAAGGAAATGTCGAAATTGTCCTCTTTTCACACAACATGCCTAAGAAAAATTCACCGAATCTTTTGGCCGAATACCATCACTAAACCAAGATCTGCTTACTCAGAGCAAGCAAGAGGACATGCACACCATCATAGCTGGCAGATGCTGGAGCTGGGTTGGCCATTTCTATGGACCCCTGAAGGAAAACAAAAGAGAGGCAGACCAAAAACAACCTGGTGGAGGACTGTGGAGACTGAGATGCAAAGAATAAACCAGAGTTGGGGCACTGTAAGAAGGATGGCCACCGACCGAGCAAAGTGGAATCAATTTGTTGTTGCCCTACAAGACGCCACCAGGCGTGATGGCCACTGACTGCTTTGACAGTCAGCGGCAAAGGATCAAAGAAGTATGAATGAAAGAAGAGAGTACAGAGTATTACAACCGGCAGACGTATTTAATAGCCTCACAAATCCCATTTAAATGACAGACTGAAAAAATATAGCCAGCGCAGACTGCAGAGAAGCTGTTTTACACAAAAAGTTAAAGAAATTTCCTATTGTACTAAAAACAGACAAAGGCATAGCCAGCAAAAATAAGCAGTGCCTTCCCTCCTTGGTGGAGAGAAAAATTCCCTGAGTTGGTTGACAACATCCCAGAAGGATGCAGAAAATAAGCATCTAGCTGTTGAATATATAAAATAGATTTACCAAACTGCAGAATGCACCAATATATTTACAAACAGATCAACAACAAGAACTATTACAAATTAAGAAGGAGACATCTACACAACATTTAGAAATGCACAGGAAATCTATATATTTTAGTGGCCATTTTAAAGCTGGGGCAGAAACTCTAAAACAAATGCAATAACCCACATAGAAAATGCAAGTGTTCCATCCAGTTGTTAGTGAGGTCTGAATGGGAGAGTCAAGAAGAACAGTAATACTGTAACCTATTAGGCATGTCACAGAAGGTGACTAAGGAGGACTGGCATGTGGCTGACCAGCCCATCTTGTAGAAATTTTAAGCCAAAAAAACTTCAACAAAAATTTATTATATTTTGATCCTGGATGTAAGATTTTGAATATTATTATCAGTGTCAGGACATTTATTTTTCTATGCATTTGTTTGCCCACCATGTTGCTGTGTTTTGTTTCACTGTGTATTCTGTATTTTATTCTAACTGTGATGTAGAATTATGTATTTTGCACAATGGAGTTTGGTATATGTTTAACTTCTATTTGTAGTATATCTCTTGCAAGATCATTTGGAAATATATCTACATCTTGGAAGCACCAGCTATAAATTAAACAGAGTGACAGTTCAGTTGATTAGTTTGTTTTACAGCCCACTGCAGGATATATAGAAATGAACAGGCAGATAGACTTGCCAAAGAAGTAGGTATAAAATTCAAACAGAGGAAACTTCATCATATGAAGAGAGAGATATAAGCAATTATCAAAATTAGCTTCAAAGAAAATTGGCATCGAGAACACTCCAAATCAGATGAAATAGATGGGACCTAAGACGTGTCAACAGTGAGGAATGCAGTTAGCGACCCATGGCTAGACTGCCTGCTTCAGGGTCAGCAAACCAGAGCTGACCAAGACCATACTCCACCTCCAAGTGGTGGTCCTGGAAACAGGGTGCATTACTGCAGTCTGGCTTCATGAGTAGGGATTGAAGAGGGAAGGCTAACCCGGTCCCAAAAATGCCGGGCTGAAGTTGGATGTGTCGGCCAAAAGGTGCAAATGTTGCAGCTTAGGTGCAAACAGACACAACGCAACCAACGTTCTTTTCAGGTCGAATGAAGAAGAAGATGTATTAGATAATTTATTACATCTTGCCCAGTGACAATTTTTAGACTGAGAACCTGTTACTACTGACTCAAATACCATCTGTATCACAAACTAAAAGCCAGACGGGCAAAAAAATGTATCCATATGAGCAAGACAAGCAAACAATAGAACATGTCCTCCTCTAAGAATGTTGACTCCACAATAGGAGCAGAATGACAGCATAGCTCCAGCAGCCACATTTATGGACAAACTCTATGACAGTATTAACGCTGTCTAGTTCTTGAGAGTCTCTGAAGAGACACGGAAAGAATAAGTTGACTGAGCCCTGGATCATGTCGTACAAGGTAGCTCACATGAGGTTGTGCCTGGGGTTGGCAATCTTGTCATGTAAAACTAGTTGCTACAGAAACCTCAGCTACAAGAGCATGTGAATGTTTGGTGCAGGTTTCCTGTAATAGGATCAGCTACAAGAGCATGTGAATGTTTGGTGCAGGTTTCCTGTAATGGGATCAGCTACAAGAGCATGTGAATGTTACAAGAGCATGTGCAGGTTTCCTGTAATGGGATCAGCTACAAGAGCATGTGAATGTTTGGTGCAGGCTTCCTGTAATGGGTTCAGCTACAAGAGCATGTGAATGTTTGGTGCATGGGATCAGCTACAATGCATGTGAATGTTTGGTGCAGGCTTCCTGTGATGGGATCAGCTGCAAGAGCATGTGAATGTTTGGTGCAGGTTTCCTGTAATGGGATCAGCTACAAGGACATGTAAATGTTTGGTGCAGGTTTCCTGTAATGGGATCAGCTACAAGAGCATGTAAATGTTTGGTGAAGGTTTCCTGTAATGGGATCAGCTACAAGAGCATGTGAATGTTTGGTGCAGGTTTCCTGTAATGGAATCAGCTACAAGAGCATGTGAATGTTTGGTGCAGATTTCCTGTAATGGGATCAGCTACAAGAGCATGTGAATGTTTAGTGCAGGCTTCATGTGATGGGATCAGCTACAAGAGCATGTGAATGTTTGGTGCAGGTTTCCTGTGATGGGATCAGCTACAAGAGCATGTGAATGTTTGGTGCAGGTTTCCTGTAATGGGATCAGCTACAAGAGCATGTGAATGTTTGGTGCAGGTTTCCTGTAATGGAATCAGCTACAAGAGCATGTGAAATGTTTGGTGCAGATTTCCTGTAATGGGATCAGCTACAAGAGCATGTGAATGTTTAGTGCAGGCTTCATGTGATGGGATCAGCTACAAGAGCATGTGAATGTTTGGTGCAGGTTTCCTGTGATGGGATCAGCTACAAGAGCATGTGAATGTTTGGTGCAGGTTTCCTGTAATGGGATCAGCTACAAGAGCATGTGAATGTTTGGTGCAGGTTTCCTGTAATGGAATCAGCTACAAGAGCATGTGAATGTTTGGTGCAGATTTCCTGTAATGGGATCAGCTACAAGAGCATGTGAATGTTTAGTGCAGGCTTCATGTGATGGGATCAGCTACAAGAGCATGTGAATGTTTGGTGCAGGTTTCCTGTAATGGGATCAGCTACAAGAGCATGTGAATGTTTGGTGCAGGTTTCCTGTGATGGGATCAGCTGTAGTGGTAGCTCCATAAAGAGAGCAACAGAAAATGATGATGATGATGTATGACACTGAGAGATGCCTGAAACTGAATGATGATGAAGAATAACTTGTGGTTTGACAGAATATCTTGACAAAATGGTTATTATTTTTATGTTGCTATAAGCTACTGTTTGTCAACATCATCTTTATTATACCATGGAACCCTGAATAGCTTGTTAATGTTATCATGGATTCATAGGAAATATATACATATTTTGCCTCCCATGAAGAAGCATCTCATGCATATACAAATATTGCTTTCCATGAGGAATCCAACTATGGCAGACTTAGCAAGTACTCTTAATCCTAAAGTAAAATTGGAGTATACCGGTTCATTCCATTCAGTGGCAGATGTGAAACATTTTTTTTTAATTGAACTTTCTTTTTACTCAAGTCTAGCTTTCAAAGCTTTTGATTTGATAAAGTTCATGCTTTCTATAGCTTCACAAGAACATTTTCAAGGTTCATTGTCATTTTCTAGACCACCTGTACTCTCTATATATAATACAGGGGCTACATAAGACCTCTGACATCCTGTCCTTAACACTACCAAATTAAACCATGATTTTTCCAATCTCCTGACTGTATGATGGTAAAAAAGGGTAAAGGATCCTGTTACACACCTATTAAGGCATATTGGGAATATAGTGTTAGGCCTACATTTTCTTGGCCATACATTAAGGGTGATGTGGGCAGCATTTTGCCAGATCTCCTGACTGTGCTGATCAGTTAAAATACTCATACACTGAATCCACTGGATTCCTTTTTCTTTTAAAGGAGTCTGCAATATCAAAAAATATTCTTAACCCTAGGAATGTATTTCTACAGACCAGTAGAAGAGCATTTTCTCTCCAGCTGTGTTTTTAATTAGCTGCACACAAAAGCAAAAAGATGTGGCAGTTACCCTCTATTTCTCATCTCCATGCAAACAAACATTTATAATATCACATTGAATATAGTATCTCATTCTTTGCTGGATTCATTTAAATAATGAGTGTGTTTGATTAAAAAAAGAAAGAAGAAAAAACAAACCATTAACACAGGCTTTCTTCATGGAGGCTAACTGCCATTGTGGCTGCATGTTCTTAAC
This sequence comes from Oreohelix idahoensis, assembly GCA_024509875.1. Taxonomy (NCBI): domain Eukaryota; kingdom Metazoa; phylum Mollusca; class Gastropoda; order Stylommatophora; family Oreohelicidae; genus Oreohelix; species Oreohelix idahoensis. The sequence continues at coordinate 18,561 of JAMPIV010018658.1, forward strand.
TCTTTCAGTCCCAAGCAAAAAAGTGGGTTTGGCCCAAACAAAAATGGCTACCTCAGTCTGATTTTATTGTTGTTGTTTGGACTTTTTTTAAAAAATGTTCTTCTTCTTCTTCTTTGTACACTCTCAGACGTCCACTTGAATGTTCTCAAAGAAAGCAGTAGTCAGTTTGAGGCTATTTGAATCCCCGTACAGCTTTTCCACGAAAGGAGCTGGCGTTGGCCATATGCACTTTCTCTGTACCACATATAAGGGGCAACTTTGAAGCAGATGTTCAGCAGTCATTTTATCAGTGCCACAGTTACACTGATCGGTAGTTCCTATCTTTAGCTTGTTGAAAAGATGGTGTCTCAATCTGTTGTGGCCAGTGCGGAGTCTGAAGATTACCACTTGTTCTCTTCTGTTGAGCTGGTAGTAAGCATCATTCTGTGTGTGCCCTGGGTGTTCTACATTCCATTTGTTTCTGTAACTGATTCTGATAAAACTCTTTGCCTCCTCAAAAGTTATGCTTGCATCAGGCTGAGGTAGATGTGAACCTTCTTTTGCCATTCTGTCAGCCTCTTCATTACCGGTGATGTTACAATGAGATGGGATCCATTGGATCACAACACTTTTGAATCGTTGACAAAGTTTGTGGAGCACTACTCTGAGATCATCAAGGTCTGTATTATTTTGGCTTTTCAACGTTGCAATTACTGACTGTGCATCAGTAAAGAAAGCAACTTGTCTCTCTGCCCTTTCTTCTGTCAATATAACCTCTGCTGCAGTTTTCAAGGCCTCTGCCTCTGCTCTGAAGTTGCTGGAGAATCGTCCTGTCGCCACTGACAACCTTTTTTCTGCACCAGTGCTTAAGGTCAGAAAGACACCCCCACCTCCATTTTCTGTTGCATTTGTTGCTGATCCATCTTTGTATGCATGGGTCCAGGTGTTGCGTGGATAATGTTTCTCTATGTATTTTGTCGCTATGGATTTTCTATCTGTTGCAGTTTGCTCTTTTTACTTTCAATTCCAGGAATGTTTTCTATCATTTTAGGGAAACGATTTTGTTTCCAAACTGGAAGCTTGTGTGCATTTTAGATGGGTTTAACAGTGGATATTTCATCTATGTTCATATGCATAAATAAATTTGTTGTTGTATATGAAACCAAAGGTAAATGAATTTACTTTACTCTTGTGCTACAAGTATAAAAGCTTTCATTGAAAAAGTATTAGTTATCCAAGGTAAAATGGAGGCTAAAAGAATAAGCCGGTGAATAAAGGTAAAGGAACCCGTTACACGCCCATTGAGGCATATTGGGAATATGGTGTTAGGCCCATATTATCTTGACCGTCAGCACACTAGGGGTGATGTGGTCGGCATCACGCCGGCCGCCTTAACCTTCCCAGAGTTGCTCTGGTACCCATTTGGGGCTGGGTCGACCCAGGAGCCGTTTGTGGCCTAAAATAAATCCCACCTCATCTGGGGATCGAACCATAGACCACTGCGCTATGAAGCCAGTGCCGGTGAATAATTAGAGCAAATGTATTCATTAAAATTCTTCTATAATTGTTCCTCAGGAGAATATCCAAGGGTAAAGTTTCAAAATGTCACAATCAGAAGTATTCTAATAAAGCACAATCAGTTCTTAGTCAATAAACACTCAAAAAATTGTTAATTTCACAGATTACAATAACAGGTCAAATTGTTGTAAAAAAGAGGAAATAGCTACCCCAGTGTGACTTCATTGTTGTTGTTTGGAAATAATTTTTTAAAATGCATAAATAACTTTGTTGTTGTATATAAAACTGAAGGGAAATGGATGTACTTTACTCTTGTGCTACAAGTATACAAGCTTTCATTGAAAAATTATTAGTTATCCAAGGTAAGGAAGGGAATCTCATTCATCAAAATCTATTGTTTAGGTTTTTACCTTCAACTATTTTCTGCAAAATTCAGTATCTCTCATTATGTATTTTTGAATGTGAAAGGTACCAATACCTTGTCCAAATGACTGTGCTGAGTACAGCAAAGGAACTTTGCCAGAGGGCCTGGTGATCAAGAAATCCAAGATACCAAAGTCAGGACTGGGTGTGTTTGCTCTAAAAGACTTCCCTGCTCGAACCAGATTTGGACCTTACAGAGGAAAGAAGGAAATAAATGAGGAAATTGCTCATGAGTCAGGTTATAGTTGGCAGGTAATGAATTATTACTGATGTAAATAGCTCTGTTTTTTAACATGTCAATGAATTTTGCACTTTAAACAATCTCTAGGTATGAAAGTTTTGACTAGGATTTTAAAAATTAATGGCCTACAAATTATGCCTTGTTACTCAATTAGTTGTATTTGATACTGAAGTTGAACATAAACTGTGAAATCTTGATGCATATATTTCTTGTAATTACTACATGAAATTAATGTTATTTGTTTTGGGCAACTAGTGCAACAACAGAAAACTGATATAATCAAATAAGGCACAAACTGGAACATACAACTTTTTTTAACAGGTCAAGTTTTTTTAACAATCCTATAATTTTTCTTCTAATTCAGTCAAATTTTTTTCTCTCTATCTGTATAAAGCTCATTATAATCTTTGTGGTTATTTTCCCCATTAACTTGACTTAATGTTTACTTATAAATGTTGCAATCTCCCCTTTGTCCTACAGCTTTTCTGTTTAACATACACCTTCAGTTTGGTCATGTCAGACCCTCTACTTAATGTTTACTTATATAAATGTTGCAATCTGCCCTTTGTCCTACAGCTTTTCTGTTTAACATACACCTTCAGTTCGGTCATGTCAGACACTCATGTCCTGATCCATACTTACTTAGTCATTCCCCTTCTACCGTGAGGTGTAGAGGTTTGGAAGAGAGAGCACCAGACTATCCTATCGGCTGTCTTCCTCCTGGCCTGGTTCCAATCTAGTCCTCGGTCCTTTAAAGATTGCCTAATGTTGTCCTCCCAGTGAACTCTGGGTCGTCCTGGGGGTTTGGATCCCTGGCTGTTTGTTTCCCATTCTTGTCATGGTAGCCGATCTTCTCCCATTCTGCAGACATAGCCAAACCATCTTAGTTGGGACTGTTCTACTTGGGTCTGCAGGGGGTGGGATTTTAGGCCTTGATGTATTGTCTGGTTGCGGACCATGTCTCTTCTTGTTACTTCAACCACCTTCCTCAGATACCTCATTTCTGAGGTTTGGATCTGGCTGTTATGGGTTGTAGTCATTGCCCATGACTTGCATCCATATGTCAAGACTGGGACATAGGTGGAGCGGTGTGGTATTCTACCTTAGTCCTTTAAAATGAACTAATGCCAGACTTTTGACGTTTTTAATATTTTATTACACACAGGGTTACAAACATGTCTGACCTCACATAACGGCCATTCTTCCCAAGTCCCGTAACTCTCGCGTCATATCTATTTATAGGACACTACATTCTCTCTCTTGAATAACAAAACACTCTGAAACACAAAGTATTTTACAAACATCACTAATGACAGACAGAGTCATTGTCAATACAAAACATAGTCATTGAGACATCTTTGGACATTTCGGTGTCTAGGCGGTGGTCTGCCTGTTGGCGGCAATTGCCTGTTGTTGTCCATGGTGACATCAGCTTGTTCTGTGGCAGTTGGTGACAATTCAGGACTGAAAATGTCATCCAAGTAATCATCATCTGGCTGTGATTTCTTTTTGGCTGATCTGGCCAGGTTTTCGTTGACTTTCTTGAAAAACGAGACATTTCTTGTCACAACTCTGCCTTCACCTGAAACACTTATCATGTTTCCCTTGATTTTAGTAATCTGATAAGGTTCTGGATTAAACCTCGGAGTTGACTGGCTGTTTTGTTCTTGTCGTACTAAAACAAAATCTCCTACTTTCAAATGAGACAGCTGCGATTGTAGTCTATGGTCTGCATGTTGCTTCATTCTGTTTTTAGCCTGTGCATCTTTTCTCTGCACATCTGATGAGGCTGGTTGACTCTCTTTGGTTTCAACTGTTGGAATCTTAATCGAGACCTTTCTCTGAAACATGAGCTCATATGGTGATTTGCTTGTTGACATATGAGGTGTTGCCCTATAATTTCTAAGGAAAGCATACAGCTGTTGTCTCCAACACTTTCCTTCAACTGTGGCTGTTTGAATGACCATCTTGAGATTTCTCATCATCCTTTCCACTTCCCCGTTTGCTCTTGGCCAGTAAAGTGTGATTTTTCTGTGTCTGCATCCAACATGGTGCATAAAATTATTCATGTATTGACTGTTAAATGGGGAACCATTATCTGTTTTTAAAATTTCAGGAATTCCAAATGTGGAAAATAGTCAATCACAGGAATGACAGTTCTTGCTGATGTGGAATTAATGATTTCAGCAACTGGAAATCTTGAATATTCATCTATCATGACAAGAATATACTGTCCACACGGTAATGGTCCACAAAAATCTGCAGAGACCTCTGTCCATGGAGCTTTGAGAAGCTCAGACATTTTCAAAGGTGTCATATGTGCTCCGCTTTCTGTGCAAGCTTGACAAGCTAAACAATTTGCAACAGTCTCTTCTACCATTTTGTCCAATCTGGGGAACCAAATTTTCTCTCTAACCAAACATTTAGTCTTGACTATACCTTGATGTCCTTCATGAGCTAACTCTACTGCTCTTCTCTGGAGTGTTCTAGAAATTACTATTCTTGAACCTCTCAGTAATAAATTGTCTTCAGTAAGTGTTAGTTCAGTTCTTAATCTGTGGAAAATATTAAGATTGTCTCTGTTCACATTAGAGAACTGTTCATAAGGAATGTTATTCCATTTATTATTTCTGATTATAAACTGAACTGCTTGCAACAGTGAGTCTTTTATGGTCTCTTCTGGTATTTCTTTGAGATTCAGGGCAAGGAATCTCACATATGTTTCTGTCTCTTCACTGTTTTTGTTCTCAGACTGCACCTTTAGTGGGTGTCTTGACATATAATCAACAGGATTATTTTTCCCAGGCTTGTATACAACATTAAAATCCTACTGCTGCAGTCTTAAAACCCATCTTTCTATACGAGCAGGAGGCTTGGATGTTCTTTTTCCAAATATCATCTCCAATGCCTTGTGATCTGATATGATGGTGAACTTGCTGCCATAAATGTATAAGTGAAAATATTAACAAGCCCACACTATTGCTAAAGCCTCTTTTTCTGTCTGTGAGTATCTAGTTTCTGTATCTGACAGACTTCTACTGCCAAAAGCTACAACATATTCTTTGTTTCTGTCATCTCTTTGGGTTAGCATTGCCGCTAAACCGACTGGACTTGCATCCACTGAGATGAATGTCTTTCTGTTCCTATCAAAATAGGATGTACCAGCACTTTTGGATAGTTCTGATTTCAGCATATCTAATGCTTTTGACTGAGTTGCAGTCCATATCCATGGTGTGTCTTTTCTTGTAAGCATTCTTAAAGGCTGACTGAGAGTTGCATAGTTTTGAATAAAACGTGAACGGTAGTTGAACATTCCCAGTAGACTTCTCAATTCAGATACATTGGTTGGTTCTGCCATTTCTTGAAGTGCACTAACTTTTCTGTGGTCTGGAACAATTCCCTTCTCAGAAAAAGTATATCCATAAAAATCCAATGTGTTTTTGCTGAACTCACATTTCTCTTTATTCAATGTGAGGTTATGCTGCCTCAGTCTGATGAATACCTGTTCTAGATTTTCATCATGTTCTTTTGGGGTTTTTCCATAAACCAGAATATCGTCAGATACATTCAACTGTCCTTTCAGACCCTGAAGCACATTTCCAATTATATTCTGGAATGCTTCTGCTTCTGAGGCTATTCCAAAACTGAGCCTTTTGTATCTTCGTAGACCTAGATGTGTTGAGAAAGTTGTGATGTATCTAGATTCCGGAGCTAATAGAATTTGATGGTAACCACTTCTCAGATCTAATTTGCTGAAAACCTTTGCTCCATTTAGATCCACTATTATGTCTATTGTAGGAGAGATGTGTCTCTTTCTTTCTATAGCTTCATTAGGCTGTCTCATGTCTACACAAATTCTTACATCACCATTCTTCTTGATGACAGGTACTATAGGACTGACCCATGAAGTTGGCCCTGAAACATGTTCAATGATATCTTCTTCTTCTAATCTTTTCATTTCTTCTTCTACTTTTTGCCTGATGTGAAATGGAATTCTTATGTGCTTTGGGTTTTGTTGATATTTACTGTCGTGTGTAGTAAATACTGTTAAATATAATAAGATGTGGCTGGCTGTCATACATTCTCACATTATGAAGCTTAATCATGAAGCCTGAACACACACTGGATAAATACGACATATTTAATCCGCCATCTTAGAAGTAGGAGGTAGGAAGAAGAAGAAGAGTTGCCATAAGGGCAAGTAACTCTAGTCCGGAAAACAAACTAAACAACGAGACATATATATACAACATCAACATCCCCCCTTCTTTATGAGTGAACAAAGTCATTCATCCAAGAGGGTTTCTTGCGATCTCTTTGAGGTCTCTTAGGGCAAGATGGTAGGAGAGAATGTTCTTTGCCAGCTTTCCCAGGACTAGAAGTAGCGGGAGTTGAAGGATCTTCTGGAGGATTGGAAATGTTCACTTCACTAGTGTTCTCCATGTCTGGCAAAACAACCTGTTGCTCGGGTAGAACTGGAGAGGAGAGATCAATTTCCAGGTCTGCGGTATCAGGTGTGAAAGGTGTTGTTCTTTCAGAGAGCCTCTTATCAATCCTTCCAGGTTGCCAGTTTGGTTGTTCAGGGTCTTGATAGTAGACTGGCTGGTGAGACAACTTGGGCAGATCATGAGCAGTTTTATCATAGTACGTCTTCACTGATCTGTCTCTCTTGCGTCTACTTTCAGTAAGTCTACTGTGAGATGCAACGGGTTTCACTGCAGAAGGTATCAGTGTACACAGTTTCCTGTTGAACAGTATTTCTGCAGGACTTTGATCAAACCCTTGTCTTGGCGTATTACGAAGTTCAAGTAGTGCCTCATATGCATCTGTATTGTCCTGAACAGTCTTTCTCATCATACCCTTGATGAGTTTCACAGCAGATTCAGCTAATCCATTGGCATTATGGTGACCTGGTGCTGATTTGACATGAAGTATTCCCCATCTAGCAGTTAATGATCTGAACTGTGCAGACGTAAACTGAGTACCTTGGTCAGATACAATGACTTTGGGAACACCATAACGAGCAAAATGAGACTTCAATTTCCTGATGACTAACTGTGCTGTCATTGTAGGTAGAAAGTCTACTTCAATGAAGTTGGAAAAGTAGTCAATCAGAACTAAATAATATCGGCCTTCTATAATAAAGATGTCAGTGCCAACTTTCTCCCAGGGTGATAAGCCTCTTGAGTGTTGGTTTAAAGGTTCTTTAGTATTCCTTGCCTTCATTTCTTGACATTCTGGACAACTGTCAGCTATCTGTCGAATCTCAGCCGTCATGCCGATCCAAAACAGACAACTTCTGGCCCGGCGCATCATGCTGTCAAATGCAAGATGAGCAGCATGTAGCTTCTGCTTGATTTCAGGCCTCAGTGCTTTTGGGATAAGAATACGCTCTCCTTTAAGTATTATGCCTTGTTCTGTTGTCAGCGTATCACGAATGTCGAAATACGGCATAAGCTCAGCTGGTACATCAGACTTTTTTGTAGGCCACCCATGCAAAATGGTCGACTTCAACCTCTGAAGCACGCTGTCTTTGAGAGTTTCAGCTTTAATCTTTTCCATCATCACATCTGGTATTTCAGGTAATCTTACAGGTGCATCAGTTCCTGCGTTGCTCTCTCTATCAGCTAAGGAATCCAATATGACATTATGAATACAAACTCTGGACAATGTGTCGGCTATAAGAAGATCGGAACCTGGTACCCATTGGAATTCAAAGTCATATCGATGGCTGCGCATCAGTAAATTCTGCAGTCTTCGAGGAATTTGACTCAGAGGTTTCTTAACGATGGCTGCCAAATGTTTATGGTCATTGATGACTGTAATTTTCCTTCCATAAGTGTACTGGTCAAAGTGTTCCAAACCATATACAGCAGCTAAGAGTTCCTTCTCAATTTGAGCCCAGCGTTGTTCAGTTTCAGTTAGAGCTCTAGAAGCAAACTCTATTGGATGACCATTTTGTAGGAGGACAGCCCCAAGTCCATAGCTGCTACTATCAACTTGAATACACAAAGATTCATCAGGATCATAGTAAGCGAGTACTGGAGTAGAAGTAATCAGTTTCTTGACTCTCTTGAAGGCTTGTTCACATTCAGCAGACCAGATAAAGGGAGTATCCTTACGGGTAAGTTCTCTTATTGGATGAAGAACTTCTGAAAGATTGTTGAGAAACTTTGCTAGATACTGTATCATGCCGCAAAATCTGCGAACCTCATGACAGTCTTTAGGAACAGGCATGTTTAGTGTTGTCTCAACCTTTTTCTTGTCTGGTTCAACACCTCGAGCAGTAATAAGGTGACCCATGAAGGTAATTTCTTCTCTTGAGCTTTACCTTCATTCAGTTTAATGCCTTTTTCTGCACACCTATGTTTCAGTGCTTTAAGCTTCAGATCATGGTCCTTAATTGCTTGCTGTCTGTTTGATCCACAACCTGCAATAACTATGTCATCAGCAACATTGATGCAACCATGAAGACCTTCAAGAGCTTGTGCTAGATGCCTCTGGAAAATTTCACTGCTTACATTCAACCCAAATGGTAATCTAGACCATCTGAACCTACCAAAAGGTGTAATCATTGTTGTAAGTTTACTAGACTTCTCTCATCAAGTTTGATATTCCAGAATGCTTCCTTGATATCCAGCTTTGTGAAAATCTTGGCATTATTGAGTTCAGGCAATACATCATCCAAAGTTGGCAATCTGTAATGCTCTCTCTGCAAAGCTTCATTCAGGGGTCTAGGATCAATGCATATTCTTAAAGAACCATCAGACTTTTCAACAACAGCCATTTGGTTAACCCATTCAGTTGGTTCCTCTACTGGTATTAATATGTCTCTGTCCATTAGATTTTGAAGCTCTGACTTTACCTTGCTCTTAAGTGAAAATGGTATTTTCCTGCACGGCAGTGCCTTTGGACGAATATTAGGATCAATGTGCAACACAGCTTCACCCAGGACATCTAGATGGTTATTAGAGTTATGATCATTATCTAAACTGTCAGTAACCACCTTAGCAATAAATTTGTTTGTGTTGATTGTCACAAACTGTAGATCCTGCAGTGTGTTGTTGCCCAGCAAACATGTGAATCTATTTTTCACAACAGTAAACCTTATATTGTGTTTTGTCCCAGTCTTAGGATTCTCAGCAGTTAATAGAACTTCTCCCAGTGGAGTCATCTTAGTACCATTCCACATAACAAGCCTCTGTTTAGTGGGTAACAATTGTTCTTGCATCACAAAGCGTTGACAGATTGTATTCACATCAGCTGCTGTGTCTAGCTGAAATTTTACAATTTTTCCATTGACAATGAGTTGTGCAGATGTACAAGCTTTGCTAGACTTCACACAAGCAAGAAGAACTTCAGAATCTTCCACTGACTCTGTGTGAACAGTGTGAACTTTCTTGCATTTAATTTTGAAATGGTTTCTTCCCCCACAGTTTGAGCAAAGCTTCCACCATGCAGGACACTTTTTCTTAATCAATAGATGTTTCTGTCCGCAGTAATGACACTTCTTTCTAGGTTCAAAGTACCCACTGTCAGTGTTACTTTGACAGGCTTTACCAGCAGCATGCCCAGTGTCTCTCTTAGGAGGTTTATGTTTGAGTGATTTTTTCTGTACCTTTTCAACCCTTGCTTCAGAAGGTTGTACTGTATTACTCATCTCTCTTATGTCGTTTCCAGTTTGCTCGAAGACTCTGCATATGTGAATGGCTTTCTTTAGATCGAGGTCAGCTTCCCTCAAGAGCTTCTCTTGTAACCTTTTGTTAACAGTAAAGACAATTTTGTCTCTTATCATACGATCCTTGTCGTTAAAGTTGCACAAATCTGCCTTAGTTCTCAGCTCAGTCAAAAAGGAATTAAAGGGCTCTTGAAGAGGTGTGTTCCAGAATCTGAACGTATGTAATACTTCATTGCTTCATGAGCTACAATGGTTCTGGAGCAAATCAAGAATTTTAGTAGGATTAGAGTGGTCTCCTTCCTCTGCAAGTTGATCAAAAACTTCAACAGCTTGAGGTCCAGCACAGTGTAAGATGATGGCCGCCCGAACAGGATCAGGTTTAGGGGCCAATTTTGCTGCATTCATATATAGTTCTGTCATCTCCATTTACGAAATGTGTCTGGTTCGACGTTATTTATGTCTAGGCAGGGTGGTAACCAAAACATGGGCCATTCTGCCATGACGAAATGTCTAATAGTGGTATGCAAGCAATAACCCCTCACCTCAAGTCTGTGACATCAGCACACGTGTCAGCAGAATAGTTCGAATTCTGTAGAAATAAACACCGCTGCCACCATGTTGATATTTACTGTCGTGTGTAGTAAATACTGTTAAATATAATAAGACGTGGCTGGCTGTCATACATTCTCACATTATGAAGCTTAATCACGAAGCCTGAACACACACTGGATAAATACGACATATTTAATCCGCCATCTTAGAAGTAGGAGGTAGGAAGAAGAAGAAGAGTTCCCATAAGGGCAAGTAACTCTAGTCAGGAAAACAAACTAAACAACGAGACATATATATATACAACATCAACAGGTTTCACATTCACATTTATGTGTAGTTTCAGCTCAAAATCTTTCAATTTACTTACACCTTGGAACAGGTCTGAATACTTTTCAAACAGATTATGTGTTCTCTTGCTGTTGATGCTATTTATTATTCTGACAACCTGCAATTTAGATGCTGTCTTATGGCTCAAAAGAACTTCATGTCCACCTTCTACTACATAGACAGTAGTACTGGCTTGATGATGCTTGGATTCAATGGTTGTTCTGAACATTCCAACCACTTTTAATGGAGTCTTGGATGCATATGCATACAACGTTTTATTAGTGGGGAAAAACCGTGGTCTTTTCTTCAACTGTTTGTACATGGTTGTGCTTATGACATCCACACTTGAACCCATGTTTATCGTTGCAGACAGATGTGTATTTTGCATTTTAATGATTATTCTGGGGACATCTGGTCTGTTATCCAGTGCATAAACATAAGCCTCTGAGCTGCTGTCAGTGTCTGTGGTGTTTTTCTTTTTCTCACTAACCTGTTGAACCTTATTTTTAGGTGTGAGACAGAACTTGGCAGTGATTTTGCTTGTGACAAATATGACACTCTTTCCCAAATGCAAGGCAGTTCTGTCTTCCGCCTTTGTGAGGATATTTCCTTCCACAACATTTGCAATTTGTATATGATTCTTTCTTGGAGTTAGATCTGGACTCATGAAACTTTGGTTTCTGTCTGCTATGTTTGTCAGCTAGTGTGACTGAATCTTGGGTTCTAGATCTAGAATTCTTAAATTGCAGTTTATTGACAGTGTTCTTTTCTTTCTTCTCTATGTGTGTAGCCTGCATTTCTACAATTTCTAACGTTCTGCCAATCTGTAGTACTTCATCTAATGTAATGGATTTTTCACTTTGAAGAATCCTTCTTCTTAATTTCGATGATGTGCATGTCTGCATGACATGATTTCTCATTTCCTCATCTTGACTCTGAAATTGGCAGTGTTTTACAAGTTGGCGTAACCTCGTGATGTACTGGTCTAAATTTTCTTCACTGTTTTGAATGGCCGGTCTGAACTTGAACTGTTCATACATCGTATTTTTCTTAGGGATGAAATACGAGGTCAGATTTGCTTCACCTTGTTGTAATCATCACTTGTATCGGCCATAGTCTGGTAGATATCATATACCTCTTCTCCGGCATAGTGCAATAGTAAACATTGTTTGCGTTTGACATCTTTGACCTCAAATGCCGCCAGACAGTTTTTGAAACGGCTTACCCATTTTTCCCACTTGGTTCCTATGTTCACATCGTGATCGTACTGAAAAAACGTAATGGGTAAATCTAACATCCTTGTCACTATTTGTGATATTCTACCTTAGTCATTTAAAATGAACTAATGCCAGACTTTTGACGTTTTTAATATTTTATTACACACAGGGTTACAAACATGTCTGACCTCACATAACGGCCATTCTTCCCAAGTCCCGTAACTCTTGTGTCATATCTATTTATAGGACACTACAAGCGGTTTACAGCCATCTTCGTTTTCTTACCACCCTTTCTCTTGCTAAGGAATCCTCAATTTATGGCCTGAAAAAGTCTCCCAGCTGCTGCTTTTTGAGTGGCCAACTCTTCTTTGATGCCTCCCTTTTAGTCTGTAATAGCTCTGAGGTATTTAAAGTGGTCGACCTACTCCAAGACCTGTTCTACCAGCTTAATCTGATGTCTTTTTTCTTCTTGTGATATCACCATAATTTTTGTTTTAGAGCTGCTTATGACCATCCCTCTCTTCTCCAGCTCTTCCTTCCAGACTTACAGGTTGGATTGAAGATGTGCCTCTGATTTAGCAATCAGGGCAACATCATCAGCAAATGTCAGCTCTGAAATACAGACATGTCTCATCAGTACCCTACTGAATATTTTCTTGTTCTCTGCTTACATTTCTTAATGACATCATCCATGAGGAGTATGAAAAGATAAGGTGACAGGATATCACCTTGTCTTACACCGGTGGTGGTCCTGAACTCTTCTGATTTATGGTTTGCTGTCCTCACATAATTTCTGCAAGACTTGTAGAAGCTGTTTATAGCATGAATCAGAGGTGCTGGAATGTTCTTCCTTACCAAACAGTCCCAAAGTTTGCTCCAGGGGACCCTGTCAAACACATTTTCCAGATCTATGAAACAAAGATGGATCTCACTCTTATACTCAAGGGCCTTTTCACTCAGCTGTCTGAGTGTGAAGATTTGGTCTTGAGTGCTTTGGTTTGCTCAGAATCCACACTGGACCTCATCCAATTGTGGCTCAGCTAGGCATCAGAGTCTTTGCTCTACGATTCTAGAGTAGATTTTACCAGAGACACTGAGAAGGGATATGCCTCTATGGTTTGCACATTGTCGATTGTCATCCTTTTTGAAAATTGGTGTTATGATGGCAATCTCCCAATCCTTTGGTATGGTTTTGTTGCACCACACTGTCTGTAGGACCATTAAGAGTAATAAGTCCCCTGATGCTCCCATGTACTTAACCATTTCTGTTGTTATACCATCATGCCCTGCTGCTTTGCCCATCCTGATTTTCTCCAGTGCTGCCTTCAGTTCTTCCATCTTTATGTCATCTTCACCACCATTGGTTTTCTCTTCTGTGCTAGTGGTTATCATTTCTGATGCTTGACCTTGCTCACCATCCAGGAGTTCTGAGAAATATTCTTTCCATCTGTCCATTACTTCCTTCGGGGCAGTAAGCAATTTGCCTTGCTTGTCCTTTATAAATTTGAGAGGGCATTGTTTTTTCCTTCCTCGTGTTCTTCAGGGTCTTATAGAACAATTTCTGGTTTTCTTGCACATCTTTTCCTAGCTTTTCTCCAAATTCTTCCCAGGACTTCTGTTTTGCTGCTAGCACCTTGTTCTTTGCTTTTGTTCTGAGTATCACGAATTCTCTATATTTCTCCATTTGTCTTGATGTGTTTTTAGGTCCTAAGTATTGTTTCCATGCCATTTTCTTCTCTCTTATTTTCTCCTTGACTTCCTCTGTCCACCAAGGTGTCCTCTTTCTCTTGTTCCCAAGTCAGACTTCACCATATGCTTCTGCAGCAGCTGTCTTTATGATGTCCTTGAATAAAAGCCAGAGGGTTTCCAAGTCATCAGGTTGTTTTTCTGTGTTGCTCACCACTGCAGCAATAAGCCCCTGACATCTGGTCTTAATTTCTGGCTCTTGTAGGTTTTAATGCTCATTTCTCCCATTTGTTTACTTAGTTTCTTGCGTGATGATAAGCAGTTCTTAGGCTGAGCAACCCTTTCAGTTGTTCTTTTGACTATAAGCAGGTAGAGATACTTCCAATCTCTGGCCCCCTCCAGACTCTAGCATCCCAGACATATTTGAATGAGCTCCTCCTAACAATGGCACAGTCGATTACTGACTTCTCATTCTTTGTTGGTTCACACCTAGTGTATGCATGTATACGCTTAGGGGGAACATTGTGTTTGTAATGATCAGATTCTGCTTACTGCAGAATCTAAGGAGTCACTTTCCATTGTCATTAAGAATATCTTCTCCATATCTTTCGATAACTCCACCACATCTAGCGTGGTCATTTCCAACTCTGACATTGAAATCTCCGAGCATGATAATTTCATCTAGGTAGTCATCCACTGTCCTTTGAAGCAGCTCAAAGAATTCTTCCTTGACCTCTGCTCTCTCATCCTCATTTGGCCAATACACTATGACCAGGTTGACTATGGTTTCTCCTTTTTTTTTTAGTTTGCAACCATAATGCATTCCTAGACAAAGTTCCATCCCTTGATACTATCTTTTTGGTTTTTGGCCACAATGCAACCCACGCCCCCTTTAGCTCTTTCACATGTGGGTACACCACTGTAGAGCAGCGTGTTGCCATCAAGATCCATGACTCCTTGTCCTTTTTTTCTTTGTTTCCGTTTTAGCCAGAATTTCTAGTTTTGCTTTCCTCATCTCTTCCACCAGCTCCTCTTCTGTCCCATTTATACTTCTTGGGTTCCAAATTCCATAAGTCATAGCCCGTAGTCCAATCCAGTTCATCGCCTTTAGAATCAGTCCGGTTTTCTCTCTTGTAGTTCACGTAATCATGTTTTAAAGCAAACGTGTGTTTGGCCTGATGTGCTTTTGCATGGTGGGGGGAGGGATGGGGGGGGGGAGCTGCCTCCATGCAGGCCACCTCCTCCTTTTTCAGACATGCTTGGGACTGGCCTAGGCGGAGTTGTAATCCTGAATTACAGAGATTTATTTATTGATTTGTTTTATTAAACCTTCAGCATTCTATTTAGATACCTGCCTATTTTGTCACGAACATGAGCATTATTCATAATCTGGGAAATAAACTAGTACTGTGAACTCTCGTCATCTCATATAAGTGCATACTGTCAACAGATTATGAAGGATGGACAGACTTCACATTTTGTGGATGGCAGAGACCCTAGTGAGTCCAACTGGATGAGGTTTGTGAACTGCGCCAGGCATGAAGATGAGCAATGTGTAACAGCCTACCAGTATAGAGGAGAAATATATTATAGAGCTCACAAGCAAATACTTGTTGGAATGGAGATACTAGTAAGTATGCAGTGGGGGAAATCTGCCTGCATTAACTAGTAAGTATGCAGTGGGGGAGATCTGTGTGCATTATTAATGAACAGCTGAACATAATGCCTTTCAATGCACTAAGCATATTGTAAGATTAATGTGAAATAATATACAGCACTGTCCTGGCTCCTTCTTTGTAGAATGGAGCTTGCTGTAGGTGACATTGACTAAGGGACAAATACGCCATTCAGGGTGATGACACAATGACTGCACATGTCACAGTTAGTTGAAATAATGAACAACTGTCTGCGACAGCATATATTGTATACATAATACATGTGCTTTGATTCAGCATGACAAATCCACTATCGCCATCTCACATATAAGATGACTTATTGTACAACACGAATAACTTCTTGTGACATCTTCCACAGTCGAACAACTATCAGTTATATCCCTACTCAGACATAAAATGAACATCTCAGCAAGAACCACTGCAAAACTCAACCTGTTTGTCTGAGCACCAACCTTTGACTGCTCTTATTCAACTCACACTCCGGTCTCTCTTGACCAGTGAACACTTCTCAGTTCACACTACTAAACAGAACTCACAACATACTGACTGATGACAACTCTTACACTGCTCTTGTATCACATTGAACATCAGTACTATTCTGAGCTCTCAGTCATCTCCCAACTATTCAAATAAACTCGCTCCCAGTGGAACATCTGTCATAAACAACAACCTATTTCCTCACCACCAAAACACCCCTTGACAAGCACATTTTGTGATGGCAGCTGGATTCCAGACAAATGACGCTACCTGATGAGGGATGGGATCCTGCCTGCTTTGCTCTAGCACTAGTCACAGTAGAAATGAATGCAAGTGGTGTCAAAAAAAGTAAACATTGAAATGAAGAAAGCCAAAGAGAGATGAATAGTTTAACAGTACATAGAAATTGAATGTTAGTAAGCAGAAGCAGTACTAAATGACATTTTCAACTAGTAAAGGACTTAACTACCTCTACACCTCACGGTAGAAGGGGAACAACTAAGTAAGTAAGTAAAGGACTTAACAATCAATCAATTAATCAGCAGAAGCAGTACTAAATGACTTTTTCAACTAGTAAAGGACTTAACAATTAATCAATACCTTTTCACTCCTTAAGAAGCATAGGCCTTCAAGAAACACATGTCAGGTCGACCTGTCATGTGACATCAGCTCAAGTTCTTTCCACATATTCCTCAACATTTTCACTTCTGTCTCCAGTTCTCTACTCCATGTATTTTTATTATTATTGAATGTCAAATGTATGGCTGTGTGTGTGTCTTCAGTAGCTATGCGTTTCTTTTTTTGAACAGTATAGTTAATGCAGGCAGATTTCTCTGCCTCTCATTCCCTAGGGGTTCCAGAACAAGGACTGTCTAGTAGTGCTATCAACAGGTTTTCTCAACATGTGTCCTGCCTATCTCCAGTTCTCTACTCCTTGTATTTTTATGTCTACCTCTGCCTCTCATTCCCTAGGGGTTCCAGAACAAGGACTGTCTAGTAGTGCTATCAACAGGTTTTCTCAATGTATGTCCTGCCTATCTCCAGTACCTTCTTCTCATTTCATGTTCTGCTGGCACTTATTTAGTTCCTGTCATCAGTTCCACATTAGTGATCTTGTCATACCACAACAAACCATCTATTTATGCAAGTATCCATTTATGAAAATCTGTATCTTTTTGGTTTGTTGTTTTTGTAGTTCTTCATGTTTCAGAGCCTTACAATAGGACTGACTTGACATCTGAATTGACAATTCTAATTTTTATGTTGGATCTGATTTCTTTTGATTTCTCTATATTTTCAAATGCAATAAAACCTCTTCTAGCTTTTTGTATTCTTAATTTGATGTCACTGTCCCACCAACTGTGTCTGTTTTGCTGCCAAGGGATATGGATGATTCTACCTCTTGTAGTGGTGTTTCTTCAAGTACAATCTTTTTATCATCTCCTGCATCAATTCTCATTATCTTAGTTTTCTCCTTGTGTATTTTTATGCCCACTGGCTAGGATCTCTCATCAAGTGTTTTAATGTTGCATTGCATTTGATCATGGTTACAGGACAGAAGTGTCTGGTCATCAGCAAAATCTTGATTGTCAAGCTGTTTCATTGGAATCCACTGGATCCTATTTCTGTTGGTTCAGGTCGATATTTTCATAACCAAATCATTAGCTAATAAGAAGAGAAATGGTGACAAGAAGCATCCTCTTTGCACTCCAGTTCTTATTCCCAAATGGTTCAGTAAGTTGTCCTTCATGAAGAATAAATGTACATCATGTCTTCATAAGTTTTCTTCATTAAGTTAGTGATCTTAGCTCCACCTAGGCATGCATGGAGGCCATAAGGAGGCAGCCCCTCTTACTTGCAAAGGCAGAATAAGCCAGTCCCCTATTTCCCATAAAATACGATTACCAGAACCAGCAGAGAGAACACCAGACTGATCCTAAAGGAACTGGTATGAATTACAGACACTGATTTACGGAACATGGAATTGTAGAAGTATTAATGGGAAAGAGGAGGACCTAGCAGAGAAGATATGAGGAAAACAAAATTAGAAATCATTGCTCTGGTGAAAACTAAGAAAAAAGGGCAAGGTGTTGTGGATCTCCCCTCATCAACAACTTTATTTTTGATAGTCATGGACTGGCTGATGCACCAGACAACAGAGGGCAGTCCAGGAGGAATTAGATGGACAACATTTTGTACACTGGAAGACCTGGAATATGCAGATAACATTGCTCTACTCACACATTCACATCAACACATCCAAGACAAAACCGATAGACTGAATAAGTATAGCCAGCAAGTATGTCTAAACACCAATATCCAAGAAAAAAACCAATAGACTGAATAAGTATAGCCAGCAAGTATGTCTGAACACCAATCTGAAGAAGACAGAGGTCGTGACACTCAATGTGGGCAATCCTAAACCAATAACAATAAGGAACCAGAAGCTAGAACAGACAGACACATTTAATTACCTAGGATGCATAGTAACACCAGATGGCGGAACAAGCAAGGACATCAATAACAGAATGAATAAAGCGAGAGCAGCCTTTACTAGTCTCAACAACATCTGGAAGTCTTCCCAGTACAGCACAAAACACCAAATTAAGATTATATGAGAGCTGTGTACTTTCTGTGCTTCTCTATGGTGTGGAGCATCAGATATGGCAACAATACTCCGGTCCTTTCCCTGGGTTTTACCGCAGATATATCGATGATGGCATAGGTCTCACAGATATGTCTGAGACTGATTTACACCGCTTCATCGACTTTGTGAACCACTTTCACCCCACCATTAAGTTCACCTCCCTCGTCTCCACAGTTTCTGTCAACTTCCTTGACATTACTATTTCTATCACGCCCTCCGGCCTTAATACCTCAGTATACTACAAGCCGACAGATGCCCACAGCTACCTCCTGTATACCTCTTCTCATCCTCGGGCCTGTCGTGACTCCCTTCCTTTTTCACAACTTCTCCGCCTCCGCCGTTTATGCCAAGACGACGATGACTTCCACTTACGAGCAAATGAGATGTTGGATTTCTTCCGTAACAGACTTTATCCAGAACATGTTCTCACCTCTGCTCTCCAACGTGTGCTCCCCATCTCTCGTCAGGAGGCCCTCATACCTCACCATAAATCCACTTCGGATAGAGTCAAATTAATCTTGACCCATCACCCTCATAGTACTACTGTCAAACAGATCCTTTTCCGCCACCTCCCTATCCTCCAAGCAGAGCCTGTGACCCAAGAAGTATTCAGTGAAGCACCTTTGGTGGCATATAGACGTGACAAGAACTTGAAGGATCTTCTTGTTCACAGCCGTCTCCCAAAGGAGAATGCCACCCACTTTGGCACACTACCCTGTGGTCGGACAAGATGCAACACGTGCAAGTATGTCACCTCAACCCAGAAGGTGTCCTTTCCTAAGGCTACGTACACCATCACTAGTAGCTTCACGTGTGAATCGCGCAATGTCATTTATACGATCATATGTAAACGTTGCTGCAAAACCTATATTGGCCAAACAGGCAAACGACTTGGGGACAGATTCAGCCAGCACTTAAATGACATCGCTCAGCAAAAGTCCACACCAGTTGCCATACACTTCAATGGTCCTGACCACCATGGTCCCATCGACATCCAGGTCACAGCGATCCGATCCTGCTCCTCTGACACTGCCAGCCGAGAACAGCTTGAGAACCGTCTTATACACCGCATGGGGTGTCTAAAACCAGCCGGTCTCAACACTTTTCACACCTTTGTCTGAGGTCACCCTTTCCTCTCTTGCTCTATTTGACTCTTTCCACTCTTATCCTATTCTCCTATTTGTATGCCATATACATTTTTTAATTTCATATTTATTTATCTCCCACTCATTCTGTCCTCTTCTATTTCCAGTCCCCACTTTTATCCCGTTGGGTAGTTTATTGTCCGGTTTCGCTTTTTAGTTTTTCAGTATGTATTGTGTACACCCGGCGGCGGAAGTCGCTTTCTGTTCAGCCACGCGCTCTTCAACAGACAGCGAATTTCGGTTCTTGCCTTCAGGGAAGTACCCAGTTTTTATTTTATTATTTTATTAAGTTTTTTTATGTGTCCTATCTAGACTTCACTTTCTTTCCTTTCCTGACGAAGGCCTTGTGGCCGTAACGTAGACTATTTTCTTTGTCTTTTGTCCTCGTAAGACTAATCACCTTTTTTCAATTTTTTTTCAAACCCACCCATTGGAATGCTGAAGAGTAACAGAGATGGAAATGTTGAAACTGTCCTCTATCCACACAATGTACCTAAGGAAAATTCACCAAATCTTTTGACCAAATACCATCACCAACCAAAAACTACTTATTCAGAGTAACAAAGAGGACATGCATACCCTCATAGCTGGCAGACGCTGGAGTTGGTTCAGCTACATCCTCAGAAGGGACCCTGATGCCATTACAAGAACAGCTATGCTATGGACCCCTGAAGGAAAGTGAAAGAGAGGCCAACCAAAACCAACTTGGCATTGAACTGTGGACGCTGAGATGCAAAGAATGAACCAGAGCTGGGGCACTGTATGAAGGATGGCCACCGACCAAACAAAGTGGAAGCAATTTGTTGCTGCACTACAAGACTCCACCAGGTGTGATGGCCGATGGCTGGTTTGACAGCCTGTGGCTAAGGATCAAAGAAGACGAAGAAGTTGTGGACCTCAATGGCAACATACTGCTCTACAGTGGAGTCCCCACAAGCAAAAGAGCTAAAGGTGGTGTGAGTTGTATTGTGGCTAAAAGACAAATAACATCAAAGGATGGAACTTTGTCTTGAAGCGCATTATGATGCTAAATCTGAAAGATGGAGAAACTGTAGTCAACTGTGTCATTGTGTATGGGCCAAATGAAGAAGAGCGAGCAGAGGTCAAATAAGAATTCTTTGAGCTGCTTCATAAGACAGTGGACGACTGCCTGGATGAGATTTTCGTACTCGGAGATTTCAATGCCATAACTGGAAATGACCATGCTAGATGGAGTGTAGTTATTGGAAGATGTGGAGAAAATACACTAAATGACAATGGAAAGTGACTCTTTAGATTCTGCACTGAGCACAACCTTGTCATTACAAATATTAAGTTCCCCCATAAGCGCATAAATAAATTCAAGTATGTGTGGGATGCTAGAGTCTGGAGAGGGCCAGAGATTGGAAGTGATCACCACCTGCTGACAATTAAAAGAACAACTGAAAACATTGCTCAGTCTAGGCATTGCACATCATCACTCAAAAAAATGAATAATCAAGCAGGAGAGATTAGGATTAAGGCTTACAAGCTGACAGGGCCAGAAGTTAAGACCAGGTATCAGGGGCTTATTGTGACAGCAGTAAGAAACTAGATACTTTCTGGCTTAACTTTAAAGACATCATAAAAACATCTGCAGCAGAAGCATGTGGTGAAATAGGACTTGGGAAGAAAGGAAAGAGGACACCTTGGTGAACAGAAGAAGTTAATTAGAAGAAAAAAATTAGAGAACAGAAAAAGCCACAGAAACAATACTTATAAATCTAAAAATGCAGCAGGAAAAACAGAGAATATTTGATACTCAGAACAGAAGCACAGAACAATGTGCAAGCAGCAAAGCAGAAATTCTGGAAGGAATTTGGAGAAAAGCTAAAACAGATGCTCAAGAAAACCAGAAATGATTAAGTACATGTGAGCAGAAGGTAACCTATTATTCATGAGGGTCCTACAAGCAGCGTGGCACCACAAGACCATACCAAAGGATTGGGAGATAGCCAAAAAAGGGTGACAATGCCAAAATCATAGAGGCAAATCCCTGCTTAGAGTCCCTGGTAAAATTTACTCTAGAATACTGGAGCAGAGACTCAGACACCTGGTTGAGCAACAAATGGATGATGTCCAGTGTGCTTCCAAACAAACTAAAGTATTCAGGACCTTATCTTCACACTCAGAGTGAAAAGGCCCTTGAGTATAACAGTGAGATGCATCTTTGTTTCTTTGAACTAGAGAAGGCATTTGACAATGTCTCTTAGAGAAAACTTTGGGACTGCTTGGCAAGGAAGAACATTTCAGTACCTCTGGTCCATGCTATACATAGCTTTTACAAGACTTGCAGAAAGTATGTGAGGAAGGGAAACTACAAGTCAGAAGAGTTCAGGACCACCACTGAAGTAAGACAGGGTGATATTATGTCACCTTATCTTTTCATACTCCTCAAGGATGATGTCATCAAAGCATGTAAGGAAAGGACTCAAAACTATTCAGTAGGGTACTGAAAGATGAGACAGGTCTGTTATTTTAGAACTGGCATTTGCCAATGATGGTGCCTTGATTGCTAAATCAGAGGCACATCTTGATCCAACCTAAAGATCTGGAGAAGAGAGGGAGGGTTATTAGTAGTTCCAAAACAAAAACCATGGTGACCTCAAGAGAAGGACAAAAGCATCATATTATGCTAGGAGAACAGATCCTGGAGCAGGTCAACCAATTTAAATGCCTTGAAGATATCATAGACTGGAAGGAGGCATGGAAGAAGAATTAGCTACCCAAAGAGGGGTAGCTGGGACATTTTTTTTCAGGCCATAAAATGAGGATTCCTCAGCAAATGAGAGATAGGCAAGAGGATGAAGATGGCTGTATACTGCTCCACCTATGTCCCAGTTTTGGCGTATGGATGCAAGTCATGGACGATGACTACAACCCACAAAAGCCAGCTGCAAACCTCAGAAATTATCTTATGAAGATGCTTGAAGTAAAAAGAAGAGACATGGTCTGTAACCAAATAATATGGCAAGGCCTTAAAGCCCAGCCCCTGCAGACCTAAGTAGAACAGTCCCAACTACGATGGTTCGGCCATGTGTGCAGAATGGAAGATCGGATACCGGTACCACGACAAATATGGGAACCAAGAGCCAAGGATCCAGTCTTTCGGGATGACCCGTTCCTTCATTCTGCTAGTATTTCTTCTCCCTTCCAGATTTTACTAAATCATTTGAATAATATCTCTGAAGCAGTGTCTACTTTGATTGCCTGTGTTTGAATGCCATCTGGACCAGCTGCTTTTCCATTTCTTAGAAGCTTTATGGCTTTCTTTATGTTTTCCTTAATAGGTCTTTTACAATTGACTTGTAGCTCTTCTTGTGCTGGCTGAATGTCTGGGGGATTTTGTGGAACTGGTCTATTGAGAAGGTCCATACAATGTTGCTAAGCAATAGTCCATTCTTTATCTTTGACGAGGCCATTTGCTTGCTTGGATTTCCCTGTTAGTTTCTTTGTGCTGTTGTACAGGTCTCTCTTATTTCCTTAGGCTGCAGCTTCCTCTGCCGCTCTCAGCCCAGCTCCTCAATATATTTTGTTTCATCTTGTCTCTTGTTATGCATCTTCTGACCTCTTTATTCACTTCTGTGTACATTTCCTGAGCCTTGGCTTTGGAACTTCTGGTTTTACTTCTGTTTAAATCAGCTTTTTTTTTTTTTCATGTTAATGGTTTTTGTTGTTATGCATGCTTTGTGCTAGTGTTCTCTTTTTCCCAGTACTTCTTCAAATGTCTTGTTCCATATATTTTGTTATTTGTTGCCAGTGGTCTTCTGTATTAGCTACATCATCCTGCTGTTGAAGTATTTGGTATCATTTGGATACTGTGTTCAAAAGTTTCTCTTATTTCTTGGTTGCTTATATAACCTACATTAAATTGTTGTCTATAGCTATGTGCTGTTGTGTATGTATTGAATTTTATCATTATGTTGGCTTAACACATTAACTACCGCCCAGCCGCTGTCAGCGGCTCACAAAATAATCACATTTGGACCGCAAGCCGCTCAGAGCGCCAATCTAATTTTAGTAATAAAATGAATGAAAAATGTACTGAAACACTCTCTGATCTGGTTCGAGATTTTAAGTTGCCCCCGGAAAACAAATTCCCAAAGCATGGTTGTTGTAGAACACTGGAAAATTGATATTATATTCATATTTTTCAGCGTTTTTGGGTTAGTTACCAAATCGTGTAAAACTGTTTACCGTGGCAACTAGTGATAGGACTACAAAAAATGCGTGTACATCTCGTCTAACGGCTGAATAGGATAGAGACATGTTTCAACAATTGACTGATATATCTAGCGACGAGGACAAGAGTGAAAACGGTGTGCACATTGATTAAAATTGTGATTTTGATAGAGATGGGGCGCAAGCAGTTATAATTGTGAAAACATTGCAAGTCCTCGGCCATCGGAGGGCCGTTAAATAGCAACAACCTCTATTAGAGTTACAACCGGTGTTTATTGTAATAGTACATTCATTTATCTTTAAAATGACATGTAATTCATAAAAATCTGTAAACAATTATGAAAACTACAGCTTACTTTGTGCAAACACCTGCAGGATAAAAATGGGAAAAAAAATTTAATTCGGCCACAGTTTGTTTTTCACTTCGGTAGTTTGTGTTAAAAGAAGATGGTGATCTGATGCAACATCTGTACCTCTACAAACCTTTACTTCGTGCAGTGATGACATAAACCTCTTGTTCATACAGATATGATCAATCAGATTTTCTGTTCTATGCACAAGATTTGGGTATACAGGTTCAAACATTTGGCAAACTGGGCAGAAAAGTGCAAAGAAGGGAGTTGGTACAACAACTTGGTTGGAAAACAGAAAATAACAGTAAGTGAATGACACACATTCAGTGTAAACACTAGAGATGCTGTCTACTACATTTATATCTTAATTGTCATAGTTGAAATAAAGAATAAATTAAATGATACTGTGTGGTGCGGGTTTAAAGTGTAAACACTAAAGATGCTGTCTACTACATTTATATCTTAATTGTCATAGTTGAAATAAAGAGTAAATCAAATGATACTGTGTGGTGTCAGTTTAAAGTGTAAAGGTAGACATATAACAGATACTGTGTGGTGTGGGTTTAAAGTGTAAAGGTAGACATATAACAGATACTGTGTGGTGCAGGTTTAAAGTGTAAAGGTAGACATATAACAGATACTGTGTGGTGCAGGTTTAAAGTGTAAAGGTAGACATATAACAGATACTGTGTGGTGCAGGTTTAAAGTGTAAAGGTAGACATATAACAGATACTGTGTGGTGCAGGTTTAAAGTGTAAAGGTAGACATATAACAGATACTGTGTGGTGCAGGTTTAAAGTGTAAAGGTAGACATATAACAGATACTGTGTGGTGCAGGTTTAAAGTGTAAAGGTAGACATATAACAGATACTGTGTGGTGCAGGTTTAAAGTGTAAAGGTAGACGTACAACAGATACTGCAGTAGGGGAGTGAAATGTTGGAGACAGTTTACATGTACTAGTTCTCAGCTTTATTAGGTGGGATGACCTGTTCCTTTCCTCACTGTCTTTACCTTCTGTAGATTCACATGCCTACTTTTACATCTGGCTATACTGGAATGAGTGTTATTAGAAAGACATGATGACATTGTTATTGAGTGATTGAGTGAGTGTTATTAGAAAGACATGATGACAGAGTATTTGAGTGAGTGTTAATAGAAAGACCTTATGACAGTGTATTGTGAGTGAGTGTTATTAGAAAGACATAATGACAGTGTTACAGATGTATTTGCTGTAACACCTTTTGCAGCCGAGATGGCTGGACAAAGTTAATATACTCTCGCTGATGAATGGCAATCAGCTCTAGTTGGGCTTACAGATGGATGATGGTGGTGCAATAGAATGTTTCAATTTATATATATATATATATATATATATATATATATATATATCTATATATATATATATATATATATATATATATATATATATATATATATATATATATATATATATATATATATATATATATATATGCATGTTGTGAGTTCCTGGATACCCATCTACTGCCCTCTCACACCACAGCAACAATGGGTCAAAAAATGGTGGAACTAGATTAACTCTTCACTGTTTATTAACGACACAGCAATTATTGATATCAGAAACAGCACACTGTCACAGGTTACAGTTCACAGCAAATCATGAGACATCAAGAAAGCACAAATCCCTAGGTAATTGAGTGTATAATCCAAAGGTATATAATCATCGATAACAGATCATCCGACATCAGTAAGTAAATCATTAGAAACCCAGTTACAGGTATAGAAAATGCCAAGCACAAAGGCTGCAGAACATCGATAACAGTTCATAACAGATCATCTGACATCAGTAAATAAATCATTAGAAACCCAGTTACTGGTATAGAAAATCCCAGGCCCAAAGGCTGCAGAGCACAGCAGCTCATAATCATAAACGTCATGGCAAAAATATCCATTCAAGAAAGGGACTGCATACGTCACAGTTTACAATAACATATAGCCTGAATCAACATACTCCAAGGCCTGAAATAATACATCTCCTGGGAGAAAGAACATTCCCTTTAATAATCTATCGAACTGAGATATGAATATATAATGGCCTACAATCCATGGCCTGAAAATCTTCAATAACGTACATTCTGGAATTATCAAATATACCTTTCACAAAAATATATATTCTGGAACACACTAGCAAAATGGGTAACGTCCATTTCCAAGCTCTGCCAGAAAACGTACTGACACAAAAAATGAGCTGCTCAAACACAGCTCAGTAAAAATCACTCATGCGAACTACCGTGTGAGAACTCGGCTCAGTCAGTCTCTTCCCAAAACCTAAGAACATTCGAAAACTTTTATCTAACTAACAGACTAGTCAGTAGAGATGTGTTAAAAAATTACTGAGTGTACAGCTCCCAACTCTTCCATTGAAGTCTTTAACACTTAACTACATTGAAGTGAGTGAGTGTATTGTGAGTATTAGAAAGACATGATTATTGACATGATGACAGAGTATTGTGAAAGTGATACAGTGTATTGTGAGTGAAAAAAACATGATGACAGTGATGAGTGTATTGAGAATGTATTGTGATGAGTGTTATTAAAAAAAAGACAGTGTATTGTGAGTGAGTGTTATTAGAAAGACGACGTACAAAAAAACAAAGCATTATTACGACGTGAGTGTGAGTGAGTGAAATTAGGTACATGGGGTGATAATAACAGTTATAATAAATCAAAAAATCACAATTGAGTAAAATGACTATAATAGTTTTGTTTGTAACTTTCTCAAACATTGACTAATGTCATCTTTTTTCATGTTTTTCTCAATTTTAGAAGTCTACTCTTGTACTCAGTGCAACATTGCCTTCTCTGAGCTGTGGTATTTGCAGAATCATTTGAAAACCAAGCATAAAGACAAATACTGGAAAGTTATCTGCAGTAAAATGTTTGGAAATGTGTTGCCAAACGAATGGGCAAGAGTGGAAAATAAAAGAGAAAACAAACAAGAAAATTGTCACATTATAGATACAATGCCAGAAAAGAGAGATGGTCATGTTTTAGATACAATATCAGAAAAGAGAGATAGTCAGATTACAGATACAACATCAGAAAAAAGAGATAGTCAGATTACAGATACATCAAAAAAGAGAGACAGTCACTTTATAGATACAACACCAGGAAACACTAATGACTTAGAACTGGCAGGAGCTAAAGTATCACAATATGTAAAGAAGAATACAGTAATCATTAATAAAGCTAAAATTAGTGAAGGGCTGATCTTACCAAATGAGGATTGTAGCAGTGAGCTAACTACACATGTTAATACATCTGAATTATGTACTGAACTCATTGTAAGTGATATTGAGAGCAGCAATCTAAAGACACATAAAAGAATACATAAAGAAGAGAAGCCTTACAGGTGTGATATATGTGGTGCATGTTTTACTCTGAGCTTTGCTATGAAGACACACAAAAGAATACATACAGGAGAGAAGCCTTACACATGTGATACATGTAGTGCATGTTTTACTCAGTGTGGTAATCTAAATAGACATAAAAGAATACATACAGGAGAGAAGCCTTACAAATGTGATACATGTAGTGCATGTTTTACTCGGTGTGGTGAGCTAAAGACACATAAAAGAATACATACAGGAGAGAAGCCTTACAAATGTGATACATGTAATGCATGTTTTACTCAGTGTGGTCATCTAAATAGACATAAAAGAATACATACAGGAGAGAAGCCTTACAAATGTGATGTATGTAGTGCATGTTTTACTCAGTGTGGTGATCTAAAGACACACAAAAGAATACATACAGGAGAGAAGAGATAATGCTTGGTGTGGTGATTACAATGTGATACATGTGGTGCATACAGTTTAACATTGGTTTAAGTTATACAGTTTCAAGTAACTGTTGTTGTATAAGTGCAGTTTTGTCTGACTTTCATGTCTGTGACAACTTTTTTAAATGTCTGGCTTGACTAATAAATTGTTCATTTCTCCATGTCCAACACAGTTGATTGTTTCATTTATTTCTCCATGTCCAACACAGTTGATTGTTTCATTCATTTCTCCATGTCCAACACAGTTGATTGTTTCATTCATTTCTCCATGTCCAACACAGTTGATTGTTTCATTCATTTCTCCATGTCCAACACAGTTGATTGTTTCATTTATTTCTCCATGTCCAACACAGTTGATTGTTTATAAGCGCACCTATTAATTCAACAATAACAATATTGAACGAACACAATCATGTTTTCATAATGTGCGTTAATTGTTATTTATATGAATTAATCTATAATACATTTTTCTAGATAGGCCTTTAGCTTTATAGAATAAAACATAGTTGCGTAACAATAATGTGAGGAGGCCCCGGGCACAAATTATCAGGCGGTGATAAAATGAACTGAACAGCTATATTGAATATACGGCTGATCTGTACCAAAATGTACACTGTTTACTTAAAAATTACTGTTAGGAAAACTTGTGCAAGCTCTGCGCAAAATATATATTTTTTACACCTTACCTAATCAACAGAATGGAATAGTTTGATACCGCAGCGTAAGCACTACATACTTAAATGGCACCCCTCGTATCTGCAAGTAAAAGAAGACTCAAGAATGTTTTTGCTCATAGGTAGTAGCGCCATAATGATATAGCTTGGAAACGTAGGGTCATCTGATTTATGAAAGTTCGAATTCACTGTAGGACAGCCGGTTCAGAGGTTAAAAGATTGACTGTTACTGCCAAGCTGATAAGTTTTAACATAATTTTAAAGCTAAAACGAAGTAAAAAGGTACTGGGTGTCTCTTTTATTATGGAACTAAAATTATTACATTTTTTCGGTCATTTCGTGACCGGTTATTTGAAGAGATCTGTGCAATCTTGATAAAATCGATTATTTGCGTTGTGCGTTTATATGGGAGATTATAATGTGTATTCAATACAGATTTCTCTCAAAGCCCACTATAATACGCGCAGTTTCCGTAACCTACCAAAAAAAAAACTGGTTCGAATGTTTCTAACATACTGAAAAGAATGAAAGGCATGCGTGTTCTTTCATTGGGTGTTATATGTAGCTTTAACTTAAAGCCCAGCAAATATTGCGCCATTACTGAAAAGCTGTCGCGAATGTTTCTATATATTTGTCCGGACGTAACAATAGATTAAGCAATGTATACGGTAAATGCGCAAAATGTTTCAACAAGAACTTGTGTTGTGTGCTTATCTTGAAATACACAAACATATTTACACTTAGATTAACTGTCTCCAGGACAAAAGTCAACGACCAGGCTAAGACAAGAGATATAATAGATTGATCCAAGGGAGAAGATGGCAAATTATGGATAGGAATATATATTCCATTGTGGAAAATGACAAAAGAATATAGAATCACAGAATATACATCCATTGTCACTGCACAAATGATGGCAATACTAAAAGCTTTAGAAATTTTCACTAAAATCTCTCCCAAAAACTAACCCCATTTAACAAACTCACTGTGAACAATTTAAGCACTAAGAAACTTACGAGAATGCTGTAGACCTGATACAGCGGACGAGATATTTCTGGCCACTACATACTTATATTCCAGAGGATGTTCAGTTTTCATAGCTTGGATACCTTCACATGTTGGCATAGAGGGAAATGAACAGGCAGATAAAGAAGCCAAAAAGGTAGATCTGATAAAAATATAATAAATGTACGGATGAGAAATCGGAGAATAAAAGCTTAGTTAACGAAATAAGAACAGATGATTGGAAAGCAGAGTGGGATAAAAATCTGAAAGGAAGACATGCAGATAAGGGTTCAAGGCATTAACAAGAAAATGTTAGATATCTAGGACTTGAAAATTCCCAGTAACATGAAACTTCTCAGACTACAGCTCTGAAAATTCTATTTCTGAATAGACGAGTTGTGCAGGATGTATTCAAGACAATAATATAGAACATTTCTTAATACAATATAAGAGGTAGGATCAAATGATAATCCCAATATTAGATTATCTGCAAGAATCAAATTGACCTATAAATATAGAAGAGATGTTAAGAACATACAGACCTATGATTTACCCCCCTTGCTCTGCAGTGATGGTCCAATAGTGGCCAAACTTCAGAGTATCCACTCAGGGTCTTAAAAGGTGTCGTTCAAGATTACTCATGGCAAAGATGTGAATTTAAAGTCCGCCTAGTCCGGTCCCAAGCCTGGCTGAAAAGGGAGGAGGGCGGCCTGCATGGAGGCGGTAAGGAGACAGCCTCTCCATCATGCAAAGGTACAAGAGGCCAATCACTTGTTTGTCTTAAAAAAAAAAACAGTTTACGCGAAACATAAGAGAGAAAACCGGACTGATTCTAAAGGCGACGAACAGGAACGGACTACGACTTACGGAACATGAAACACAAGAAGTTTAAATGGGAAGGAAGAGAAACTGGTGGAAGAGATGAGGAAAGCCAAATTAAAAATCTTGGCTCTAACAGAAGTAAAGAAAAACAAACAATGAGTTATGGATCTCGATGGCGACACGCTGCTCTACAGTGGTGCCCCCACATCTGAAAGAGCTAAAGTGGGCGTGGGTTGTATTGTCGCCAATAACTAGAGGGATAGTATCAAAGGATGAAACTTTGTCTCGAAACGCATTATGGTCCTAAAACTAAAAAAAGGAGAATCCATAGTCAACCTTGTCATTGTGTATGGGCCAAATGAAGATGAGCGAGCAGGGGTCAATGATGAATTATTCGAGCTGCTTCAAAAAACAGAGATTTCAATGCCAGAATTAAAAATGACCAATGCTAGATGGGGTGAAGTTATCGGAAAATATGGTGAAGATACTCTTAATGACAATGGAAAGCGACTCCTTAGATTCTGCACTGAGCAGAATCTGATCATTACAAACATTACAAAGTTCCCACATAAGCGCATACATGTATACACTAGGTGTGAACCAACAAAGAATGAGAAGTCAGTGATCGACTATGCCATAGTTAGGAAGAGCTCATTCAAGTATGTACATGATGCTAGAGTGTGGAGGGGGCCAGAGATTGGAAGTGACCACTACTTGTTGACAATTAATAGAACAAAATAAAGAGTTACTCAGCCTAGGAACTGCCTAACATCACGCAAGAAGCTAAGTAAACGAACAAGAGAAACGAGCATTAAGACCTACACGCTGAGAAAGCCAGAAGTGAAGACCAGATACCAGGGGCTTATTGCTACCGCAGTGAGAAACACAGAACAACAACCTGATGACCTGGAAACCCTCTGGCTGAATATCAAGGACATTATAAAGACAGCTGCATCAGAAGCATGTGGTGAAGTTTGACTTGGGAACAAGAGAAAGAGGACACATTGGTGGACAGATGAGGTTAAAGAGAAAAAAAGAGAGAAGACATGGAAACAATACTTAGGAGCTTAAAAACACAGGAGGAAAAAACTGACAATAAGAGAGAATATATAATACTCAGAACAGAAGCAAAAAACAAGGTGCTAGCAGCAAAACAGAAGTCATGGGAATAATTTGGAGAAAAGCTAGAAAGCGATGCGCAATAAAACTAGAAATTGTTCTATAAGACCCTAAAGAATATGAGGAAGGAAAGCCAGTGCCGATTAAATTTTTAAAGGACAAGCAAGGAAATTATCTACTGCCCCAAAAGAAGTAATGGAAAGAATATTTTTCAGAGCGCCTGGATGGGGAGCAAGGTCAAGCATCAGAAATGATAACCACTGACACAGAAGAGGAAACAAATGGTGATGCAGGTGACATAAAGATGGAAGAACTGAAGGCAGCACTGGAGAAAATCAAGATGGGCAAAGCAGAATGACAATATGGCATAACACCAGAAATGGTTAAGTACATGGGCGCATTCATTCATAACCCTCCACTCCCAAAGGAGCATAGGCCTTCAACAAACACATGCCAAGTCCTCCTGTCACGTGCCATCATCTCAAGTTCTTTCCATGTTCTTGTAGTGGTGTTTGTTGGTATTGTATGATGGTGATATTACTAAATGTAATGTATGAGGCCAGCTGTGAAGGCTCCTGAGATAAAATGTAGTTGTGAATTGTCAGAAGGCCTTTCTTGCTACCACTACGACCTCACACTTAATTTTTTTCTTAATGAATGTGGCTACGTAAAGTGTCTAGGGTTATGATATGTAATGTGGTGTGATAGATATAGATATACCCACAGATATTTAAGTAGACTAATAATATTTAACAAATATTACAACACACTGAACTAACTCAATAGTGTAAAATTTTTTGATAGAATTATATTACATTTATTTTGTTCTGGATCAATTTTTAGGTTGACCAGAACTTAAAAGGATTTAGAGATTATGAAAGAAATGCATGGAATATTATATCATAAATGCAATAGTGTACATATATATGTACTATACTAGTTAGTTTTATTAAAATGTTCTAGTAGTCATCTACTTGGGAGGATAGTTAATGTTTGTGCTGTTGGGGTGGCCTCATCACACCTGTCTATATTGACTACACAGTGTCCAGAAAATGGGGGGAATTTTTATGGGGATATTAGTAACTACAAAGCGTTGGTGAATGTCCAGCAGACCAGAGGCTCACTCATCTTGTAGTTGTAGCTCTGGTGCTGAAATCTGGTGGTCCCACCTCTCCGTGCTGGCGGGCAATAATGGTGGTCTCTGTCACAAGAACTGCACAGATACACTCGAGTAAGTCACCCACTGAATAGACACTGCTTTGTTGACAACAGAAACTCACAGCTCTGCAATCAAAGTATGGGCCATGTGTCAAAATCTATTCTCTACCCACGTCTGGACACAACACTGACACAACAACCACATCATACAGACAGGTCAGATCTCTCTGACCAAACAGCACATTTACCATGGTGGTTTTACATCAGATAGATCCTCCCAGACTATAGGTTCTGAAAAATATTTATTAGTTGTCTGCCCTAAAAGAGGATAGGTAATATGTTTCATTATTCTCAACACTTGATCTGTCTTGCCTAACCCTTGCTGGAGTTTATGTATATTGTTGGTCCCTAGACCCTGACTTGGGCGGGGGGTCTAGAGCAAATCCCTACTTGTTTGTAAGGCTAGATTTCGATAAGGCAGTATCAAATCACTCGAACATGAAACAATATTCAAAATATATAAGGAAATAATTTCAATCTTACCAGATTATGAATAAATAACACAGAATTGCTAGCAAAACTCAGCTGAGCTGCTGGCTATAGTATGGCGTCCCTAAACTTCTTTCACTTTCTTTCATATGGAAATCACCACACTTTAAAATCTGTGTCTATCACTGAACAACTATTGAAGAATGGCCCCACTTTCGCGTCTGAGCGCTAATAATATGATTGTCTGTGGCCAATCACTGCCTAGGTTTATTTTAAATTCAAATTTCCTACCCTAAAGTCATTTCAGTCATGCTTCAGTCAAGTATGGATGGTTATCTGTTAGTCTGTCCGTCTCTACTTGTGTTTCTACAAAAATGTACTTGATTTTTGAACCAACCTTTCTCTCCCCTCCAAAATTTTGTCGTTAAAAGTTATATTTAGACACAGCTACCACCAATGTCCCTCTCTTACATACTACGTAGATTTGAACACCTGCGTCCCAAGGTCGTGTTTTTTTGTGCAAATAGCGACACTTTTTATTCAATACAGTCTGTCGTTGGTGTGAACAACACTGTCTTTTGTCATTATCTTCAATATTATCTATCCGTCTGTAAAATTAAGAACATATTAGTGCACTGCTCAGAATGGGCCATCCGGCCAGCTAATTTTTATATTCCTAACATTAATATTAAGAAAAAAAGTACTTTTTAAATTTTGTAATATTTCGAACATCTGCGTTTAGCCGCTGAATTCAAATCAAAAGCTTGGTATCGCGCAAAAGCGTCCAATAAATGACTGTGGCGTAACATATCTATGGTCCCTTCTGTCGAGTTGCTTACTTTTATGTCAACTTGGGAAACGTGACTTTTCTCCGTTTCCCCCCCAATTGCGTCTCCTTAGCCTTTCTAGTCTCACGCAATCTTTCCAGTCATATTTTTTTCCTTTTTGATCCGCCGTTCCCCTCCTGTCTAGCAAGTCAATTTTTATGGAGGATGATGACCCGCGGTCTAGGCGATCATGTACTATTCGTAGCCTACGCATTATGTTTTTATCCTTAAATGTTATCTTTGGAGGTATTTTACCGTTGTATCTCTGTCAATTTCACTACACATCTCCCCACTTGAAAACATGCCTATGGCAAGTTTCAAAACCAGCGATACACATAGGTAAAATTACTCCTCACGTCTGCCACTACTCTAATTTTGATCACAGGGGTGCCGACTGAGGAAATCTGCACCGACATTCAATTTGCCTGGGATATATTGGATACTAAACTGATAAGGTTGAAGCAAGAAAGACCACCTCAGCAATCTTGCGTTTTCATGCTTAGCCTGAGACAAGAACACGAGAGGCTGATGGTCCGTCTCCACCACAAAAGTCCTACCATACAGATAGATTTGAAACTTCTTTATTGCCCAGATTAATGCTAAACATTCTTTTTCGCTTGTGGAGTATCCTTGTTCCGCCTTATTCAATTTGCGGCTTGCATAAGCGACTGGTTTAAGTTCCCCATCAGGTGAAGATGATCTTTGCAACAAAGCCCCTCCGAGTCCTACATTACTTGCATCGGTTCTTAAGACAAAGTCCTGTGTCAAATCAGGCAGTTTGAGAATAGGCTTGCTAGTGAGTTTTTCCTTTAACTCTTGGAACGCTAGTTCACATTGTGGAGTCCAAATAATTTTATCTGGAAGTCCCTTGCGAGTCAGATCAGTCAGAGGAGCACAAATAGCGTTAAAATTTTTGATGTATTTCTGATAAAATCCGCATAACGACACGAATGATCGCACGTCCTTTTTTGTGTGTGGCCTAGGTGCTCTCTGCAGTTTTTCCAAGTTCTTAGGATCAGGGGTCATATTACCCTGATATACAGTGTGCCCCAAGAATTCCAACTCTTTACATCCAATACAACATTTTGTTGGCCTAGCAGTCAAATTGGCCTCCCGAAGTCTATCAAACAACATCTCCAGAGCTTCAATGTGTTCTTCAAATGTCTCTGTGGCGACGAGAATATCATCCATGAAATTCGTGATACATGGGTTATTCAGGGGATCCAACAATTTTCGCATCATCCTTGAAAACACACTCGGAGCATTTTTCAGTCCGAATGGTAGCATATTGAATTCATAATGTCCATCCGAAGTGCTAAAAGCCAAATAAGGTCTCACTTCAGGCTTCACTGGGATCTGGTAATAGCCTTTACTAAGATCCACCTTTGAAAAGTATTTTGCCTTGTTCAGTCTGGCAAATAACTGTTTTGTGTCTGGTAATGGATCCACTTGTCCTTCTGTGACAGCATTCATTTTCCTGTAATCTATGCACAGTCTGTGTTCCCCAGACGGTTTTCTCAACAAAACGACACTAGAACTAAAAGATGATTCACTGTGCGAAATAATCCCCTCCTTCAACAAATACTCTATTTCTTCCTTCAATGCCTTCTCCTTCGCGAACGGAATAGAATGGGCTCTCATACAGATTGGGTTTGAGTCTACCAGTTTCATGTCATACTGTAGCAAATTTGTATGGCCTGGTTTATCTGTTAATACATCTGTATGTTCCTCCAGAACCTGTTGAACTCTCTCCCTCTGGTTTTTAGTCAGGTGCTTGCTGACTTTTACCTGTGCTGCTGTTTCACAAGGATGTAATGGGTATTCATGTGAGGTGAGTGGTTCTTTTTGCATCTGGGTTGCAATAGCCAAGGTCAATAAGGGGGTGCTTTCCTGGAGTGGTCTGTCCAGATACTTCTTTAACAGGTTTACATGATAAACTTTTTCCTTCCCCTTTTTGTCAATTTTATAGTTTGTTCTAGACACCTTCTCTAGAACCGTATATGGACCTTGCCAACCAATTTGTAATTTATTCTGGCTTCCCGGTAGTAGAAGCAGCACCTTCTCTCCGACTGCCAGTTCCCTGTCCTTTGCCTTCCTATTAAAATATGCTGCATGTTTCTTCCTGGCTTGTTTCAAATTATCATTTGCCAGTTTCCATCCAGCTTTCAAACGAGTGGTCAGTTCGTTCACATATTGATACGATGAGGTAACAGTCTCTTCCGCCTTCTCATCTGTCCAGGTCCTTAATAAAGCTTCTAAAGGACCTTTTATTGGCCTCCCAAATAGCAGAGTTGCGGGAGCCATCCCGGTTGAACTATGTGGTACCTCCCGGTACGCAAACAACGCGGCGGGCAGGAATTGATCCCACAGATCCGGTTTTTCGTGTCCCAGCTTTCTCAGGATAGAAATGAGAGTCCCGTTGAACCTCTCTACCTGGCCGTTCCCTTGTGGATGGTACGGACTACAATGAAAGTGTCTGGCTTGAAATAGCTTAAAAACTTCTTCCGTTAGTTTCCCTTTGAACTGAGAACCATTATCCGTCAAGATTTGATGCGGGAATCCTAATCGGGTAAATATTGTAAGTAGTGCCTCTGCTACATGTTTTGAATCAATTGATGGCAGGGCTACCGCCTCTCCCCACATAGAACAAGTGTCCACCAGAGTAAGGATGTAACTGTTCCTCCTCTTGGTCCGAGTGAGAGGTCCTACAATATCCACTGCAACCCTCTCAAAAGGTGTTCCCACTATGGGCATTTCCCCTAGAGGTGCAGGAGCAGTCCAGTGCTTTGGAGCTACCCTTTGACATTCTGGGCAGGATTTGACATATCTTTTTATATCCTCCGTTATCCCTGGCCAGAAGTAATGACAAGCTATACGCTGTCCTGTGGCGCTGATCCCCATGTGACCACTGAAGGGAATCGCATGCCCGAGTTCCATCACTTTATCTCTATATGAAGTGGGAAGAACCAGCTGGTTGTGACCATTTGTTCCAGTTCCGGCCTTCCTGTATAAGAGTTTGTTCTTCATGAAATATTCCCCCTTGCTCGGAGGTGTGTGGCATTTGGGCAATTTTTTAAAACATGGCTTGAGTGTCCTATCCTCAGCCTGCGCCATCCTCATCTCCTCTGGATGAGCATTTATAGGTTCACCTTCTTCCTCCTTCTTCTGTGACCTGGTCTGCACTGTCGCCATGATCACAGGTTTCTCGGGATTCCCCAAGAAGACGTATCTACACCCCAATATCAGAGGGTAGATTGGTTCATCTATCACTGCTGCTCTGATTTCTCCTTCCACATAGCGAGTTTTCACCGTTATCCTTGCGATGGGAAGTGTCATGAGTGGTATGTCCTTAGTCGCCCCTTGTATTTCCACCGTTTCTGTGGTATACTGACTTGGGTCCACTAGGCTAGACTTCACAACTGAATCATAATCCAAACCTGTATCATAAAGGCACCTTATGGTGACCCCATTACAAATAACATCCTCACAAACTGGGGGGTGATAAGGTTCCTGTTGTCCATTAGGATTAACCTTTAATCTTCGCGTCCCCCGACTTCATTGCAGCAATGTTTGAAGGTTTCCTTCTACAAAATTCGGTGTTATGGTTATCCTTCTTGCACCATTTACACCATCTTTTTCCTTGGTTCAACGGTTTTCTTTCATTGAACTTTTGGTCATTGAACTGTGAGTTTCTGTCGCGATAGTCATTTCTTGGCCGCTCAAAGTTTGTCCTACCTTTATTTCCCTGCTCTCTATTATCAAATTTATTAAATTGCTGTGGAGCTTTAAAATTGTCTATGTGCTTCTTCTTAGCACCACTTACCTCTGCCTGGGCTGCCTGATACCTCTCAGCAACATTTAAAATTTCCCCCAACTTCTCTGCACCTTGTTCCATGAGAAATTTTCTCATGTCTGGAGCCATGGACTCTCTCAATGCTCAATCATGATCATTTCTTTAAGATCTTGGGTCTTCCCCAGAGCCGTCCATTTCTCCAAATAGGTTTCTAGTCTAGCAGAGAATTAGTGGTATGTCTCCCCAGACAACAGTTTGGCATTTCTAAATTTCTTACGATAAAATTCACCATTCTTCTCGTACCTTAATAACAAAGCCTGCTTTAACATGTCATAATTGTCTTGGTCTTCCCTGTTCATTTTGGCAAATACTTCATAAGAAGTACCTCTCAATCCCTGTGATAGCTTTAAGCTCCACCTCTCTCTCTCTAACCCATATGTAGTAGCTAATAACTCAAAACGTCCTAGGTACCCCTCTATGTCATCGTCTTTTTCAACAAAATGGTCTAAATGAAACCCCATAGCTGAGTTTGAGGCTCCCAGACTGGGCGTAGCATCTGAGGCAAAAGGGCTGGCACCATTTTCAGGAGCCTGGCCTTGTAATTCCAGCTCCCTTAGTCGTAATTCGTGCTCCCTTTGCAACCTTCTATCTTCTGCCTCCCTTTCGGCAGTCAACCTTTTTTCTTCTACCTCTGCCTACCTTTGCTGTCGTTTTTCTTCTGCCTCCCTTTGCTGTCGTTTTTCTTCTGCCTCAATCTGCAGCCTCTTAATTTCTCTATCAGCCTCAATTTGTAACCTCTTCTCTTCAGCTACCTTTCTATCTTCCCTTTCAATATATTTATCACATTCAGCCGTTACGTATTGAATTAAAATCTGACCATCCATTCCCATCTCCTTCGCGGTGAGCACAGCAGCTGATCTAAATTTTGCCAGCTCCGCCATACTTTTTAGACAATATAATAATATACAAGATAAATCTCTAACCAGTAAATACACTAAGTACTTCTTATGACTATAGTCTAACTAATTCTAACTAACCAGTTAACTAATTAATTATTACTGGCTGTGAAGATTCACCAACTTTTATCTGCAGGGACACTTTTAATTTTAAAGGAAATTTTACAATTTATTTCCCTACTTTTATTTCTCCCACCAGGAGATCCTAATATTACTGTTGGGCTAATTATCCCTGGACAAGACCCCAATATATGTAGTGGTGTTTGTTGGTATTGTATGATGGTGATATTACTAAATGTAATGTATGAGGCCAGCTGTGAAGGCTCCTGAGATAAAATGTAGTTGTGAATTGTCAGAAGGCCTTTCTTGCTACCACTACGACCTCACACTTAATTTTTTTCTTAATGAATGTGGCTACGTAAAGTGTCTAGGGTTATGATATGTAATGTGGTGTGATAGATATAGATATACCCACAGATATTTAAGTAGACTAATAATATTTAACAAATATTACAACACACTGAACTAACTCAATAGTGTAAAATTTTTTGATAGAATTATATTACATTTATTTTGTTCTGGATCAATTTTTAGGTTGACCAGAACTTAAAAGGATTTAGAGATTATGAAAGAAATGCATGGAATATTATATCATAAATGCAATAGTGTACATATATATGTACTATACTAGTTAGTTTTATTAAAATGTTCTAGTAGTCATCTACTTGGGAGGATAGTTAATGTTTGTGCTGTTGGGGTGGCCTCATCACACCTGTCTATATTGACTACACAGTGTCCAGAAAATGGTGGGAATTTTTATGGGGATATTAGTAACTACAAAGCGTTGGTGAATGTCCAGCAGACCAGAGGCTCACTCATCTTGTAGTTGTAGCTCTGGTGCTGAAATCTGGTGGTCCCACCTCTCCGTGCTGGCGGGCAATAATGGTGGTCTCTGTCACAAGAACTGCACAGATACACTCGAGTAAGTCACCCACTGAATAGACACTGCTTTGTTGACAACAGAAACTCACAGCTCTGCAATCAAAGTATGGGCCTGTGTCAAAATCTATTCTCTACCCACGTCTGGACACAACACTGACACAACAACCACATCATACAGACAGGTCAGATCTCTCTGACAAAACAGCACATTTACCATGGTGGTTTTACATCAGATAGATCCTCCCAGACTATAGGTTCTGAAAAATATTTATTAGTTGTCTGCCCTAAAAGAGGATAGGTAATATGTTTCATTATTCTCAACACTTGATCTGTCTTGCCTAACCCTTGCTGGAGTTTATGTATATTGTTGGTCCCTAGACCCTGACTTGGGCGGGGGGTCTAGAGCAAATCCCTACTTGTTTGTAAGGCTAGATTTCGATAAGGCAGTATCAAATCACTCGAACATGAAACAATATTCAAAATATATAAGGAAATAATTTCAATCTTACCAGATTATGAATAAATAACACAGAATTGCTAGCAAAACTCAGCTGAGCTGCTGGCTATAGTATGGCGTCCCTAAACTTCTTTCACTTTCTTTCATATGGAAATCACCACACTTTAAAATCTGTGTCTATCACTGAACAACTATTGAAGAATGGCCCCACTTTCGCGTCTGAGCGCTAATAATATGATTGTCTGTGGCCAATCACTGCCTAGGTTTATTTTAAATTCAAATTTCCTACCCTAAAGTCATTTCAGTCATGCTTCAGTCAAGTATGGATGGTTATCTGTTAGTCTGTCCGTCTCTACTTGTGTTTCTACAAAAATGTACTTGATTTTTGAACCAACCTTTCTCTCCCCTCCAAAATTTTGTCGTTAAAAGTTATATTTAGACACAGCTACCACCAATGTCCCTCTCTTCCATACTACGTAGATTTGAACACCTGCGTCCCAAGGTCGTGTTTTTTTGTGCAAATAGCGACACTTTTTATTCAATACAGTCTGTCGTTGATGTGAACAACACTGTCTTTTGTCATTATCTTCAATATTATCTATCCGTCTGTAAAATTAAGAACATATTAGTGCACTGCTCAGAATGGGCCATCCGGCCAGCTAATTTTTATATTCCTAACATTAATATTAAGAAAAAAGTACTTTTTAAATTTTGTAATATTTCGAACATCTGCGTTTAGCCGCTGAATTCAAATCAAGGGCTTGGTATCGCAAAAGCGTCCAATAAATGACTGTGGCGTAACATATCTATGGTCCCTTCTGTCGAGTTGCTTACTTTTATGTCAACTTGGGAAACGTGACTTTTCTCCGTTCCCCCCCCCCCCCCCAATTGCGTCTCCTTAGCCTTTCTAGTCTCACGCAATCTTTCCAGTCATATTTTTTTCCTTTTTGATCCGCCGTTCCCCTCCTGTCTAGCAAGTCAATTTTTATGGAGGATGATGACCCGCGGTCTAGGCGATCATGTACTATTCGCAGCCTACGCATTATGTTTTTATCCTTAAATGTTATCTTTGGAGGTATTTTACCGTTGTATCTCTGTCAATTTCACTACAGTTCTCCTCATCATTTTCACCTCTGTTTCCAACTCTCTTTTCCATGTACTTCTTGGTCTACCTCTGCCTCTCTTGCCCTGGGGGTTCCAGAACAAGGACTGCCTTGTAATGCTATCAACAGGTTTCCTCAGTGTGTGTCCTATCCATCGCACATCTTGTATTGGTGTTTCTTCATTAGCGCAGCAGGCGACCTATTACTCCTAAGGGTCCTACAGGCAGCTTGGTGCAACAAGACCATACCAAAGGATTGGGAGATTGCCATAATAACACAGATTTTCAAAAAAGGGTGAAACCGACAATGTGGAAAGCATAGAGGCATATCCCTTCTCAGTGTACCACATGGACGATGTCATCAAGGCATTTACTGAGAGGACAAGAAAGTATTCAGTGGGGTACTGTGTGACAGATTATGATAATAGATTTCATATATCTATCCTCTTTATCTACACTTTTCTTTTACTTAGCCTCTTTGCCTACGCCTGTAGGTTAAACCTAAACCATTCCTATACTCAGATATCTGCCCTTTTTCTAATTTAACACTCACAGTTTATTGCTGTTCGTTATTCCTTTGATGAAGATCACAAGCAGACTTAATTAGCTACGTTACCTGGAGATTGTTCGGCAACGATTGGAAAATCGTAAGAGATTAAACAGCGATCAAAAGGGGAATTATAATTTTAGTACTAGAGCAGAAATAGTGGAACCAAGTTAGACAACTTTTATTACTTCCCTTGTAAAACTGTTTGCTAGTGAATTATTTAAACACGTCATATCGCCAGATCAAAGAACGAGCTCGATATATTTCGCTTGATGACCATGACTGCAAGTAATAAAGTAATTAAACACGGTCTGGTCAATTACGTATATCCCTGATTTTAGGGAGAACGCGGAATTCTGGTTTTTCGGCGTTAGTGTGAGTAGATCTTTGATTTAAAGATCTGATCGTAGATTCACCGTAGGTGTAAACATCTGGCAAGAGTCTGCTAGTTATAATTTTCCCTTTCACTCCAGATGTATATATACCAGAGTATTCTAACAAAAATTTATCCAGTACCTCACAGATTTCTCTAGACAGCTAGCTTCGATTCTAGAATAACTTGTATTAAGTGAATTTCTTAGTTTTCGTTGGAGAAAAGTCTCAGTAGTTCGGTGTTGAGTATTTGGGTCAAACCCTATAAACTTTACCAGCGGCTTCCTTGCAATGTATATCTGAGAATAACCAAAGACGGAACATTTTGTACTTAAATACGCTGATCTTCAAGGTAAACCTGTCTGGCACTTGTGTTTTGCATCCAGAAAGAGACAGAGTACCAATCTAAAGGACATTAAGACTAAATGTGGTTACTGGCCTATCGAGCCAGATTATATTTCTTTCCAAAATAAAATCTCATTTACATGCAGCCCATGTGGCGAAAATATTACAAACATTAATATTTCCGACGTTTTATCAGTTCTCAAGATTCTGACACTGTGAGCGCTGTGACTTATGTATTACCTGAACTGATTTAAAGTGACATAAACAGAAAAATATAGTCGTAAAGAGAACGCTCCTCGGAAGAATTGGATTTAACCTGTTTCTGTAGAGCTGGGGTTCTCTTTGCCAAAAGAACACTGGATGTGCTGAATGTGTATGTCCTAAAGGTTGCGCCAGAAGGTGAAAATCAAGTTTGTAGGTAAGAACGAATGTCAGTGGCCACTGTTGTATGGAATGAAAGAAAGCAGAAATGTGTGGTTCTTTGATCGTATAAATTCATACACCCACTGTGTATTTTCTTTATGCAAGTTTTGCTAATGCTGTTTCCTCTTAGAATAGATTAATGTACCAACTCTGTTCTTAACTGTAGAGTGAAATTTTAGATCATAGTGTATAAACATTTATATCGAGAATTACTTTTAAATGACTTGCTAACTGCACTCCTCGCCAATGTTTACCAACTTCCTGATCCGGATGACGCCATTGCACACTGGACAAAGATTTGTTACAATGATTTTGACAGGCACGTACCAGCTAAGGAAATTCGCGTCAAACGACAATTAAAATCTCCTTGAATCACGCAAGATGTGTTGGAGACTATGACGTGGAGAGATCAAGCGCACAAATATAAAAACCTCAACACATACAAGGTACAAAGAAACACATTTCAATATTTAATTCGCAAAGACAAGAAAAAAAAAATCACTTTAGAAATATGGTTCAGAACAAATCAAATAGTAAGGAGATAAGGAAGGCAATTTACACCATAGCGAAAAAACGTAAAACTCATTATCTTCCAACACTTCATTTACCTGCACATACAGCAGCAATCACTTTCAAGCAGAAATAAACAGTATGAAATCCACAATACCACATTCCCCTAGTGACTTAGACAAACTTTCAGCATTCTGTGAGTACAAATGTACAAACTCAGTTCCACCCGACAGCTAATGAAGTGTATAACTATCTTCTTAGTCTTAAAAATAATAGCTCACCAGGGCTTGATGGAATTCGCAATCGAAAACTGCGTTATGCTGTACCAGCTATTAGTGATTCACTAACTTATATATGTAATCAGTGTATCGCTACGGGTTATTTTTCTTCGGCCTTTACGATCGCCAAAGTATATCCCCACTTCAAACCTGGTTCATCAGATACCAGTTACCTCGGCAACTATAGACCAATTTCTCTAATTCCATTGCTATTTAAACCAATAGAAAAGCACATACATAAAACAACACTACAGTACCTAGTTAGCAATGACTTGCTAACTGACAGTCAGTCTTAGAAACAATGAAAGTTAACTTTAAACCAGTGACATTATTTAAATCATTCTTGTCCGACAGACAGCAAGTAGTGTCTTACAATAACTCCTTGTCAAGCCCAACTATTATTGACACTGGTGTTTCTCAGGGCTCTGTTCTCGGTCCTCCACTTTTTTCCATTTACATAAATGACCTTCCACTACACATAAATCACTCATCATGCGACCTATTTGCAGATGAATGTACCATTTACACTAGTGATGAAAACTGCAACACACTAGAAATATTATTACAAAGCGATACAGACAATCTTATTAAGTGGAAAATCGGTAATGCATGCACATAATTTTAATTAAAACAAAATGTATGAGAATA
The DNA here is from genome assembly GCA_024509875.1 of Oreohelix idahoensis. Classification (NCBI taxonomy): domain Eukaryota; kingdom Metazoa; phylum Mollusca; class Gastropoda; order Stylommatophora; family Oreohelicidae; genus Oreohelix; species Oreohelix idahoensis. The sequence goes on from JAMPIV010018658.1 coordinate 62,968, forward strand.
TCAACTAGACTAAAATTACAAAACTTACAGACAACAGCACTTCAACTCTATATTGGTACCTCACTAATTGAAAATTTAAATGAAAATAAAACACTGAGACTAATAATTGACCAACATTGAAGTTGGAATTCGCTTGTACAAACACTGACCAAACAAACGGCACAACAAGTTTACCAGTTAGCTAAAATCAAACATTCCCTAGTTGAGGAAACACGGAAGATGTTCTATACATTCTAAATACACACACATCTAGACTATTGTTCCACAATCTGGGATGGCTGCTCCATGTCCAACACTAAAAGACTATTCATTACAAAAACGTGCAGTGCGCCTAGTGTCAGACAAAACTCACACAGTGTGTAGACCCATATACATATCGTAAGATATTACTAGCAAGAGAGCCCTTTCTCTTCAACAAAGCAAATCCATTCACAAAATCCTATCACAGAATGCTCCAACGTATCTGCGGCCTATTTTCAAACACAATGACGGACGCAGCCAACGCTTAAACAAACTACTCATGCTCAAGCCTAGGCTCGATTTATTCAAGAAAAGTATATTTTTCTGCTGCTCATCTGTGGAATAATCTTCTACACGACCTAAAAAACACGCTTAGTCCATATTAATTAAATCACAGACTTTTCAAATACATCATTAGTGCAGATTATACGCCAACCTAATTTAGTTAAGTTCCTAAATAATTATATAAGTGTTACGGATGATATTTTCTTCTAGCAGTAATCAGTTGAGCAGTGGCGCAGTGGCTTGCCTCGTTGGCTTCGCGCAGGTGTCTCGGTGTGTGTCCTTAGTTGTGATGTGCGACGGAACGAACGGAATAACTTGTCTTCTATTTGTTACTTTCACAATTGCCTCCACGGCTGGCGGAGTTGTGGAATTTAAAGTTGCTTACCATAAGTGAAATGGGTTCATTTTCGATACAAGACAACAGGAGGCTGAGACGTTTGGGAGTCATAACCCAAGTGAGCCCGCCCCCTTAGAGTGTGAAGGAGTATACTGGGCCGAAACACTTGTCGGACGTGGGGGGGGGGGAACTACTTCTGATGATCAGATTGCCTCCTGTTGTATCGCTCTGTAAAGAGTTTCCTATCATAGTTGCATGGTCAAACCAGTGACAATTGGGAAAAGACCGATTCACTTCTGGAAAGACAGATGACACTGGGAAAGACTAGAAACCGGCTGACCGGGTTAGCACCCCGTAAGCTGTATTCAATTGGTACAGGACCCAAAAATGATAGATGCCCCCAGGATTCACCGAAAAGGGAGGGGGGAGAGAGAATGATGAGCCCACAGGCGCCTCATTGGAATCGACCAGACCCGTTACACGGACTTCGAGCTCTGGAAAACGGATGGAATTTCCATGTGCCTGTGGTAGGAAATTCTGTACTCAGAGAGGAATGAAAATCCACAGAACGAAAAAGGGGTGTCGGAGTTCATCAGGAGATAATCAACAGCGCTCTGTCTCGACGGATAAGACGTTAGAAGAACGCAGCCAGGAGTCAATCCACAGTGCTGAGTACATTCAAGTTGATCTGCCTTATGATGATCTCACACACTTCTTGGACGGGAAGAGAGATGCAATCAAGTTTCCACCTGCCAGTGCAAAAGGGCTTTGGGAACAGCTGGACGAAGCCTTGGCAAAACAGTTGGATAACAACCTGAAGCAGATTTTTTTTTTCCGTACGCCCGCTAATACTCGAGGCAAAATCTCAGGTTATTATTAATGCCTAACCTGACATTGATTTTACGTGAGTATCCCTTTTTTCTTGTACAGAGACAGGTGTCCCTCGCCATTCAGGCAAATACTCGCCGATTTCGGAGATACCCATTAGAGCTGGGTCGGCTCAGGAGCCGCCAATCCCTGGTCGACAACACTCCTTCAAATGTCTCGCCAGGTCTCGAGTTATTCTAGTCCAAATCCCGGTCGACGAAAAACTCCTCAAATGCCATCTCCCGGGTTTGATCCTACATCACCCGGTCGCCAGAGCGGAATGGTAACCACTACGCTAGCGCGGCTCCGGTGAAGCAGATAACTTTGGAGAAGAAGCTGGAAATCTTCAGCGACATAATATATCTGCACTGTCGCAAAGTGTTCGGAGTCAGGGAGGCAAGGGAAAGTAACCCACCACGAAAAAGTAGCAGACAAAGTAAAATAGAAGAAATCAGGAAACAGAATAAACATGCCTGAAAACTGTTCAAGAACGCAGTTGCCAATGAGAAGGAAGGGTTACGATAGGTTTGGGAGCACCTGAAAGGCCAACTTAATGCCCTTTGTAGAGCAGAAAGGTTGTGCAGGAAGAGAAGGAGGACTCGAAGGGATAGGGAAAGGAGAGTTCTTAAACTTTTCAGCAGTTCTCGTCTCGTTTGAAGGGATACTTGACTAAGTGCCTTGAGCTTTCTCAGCTCGCCTCTACCTATGACGGTCTTGAGGAGTTCGTTATATACGAACAGATAAGGAACACTTCGTCCGCTGACACCCGGAGATTTTTATCTAAGCAGGGTGCAGAAAAGCTTGAAGACGTTTTGGAAAAGTCTGAGCGATATCATAATGCGCTGGCCGAACTACTGGCCACAAAACGTAAACCGACAGAAAAGCCTTTTCGAAAGAATAATCTAGACCTATCTTATCATGCTTCTCATGCTTCTAACCAAAATAACCACAGAGAAACTGAACCTCAAAACCCCCCTCCTGAAAAGTCTAAGTTCTACAAAAACAAGTACCCCAACAACAAACAGTCTGATCTACCCAACCGTTCTACATGGCAGCGGGGCCAGAAAGGACAAGGTGACAAAGGGAAACCCCTGCGCACGGGACTAATGATCAGAGCGAGCACACCGAGCGTAAACGCACCGGATGCTTGCTAACAGTCTCGCAAGGCGGTATTATTGACAGTGATTCCCAGCCTGAGGGAGAGAGACCCTCAACGCGAGGTACTGTTATTTTGCACGGTTCTCAAACTTTTTGTTTATTTGACACGGGCTTTCTTATGATTGCATTGTTGCCAAACACCTGGTAAAACCCGGTCAAGAGACAGGAGAGGCCGTCGAACTTTGTGGAGTTTCTAAGAGTGAGGCACCTACAGCGCTTCCCATCGCATTGGTGGAGATCCACTCTGATTTTGTCAGAGGCGTGATCAAAGTGGCTGTTATGGATGACCCCATCTACCCAGTCATACTTGGCGGTAGATACCTGTTTATTGGGAAACCGGAAGAGCCGATTGTGGCAACAGTAACCACAAGAGGGCAAACCAAGAAGGAACGGGAGCCTTCGCAAAATTTGTTACCTATGGAACTTAAAGAAGCGCAACAAAAGGACCCTGCCTTGGCACCCTGCTTTAGGAAACTGCCCATGGCTAAGGACCCTAGACAGCACGGGGCCATTTTTTCTAAAGATGGCGTACTTTATCGCAGAATGGGCAAGTCTGACCAAGGTTACAATCAGCTCCTAGTACCGAAACAGTACAGAAGCCAAATCCTAGAAATGGGGCACTCTCTTCCCTTTAGCGAACATTTGGGACAGAACGCCACAAATCAACGTATATCGACTCATTATTGGTGGCCAGGAATGAATACTGATATTATCAGATATGTGAAATCCTGTGCCCAGTGCCAACGTGTGCCACCCAAGCAACGGACGCCCCCAGTTTCCATGAGTGAAATGCCAATAATGGGAATACCATTTGAACGGGTAGTGATCGACATTTTAGGGCCCTTAGAAAGGACTAAAAGAAGAAACAGATTTGTTCTGACCCTGGTCGACACATGCACTTTATGGGCAGAAGCTATCCCGCTTACATGCGCGGATGCCAAGCATGTCGCAGAAGCCCTCGTGCAGATTTTTACTCGGTTGGGATTCCCTCAACAAGTGTTGACGGATAACGGATCTCCATACCGAAACCTGTTGATGGATGAGATCGATAAGATCTTGAGGGACCAGCACATCTACACAAAGCCTTACACTCTGACCAGAAGTGGGTTAGTAGAACGTGTTAACAAAAACCTCAACATGATGTTAAGTAAACTGGCACAAGTGAAACCTGACGATTGAGATCTTTCTATCCCTAAAGCTCTATTTGGCTACAGAGAAACCCCACATTCGTCCTTGTGCCAAGTAAAATATTACTATCAGTAACATTCCGACGGAGTGTTAACGTTCGTGCCTGGACAATTTTAATGTGACCTAAACAGACATTTAAAAATAAGAATAGCCAAGGAAACGTTCCCTGAAGTAGTGAATTCAACCTATCTTTGTGGAGCTGGGGTTCCCTTGGCCAAAACTAACCCTGGAGATTCTGTACGTGCATGTCCTAAAAATTGTTTTTCCAGAAGTTGCTGCCAAAGCTGTAAGTACGAATGCAAGCTAGTGATCACGGCTTACTGAATAGAGTGAATGCAGGACTGAGTGATTCCTTTATTGTTGTATTTTTGGCACTCATTTTGCTGTCTTAAATTTCTTTATGCAAGTGTTTTGTTGCTAACAATATTTTCCTTAGGATAGATTAGAGTATCAAAGTCTGTTCATACCTTTAAAGGGAAATTTTAGACTATAGCATATGTATCCGTGACTCTTTGGGGCTATCACTTTTCTTCTAACAGGACTGTGGGCTATACATCGAGGGAAAAGATCATACCAATGGGTCTATAATTCTTGTAGCAAATCATTGACTTATGACTATTTGTATATGTTTGATGTAATTTTATGTGTTGTGAAGGAATTTTATTATGATAATTAAAAATCACTTTGAACTTATTCCAGTGTGTCGGTCAGTTCGTTCCCAATTATCTATATTTCCATTGTCATAGTTTCACGTCTGTGTGTCAATTGTAGTCACTTAGGTGTGTGTGTATGTGAGGGATATATATATATATATATTACTATATATTATACTAGACGGTCTTACAAATCTTAATCTGTTGTAGATGATAGGCTGACTGAGAGAAATCATTTCGAGGGTCAGAGACCGACTCTAATATGTTTCCTCCATCTCACTCGTGAAATCTATTTCTATTTTTCATCTCCCACTGAGCTATAACTTGTTTCTATTGCTATTCAGAAGGGACCAAAACAAGTCTTTATTCACCTATCACAAATCTACGACATATGGCAAGAAAGTCAACAACATAATTTATAAAGAACACTGGGGACAGAAAGTTGTGGAGAGACATCATGGTATGGCTAGAAAGTCAACAACATAATTTATAAATAACACTGGAGACAGAAAGTTGTGGAGAGACATCATGGTATGGCAAAAAAGTCAACAACATAATTTATAAATAACACTGGAGACAGAAAGTTGTGGAGAGACATTATGATATGGCAAGAAAGTCAACAACAGAATTTATAAATAACACTGGAGACAGAAAGTTGTGGAGAGACATCATGGTATGGCAAGAAAGTCAACAACAGAATTTATAAATAATACTGGAGACAGAAAGTTGTGGATAGACATGATGGTATGGCAAGAAAGTCAACAACATAATTTATAAATAATACTGGAGACAGAAAGTTGTGGAGAGACATCATGGTATGGCAAGAAAGTCAACAACATAATTTATAAATAACACTGGAGACAGAAAGTTGTGGAGAGACATGATCACATACGCCACCAGCCATGACACTTGTAAAAGAAGAAGAAGATGTATGTATTCAGTTCCTGTTGTTTTCATGTAATATTGGTCTAATGTGGAGAGTATGAGCTACAATATTTATGTACTCGGAGAGTATTGGGTATAGTATTTATATAATGTGAATTGTCTGGAGACGGTTTAATTTTGTTTAATAATCTGGAGTATGTATAATGTTTGTTTAACTTGAAATACATTGGGCTATCCTCAATACATTATCTAAACACTCATTTGTGAGTGATATGTATTTTATTATAGACCGTGTAGAACCCCATGTCTATGATGATAGAAAGACAAGATTACTTCGTCCACAAACATGTCATAACAGGCAGCAAAGGTGTGGCTATAGAAAGTGCTAGCAATTATATAACGTACTACACATTGTTACAGAAACACGTGCTGCACAAGCAGGTGAAATATCTTACTTCAGGATGTGTAGTTTAATCTAAGAATGTCACTGTTCTGGTTCTAGAGTATGTAAACATGTCTTACTTCAGGATGTGTCGTTTAATCTAAGAATGTCACTGTTCTGGTTCTAGAATGTAAACATGGCAGGGTAGAGGAAAACATTTAAAAAAAAAAATATGACAGCTCTATTAGTCTTGTCTTCTAGAGATGACAATAAATGTGACTTTTTCTCTTGACCTGCACTGCTTTAATTTAGGTATGGATAGGGCTGTCAGAATAGCGTGTTTTACTGGGTTTTTTTTTTCTTTACACATCATGTGGTATGTGGAAGCAAATCAGGATTTAAAAAAAGGGTAAAAGTATAGGATCAATAGGAGTTAACATTATATGGTTTGACAGAGCAGTATTTCATATTACATGGGCATCTAAAGAAATAAAGGATTATCTCCCCTGTGGAAGCCGGCGTGTAAGATAACCAATTTGAGAGATACTTGCCAGACCAAAGCTTGTAACTGAAGATAATAAATTATTAATGTTGTAAAGTGATACAGGGGAGTTAGGTTGGAAAACTGATCATAAACATGCGTTTGTGTATATACAGCCAAACTGGCATTCTGCATTGACAGCCCGGAGTAGTAGAGGGAGGAGGTTAATAGCAGGGATTTCCTTAGGTTGGAAAACTGATCATAAACATGCGTTTGTGTATATACAGCCAAACTGTCAATCTGCATAGACAGCCCGGAGTAGTAGAGGGAGGAGGTTAATAGCAGGGGTTTATGGTCAGGATCGTGACACGTGACGGGATTTATTTGTGTGTACAACTACATCAATTCTGTCGGGGACCAACGTCCTTCTCAGGACGCCACTATCCGAGAAAAGATCGCATTATCGTCAAAATGACCAAACATAAACCACACGCTAAAAAGAGGAAGGTCTACACCAGCCCACCAGCGCAGAACAGCCAGGGTAATCACAATACCACAACCAACAATGACAGACAGCCAGAGAGCAAGACTGCCCCAAGTACTTGTGCCGGGACCGGCCCTTCTATAACTCCTGACACGACGGAGTTAGCTGAGACGTGCGTCGACCCGACTGAAAGTCTGAGTGGCCCGACTCCTTGCCTAGATGAAGAAGACCCAGAACATAAAGAAATACTGAGAGCGTTACGACAGCTGGAGCAGACAACGGAAAGAATAGAGAAAAGAAAACAGGAGCTTAGATCCAAGCTGCCATCACCATACGCAGAAAACCGGTCTACCACAGAGAAGCTGCACCAGACAACGATGACACCTCCACACGATGCCGAGATGACAGCAGACCCACCTGCAAGGACTATGAAAGAAGTGATAGAGACAGCTCCTCAACACAGACAGGTACAAGAGGAAGATATCGCAGAGACAATATTAGATGCACTTCGAAGAATTGATGACGGAAACGAGCTCCCTAGGCTCGCTCCTCAAGAAGCGATAATAGAAGTAGCCCCGGGCGTGCTGGACATCGATACCACCGAGAAGCAAGATACCATTCCTGGTCCTGAGGAAACAACAGCTGAGTACTCAAGGGCTCAGACGCAAGATAGGACACCTTATAACAAAGAACAGGAAAAACATTCGAACCAAGCCTGTAGAAGGGAACAAAGGCCAACCACTGAAAAGACAAACAACACAGAAACGATACAGGAGAGGATCGTAAAGATCACCCAAACGTCAGGAAGTGAGGCCTCACTCAGGGCCCTACCCGACAACAAAGTGATCAACATCCTCGAAGTGGTAACGGGAAGGAGAGGTATCGCCAAAATAGGGAGGCACGAAAAGGGAGTCCTACTATCGCTCAATAACACAGACAAAACAACCTCGCTGATGATCGAACTGGAATCTAATCCAAAAGAAGTCCAGTTGCCGCACCAACTAAAAGTGTTGGTGGAAAAGTACAAGACAACAAAGAAGTTGGTCATCAGAGGGGTGGATACCAGATGTTCCGAAGCCGAGGTCCACAGACGCCTTCAAACTGAAAACGCAGATCTAAAAATCACGCAGGTCGAAAGGCTAAAAACCTGGGCGAAGAAAGATACCAATCTGATGATTGTAACGGTTGAAGGATCGACAAGACCCGAGAGACTGATGCTCCATACAACAACAAAAAAGACAGAGGCATATATCCCTCCGGTGATGCAGTGCTCTACCTGCCAGAAATATTCACACACCAAGAAAACGTGCAGGAGAGATGCAGTTTGCCGGTATTGTGCGGGTAGACACCCATATCGCGACTGTACCAAAGCGAAGGAGGATAACAATTACAAGGTCATAAATCCAAACCGAACCTGTGCAAACTGCCCCGGAAACCACGAGGCTAGGTACCGAGGCTGCCCGATGTTCCAGGAAACAAAGAGCATCTTGAAGGAGGCCGTGTCCAAAAACATACCTTTCAAAGAGGCAAAAAACAGAGTGGCTGCGGATGGTGCAGAAAAACAAAGCACGATCGACAGAAGACAGTTACATAAACTAACCGCGGAAGTCAAAGATATGAAAATGAAACTACAGGTCGTAAACAGAAACAAGCAGGCTCCCGAAGACGAAAAAGACAGCGGTATTGATGTAATAGAACTACAGAACGTCAGAGAAATGATGAAAGACATGCAAAGCCTTCAGCAGCAGATAGAAGCAGATGTAAAGAGGCTGACAGAACTGACGGAAGAAAACTCAAAAATTCTCAAGAAAATTGAAGCAGAGCGAAGAGCCATCGAGGAAATGACAGCAAACACAATAGCGACCAAAACAAACGAGCAATCAGACGAAGAAGTCATCGAAGAAACACTTGAAAAACTTCTACCAGCAATAATAGAAAAAGCACCTTTACAGATACAGGAGAAGAGGAAGACACACAAGAACAAGAAACAAGGAGAGCAAAAACACACAAATCCAAAGAAGCCAGATAGGGAGGCAGGATATGAACACCATGAACACGCCACGACACCATAAACAGACAAGCAGCGTACAGGAATCCAGACAGCCAGCTAGTGGTCCTTTTCAGGACCAGTCCTTTTCAGGACTAACATTCGACTAGCACCGAAGAACCGAACGCACAATATACCCCAATTATAACCAACTTTCAGGTTGAACAGGGTATAACAGCAACATAGTAGACAAAATAACGAACGAACGAATCAATTCTGTCGGCACTTTGTGCCGGTCAAAAATATAACTAGACTAACGATAATGGATGCTCTAGGAAGAGAAAAACACGCAAATAAGCACTTATTGCATTGCAAATAGAACGCGTTTGTAATCTAGTTTAATATTTAAAATTGTAATTAAAAAATAACAAAAAACTTAAACCGATGTCAAATTGCTTTTGATGCAATTAAAAACTGTATATTCTTTACATTACTGTTACAAAGATATTAAAAATATTTGTAAAACGCATACACATAAGTCATAAGAACTAGTTTTAGTTTATGTTGTATTTTTTAACCCAATGTATTTTTATTACGTCCCCTGCGGGTAGCAATATAAGAGTATAAAATGCAAGTGTGTGTGTGTCCTTCTTCTTAGTTCGTTTTCAAGTAAACACATCTATCTCACTTATAAAGTTGGCATGTCGTCTCAGGCGTCTCGCGTCACCATGTAGTTTCTCCATCAACTGGTTGGAGAAGGTTGTATGACCACTCTGCTGCTATCATAAAGGATACGTTATAGTGTTTGTCCTCCACAAATGGTTACATATTTGGTATTTGTATCTGTAATGGCCGGTTCTCTGTGTGAAAATTATCCACGTGATCTCTTGTTGACCAGGCGTTGTATGGTTGTGTTGTCTCAGTCTTTGAGGATTCTTCTATCATGTTTCCTTAAACTTATTGATGTTATCTTTTCTTGTGTTGCCCTGTCTTCAGTTAGGATTGTGTTCCCTTCTTCTTTGGCAAGTCTATCTGCCTTCTAATTTGATATATATTGTAGTGGGCACGGATCTACATTACGTTTACATTTTGTTTTCAATTTTATTCTAAATTTCCATGAGTGCTTCAGCTAGGCTGCTCTGTTAATTTCTTGTGTTCCTGAGTGCAGTTATGACTAACGTAGAGTCTGTGAGGAACATTATCTTGTCTCAAATAGAAATTCATTTAGAAACACTATCTTGACTCTAACAAAGAGTCTGTGAGGAACACAATCTTGTCTCTAACAGAGAGTCGGCGAGGAACACTATCTTGTCTCTAACAGAGCGTATGTGAGGTACACTACAATAGCCCCTTTAGTGATAACTGACTATGGGAATGCGCCCCTGAGGTGACAGCACTCAGCTGTTTATTTTCAAGTTGTTCCTTTCGACATTTTCTCCTCTTTTCTGCTTGTTGTGCGAGCTTCGTTTCGCCATATCTAAGGTGACGCCGTAGATAGTATCACCACTCGGTGGGATCGGCCGCTTCATTCTCCCAGGTTGCTCGTTTTATGTCCAGTGCCCTCATATCTATTTTTTTACACATCTTTGAATCTTAGCTGTGGTCGCACAACTGTTCTTTTGCCATCTGCTTGTTGTCCATATAAGATATCTTTCGGGATGCGACCATCTTCCATACGGCGGAAATGGCCAAGCCTGCGTAGTGTAGTAAAATCTGCGAGAATAATTGCTCATTTCTGTAGATTTTAATCATAAAATAACAATCAATAAACCCGCCCGATTGTGTCTGACGGGGATGCTCTCACCCGCCAGCAACGCTGCCTTTTGTGCAGTGCGAAAGCCTATAGCAAACGATTTCACGACAATAAAATCTAACAACGCGTTTTAGTTTCGGTTTCGCAACCGTACTGCTAAGATTTAAACATGTTCTAAGATCTGCTGCATACACCGCAGCCTAGCCCAATAAAATTAACTAATTGGCGGAAGGGTGCCGCAAACTACTGTCTGAATTAACGTAATATTTTGACTTTAACGCGGTTAATCAGTAGCAATTATTACAAATTTGGTAGTGTAACATGAGGAAATACAAATGATAAAAGCCAAATTGTTAACCCGCCACGCCTAACCCCGATTTGCCTGCCACATTCGGCCATGCGTATATACACGCTGCGGTAAAAGCCATCAGAGGCAATCACACAGACACTTTTATTTCCCCGCTCGCCGTAGAATTACTGACGTCACTAAAACAAGTAGTTATTTGAAAAAAATACATGCTAGCGAGAGATGAAAAGGGGGGAAAGATGGCGGTCTTGTGTAAAATTTTATTTGACGAACGGACAGTGACAAAATTGAAAATCTAAATTAATATGAAACTGAACATAAAAAGTGTATGGTAATGTAGCTGAGAGTCCCCTAAGCAAGAATGTGTTTTAAATAATATGATAGCCCCAGTATTAGTGAAGTTATGGAGAAAATATAAAATGCCTACAGACGCTCGACCAGACAGACAGTTATCCCTGCTTGGTTTTTCATAACGTTAGTGAGGGACTGTAGCTTAGAAAGAGGCATGGAGGTTTAAATTCTAATTTGTGTTAAATTTAAATTAAATAAAGATTTCACAGTCTGGGCAGAGTGCAGAGAGAAACTGAGGCCACTTCTTTGCAAGTCAGCGTTATTTGTTTATATTTCTTGAAATCTGTGGTAAGAATGATTTATGAATTACTATGTTTAATTCCACTGCCAAAGTTAGATACTGATATTGAGGAAAAATGAAGGACATGTCGGGAGCAGACATTGTTGAGTCCTCATCTTGAAATGTATCTAATTGATGTATGTTGTCATGATTATGTTGTTATATTATTGAAGTATAATATTAGTAAGCCTCTGTGTTCTATGAACACTGTTTACATGCCTGAAGCATTTATAATAGAAAAAGAAAAGAGAAAATCGTACAAAAGGAAATGTGGTTACCCCATATTATTTTATTGAGGAAAAAGATGTAAATGTACAGTGGCGTATCTGCCATAGGGACCTGAGGTGTGGTCACAGCAAGGTGGGAGTCATGTAAAGTTAGGGGCGAGTGCACCTGTAATGCACGCGAGGCTGACCCCATATCCTTGTAAGGACATAGTGAATATTATCAGTGATTAGATGTAAAAAGCCAGGGTGTCCTTTTGTTGCAGTAATTTTATTCCCTGTTACCATCTGGTGACAGGAAACCTGCTGAGAGTAATTACAGCCATCAAGTCTCCGTCCAGTCGTTTCTACTGTCTAAAGAGAACGGGAGGAGCTTGGGAGCTTGAAAGATTGAAAGAGTCTGCTGCTTCAGAAAGATTTTACTTATTCAAAGAACTCCATGTGATGTGAAATACATCTGGGTATATCTGACACTTTCCAGTATAAATAACTACCCTGATATGACACTCATACTCAATAAAGTTATGGGGTGTGATGAACATACAGCCCCTCATACACAGTGACTCTCCCTTTAGAGGAAGAAACTATTAGCTGTGAACATTTTCTACAGGAAAAATATATATCATCATCATCATCATCATCATAACCCTCCACTCCCAAAGGAGCATATGCCTTCAACAAACACATGCCAAGTCCTCCTGTCACGTGCCAACATCTCAAGTTCTTACCATGTTCTCCTCATCATTTTCACCTCTGTTTCCAACTCTCTTCTCCATGTACTTCTTGGTCTTCCTCTGCCTCTCTTGCCCTGGGGGTTCCAGAACAAGGACTGCCTTGTAATGCTATCAACAGGTTTCCTCAGTGTGTGTCCTATCCATCGCCATCGTCTTCTTAAAAATATATGTAGTGACTTTTATTGTGTGGACAAAGAGTCCAGTGATTTTGTTGCTCTTTTCTGTAAACTATCTTGTCCTTATTTTAAAGACCTGTCCAAAAGATATGACTGGACAGGCATATTAAATTGTACAAAGAAAACATTCAGTTTAAAAGAAAACTTTAACACCTGTTTTATTCACTTCCTCATAGAAAATTAAAGTGTTTGTGTGTTGTGTACTATCATTTCATTTCTCCCCTAGACACTAGGCACATCATACACCATACACTAGAGCCAACATAGAGACCGTGTGAGATCTAGGGAGGTAGCGTTAGGTTCCCTGTACACAATTCATCATCATCATTTATAGAATCAGGGACCTACATGTGCTTGACCTCGCACGGTTATTGCATACACTGATTTCATTCTTTTTAGGATACCATCATAACCTCCCCAGCAAAAATTATTTGCTACATAAATTGGGACGCTCTTCCGGGATTTGAATTTCTCATAGCACTACATAAATTGGTAGGCTCGTTAGGGATTTGAACTTTTACATAAATTGATAGGCTTGTCTGGGTCTTAGCACTAACTACAGTCTAATTTTCCCAGGGAATCCCCATATAATATATTTGCCCAAGATTTTGGGAAGTGAAGAAAGTGTCAGAACCCAGATTTAATTAAATAAATTTATAATTAGTTATAATTAATTAGAAACTTAGTTAGTACATTTTTAGGATGGCAGATCTGGCCAAGTTTCGCTCTGCGGCTGTGCAGGCTGCAAAAGAAATGAATATGGAGGGACAAATTTTGATTGACTATGTCACCTCAGAATGTGACAAATTTATTACTAGGGAAGAACATAGGTTAGCTGAGGAAAGGAAAATGCAATTAGAAGATGCTAGGGAGACTAAGAAATTAGAGGCTGATAGAGAGGCTGAGATAAAGAGGCTGCAGTTGGAGGAGAAGAAACTTGAGGCTGAGAAGGAGGTGAAGAAACTTGAGGCTGAGAATGAGGCGAAGAAACTTTAGCCTGAGAAGGAGGCGAAGAAATTTGAGGCTGAGAATGAGGCGAAGCGACTCGAGGCTGAGAAGGAGGCAAAGAAACTTGAACTCGAGGCTGAGAAGGAGGAAAAACGTCTACAGAGGGAGGCGGAACGAGAGAGAGAAGAAAGGAGATTGGAGGCGGAAAGGGAAGACAAAAGACTGGCTGCTGAAAGGGAAGCAGAAGATAAACGGTTACAGAGGGAACATGAGTTACGACTAAGGGAGTTAGAGCTACAAGGCCATGCTCCTGAAAATGGAACTAGCCCATCCACTTCCGACTCCGCTGCCAGCCAGGGGGCCTCCTCGTCACCTTATGAAGTGTTCTCTAAAATGAGCAGGGATGACCAAGACATGTTGAAGCAAGCTCTTCTGTTAAGATACGAAAAGAACGGAGAGTTTTATAGAAAGAAATTTAGGAATGCCAGGCTACTGTCGGGTGAGACCTATCACCAGTTCTCTGCCCGGTTGGAAACGTATATGGAGAAATGGGCTTCTTTGGGGAAAACCCAAGATCTCAAAGAGATGATACTCATTGAGCAGATGAGAGAGTCCATGGCTCCAGACATGAGAAAGTTTCTCATGGAACAGGGTGCGGAGAGGCTGGAGGAAATCATAAATGTCGCTGAAAGGTAGCAGGCAGCCCAGGCAGAGGTAGCTGGCATTAAGAAGAAACCAGTAGATCAGTATAAGGCTCCTCAAACCCATAATAAATTTGATAACAGAAGTAAGCAGAACTTCGATAGGCCTCGAAATGATTTTAAAACTAAAACCGCACATTTCAATGACAGAAGGAATGATGAAAGAAAACCTTTTCATCAAAGCAGATTATATTGTAGCCGATGTAGGATGGACAACCATAACACCGAAAATTGTAGAAGAAAACTGGTAGTTATGGCCACGCTTCAGGTTAGGTCTACTCCTAGACAGGAGGAGGAACCACCAAAAACAATGTCTCGTAAACAGTGGAGAAAAGCACAGGCTGAAGATAGGTCACTGAAGCCGTGTTTTCAGAAACTCCAAAAACTCCATACCCCTCCTAGGAAAGGAGACTTCTATTTGGATGATGGACTGCTTTGCAGGGCGGATAGAGCAGGATTAACCGGGGATGGACAGGTAGTAGTGCCATCGAAATATAGGGCACAAGTTATGAGACAAACACATGTTCTAGGTGGTGAGCACCAGAAGATGGGTACCACATGCCAAAGAACATCTGTTAGATAATTCTGGCCCGGAGAAGTAGAAGACATAAGAAAATTTGTCGAGGACTGCGAACAGTGCAGCAAGAAAAATTCCAGAGGGTGGAAAAATAATACCCATATGCAAGAGAAGCATTATGGCAAACCTGGGCCAGAAGATAAAGAGGGAACACCCACACGTGGGAAAAGGAATCAGGACCTAGAGACGCCACGGGGCAAACTTAGGCCTGGAATGAAAAATAATTATAATAAAGTGGACAGAGGGGAATGGGCACCCCCTTTTCACAGACATCCCTCACTCGAATGTTTTACAATGGCCACTATGCAGCGAGTACAAAGAAATGTTTTACCCCAGAATAAGCCGGCAATCCCTCGGTCGGACTTATGTGAACTGGGTGAAGATAAAAGAGAGAGCAGATCTCTCACAATGAACCTAAAGTGGGATGAAAACCCCAAGAAAAGAATTGGTAGTGGACGATTTGTGAGTGATGATTCTAGGAAGAAAAGTCCTCACTACAAAGCACCTAGAGTAATGGACCTGACGGGTGCCATGAAAAATAAGTATGAAAAATTAAAAGTCCATATGTAGGTTGTTAAGGACCTGGACTGATGAGAAGGCAGAGGAGACTGTTACCTCATCTTATCAATATGTGAACGAACTGACCAATCGTTTACAAACTGGTTGGAAACTGGCAAATGAAAATTTGAGACAAGCCAGAAAAAAGCATGCTGCTTATTATAATAGAAAAGCGAAGGATAGGGAACTTGCTGTGGGGGAGAAGGTACTTCTTCTATTGCCCAGCAGCAACAATAAACTTCAGATCGGATGACAAGGACCATACACAGTTTTGGAAAAGGTATCCAGAACAAATTATAAGATAGACAAAAAGGGAAAGGAAAAAGTCTATCATGTGAACCTGTTGAAGAAATATCTGGACAGACAAATCCAGGAAGGAACACACTTATTGGCCTTGTCTATTGCTACCGAAATGAAGAATGACCCTCTCTCCTCATTTGAATATCCACTGAAAACCAGTGAAACGTTTGCGCAAGTGAAAATCAGCAATCACTTGACAAAAGTACAGAAGGAGAAGGTTCAACAGGTCCTTGAGAAACATACAGATGTGTTGACGGATAAACCGGGGAAACCCATTTGTTGGAATATGATATGAAACTACTAGACCCAACACCTATCTGTATGAGGCCCTATTCTATTCCATTCGCTAAGGAGAAAACTTTAAAAGAGGAGATAGATTATTTGTTACAAGAAGGGATCATTTCTCATAGTGAGTCTCCTTATAGTTCTTGTGTGGTTTTGTTGCGGAAACCATCAGGAGAACATAGACTGTGTATAGATTACAGGAAACTGAATGCTGTCACAGAAGGTCAGGTGGATCTATTACCTGATACTACTCAACTATTTGCCAGGCTGAACAAGGCAAAATATTTTTCTAAGGTGGATCTTAGCAAGGGCTATTACCAAATTCCAGTAAAGCCTGAGGTTCGACCTTATTTAGCCTTTAGCACCTCGGAAGGTCATTATGAGTTCAACATGTTGCCGTTTGGGTTGAAAAATGCCCCGAGTGTGTTTTCTAGGATGATGCGAAAACTGCTGGATCCCCTGAAAAATCCATGTATTTCGAATTTTATGGACGATATCCTCATTGCTACGGAAACATTTGAGGAACACGTTATCTCTTTGAATATGCTGTTAGATAGACTCAGAGAGGCTAACTTAACCGCCAGGCCAACAAAATGTTGTATAGGTTGCAAAGAGTTGGAATTCTTGGGACATACTGTGCATCAGGGTAGCATGACCCCTGATCCCAAGAATCTGGAAACATTGAAGAAAGCTCCTCGACCACAAACAAAGAAAGACGTGCGATCTTTCGTGTCGTTGTGTGGTTTTTACCAAAAGTACATTAAAAATTTTAACTCTATATGTGCTCCGCTGACGGATTTAACTCGTAAAGGTCAACCTGATAAAATAATTTGGTCTGCTCAGCGTGAATTAGTTTCATCATCATCAGTTGCCATCTCCACAACGAAGGTTGGCTGTAATGGATCTCCAACGTCTTCTGTCTCTTGTCTTGATGGTGCACTCTGATAGACTCTTTCCTGTCCATCTCTTGATGTTGTCTTCCCACTTATAGCGCTGTCTTCCCCTTGCACGTTTGCCTTCAACTCTCCCTTCTGTTATGGTCTTCTGCAAGGTGTTATGCCTTTTTATGTGGCCAAAGTATTTTAGCTGTCGAACTTTGACCTCCCTCATTAGTTCTCTTTTCATACCTAGATTTTCTAGGACCTCCTTATTTGTTTTCATCTCTTTCCATGAGATACGCCCCATTCTTCTATATATCCACATTTCAAGAGCCTCAATTCTTTCTTCCAACTGCTTATTCATCGTCCATGAGTTAAAGGAAGAACTTACAAGCATGCCAGTATTGCAATTGCCTGACTTAAATCAAGAATTTATCGTGAGAAGTGACGCAAGCAATGTGGGCCTAGGCGCTACATTGTTGCAAAGGTCTTCCTCACAAGATGGGGAATTGAAACCAGTCGCTTATGCGAGCCGCAAGTTGAACAAGGCGGAAAAAAATTATTCAACAAGTGAAAAGGAATGTCTCGCTTTGATATGGTCTATAAAAAAACTTCAGATTTATTTATATGGCAGGACATTTGTGGTCCAAACGGATCATTCACCTCTCGTGTTCTTGTCACAGGCCAAGCATGAAAATTCTAGATTATTGAGATGGTCTTTATTATTGCAACCATACTCATTCCGGATAGACTATATTCCGGGCCCGAAGAACGTGGGTGCAGACTTTTTGAGTAGACATCCATGTGATTTTTTTTTGTACGCCCGCTAATACTCGAGGCAAAATCTCAGGTTATTGTTAATGTCTAACCTGACATTGATTTTACGTGTACAGAGACAGGTGTCCCTCGCCATTCAGGCAAATACTCGCCGATTTCTGAGGTACCCATTAGAGTTGGGTCAGCTCAAGAGCCGCCAATCCCTGGTCGACAACACTCCTTCAAATGTCCTCGCCAGGTCTCGAGTTAATCTAGTCCAAATCCCGGTCGACGAAAAATCCTCAAATGCCGTCGCCCGGGTTTGATCCTGCATCACCCGGTCGCCAGAGCGGTATGGTAACCACTACGCTAGCGCGGCTCCCAATCCATGTGATGAAAATCAGAGAAACGCGTAAGACTTCATTGAGCCAAGTTATCTCGCAGATAATAACCTGCATAGTGATGCATGTTTTTAAGAGGGGAGGTGTGTAGTAAAATCTGCGAGAATAATTGCTCATTTCTGTAGATTTTAGTCATAAAATAACAATCAATAAACCCGCCCGATTGTGTCTGACGGGGATGCTCTCACCCGCCAGCAACGCTGCCTTTTGTGCAGTGCAAAAGCCTATAGCAAACGATTTCACGACAATAAAATCTAACAACGCGTTTTAGTTTCGGTTTCGCAACCGTACTGCTAAGATTTAAACATGGTCTAAGATCTGCTGCATTCACCGCAGCCTAGCCCAATAAAATTAACTAATTGGCGGAAGGGTGCCGCAAACTACTGTCTGAATTAACGTAATATTTTGACTTTAACGCGGTTAATCAGTAGCAATTATTACAAATTTGGTAGTGTAACATGAGGAAATACAAATGATAAAAGCCAAATTGTTAACCCGCCACGCCTAACCCCGATTTGCCTGCCACATTCGGCCATGCGTATATACACGCTGCGGTAAAAGCCATCAGAGGCAAACACACAGACACTTTTATTTCCCCGCTCGCCGTAGAATTACTGACGTCACTAAAACAAGTAGTTATTTGAAAAAAATACATGCTAGCGAGAGATGAAAAGGGGGGGAAAGATGGCGGTCTTGTGTAAAATTTTATTTGACGAACGGACAGTGACAAAATTGAAAATCTAAATTAATATGAAACTGAACATAAAAATTGTATGGTAATGTAGCTGAGAGTCCCCTAAGCAAGAATGTGTTTTAAATAATATGATAGCCCCAGTATTAGTGAAGTTATGGAGAAAATATAAAATGCCTACAGACGCTCGACCAGACAGACAGTTATCCCTGCTTGGTTTTTTCATAACGTTAGTGAGGGACTGTAGCTTAGAAAGAGGCATGGAGGTTTAAATTCTAATTCGCTTGAGTACAGAGAGTATATGGTGAGAAGGGGAGTGGTAGGAAAATTGGTTATCAAAAACGAAACATCTTTTTGTAATGGCAACTAACGCAGCTAGCCAATTGAATCGCAGACGCAGAGTAGTTTGGAATAGTTTTTTGTTTGTTTTTCAAAACTGCATTTTGAATTCTGGTAGTCGCCAGCTTCTGATTGGCCAGTGCTATCTAATATTAGCAAAAGGCTTTCCTTATTCATTGCCAGTTGACAAAAACTTTCATTATACATTTACGCTGAGATCAGCTGTGTTAAATTTAAATTAAATAAAGATTTCACAGTCTGGGCAGAGTGCAGAGAGAAACTGAGGCCACTTCTTTGCAAGTCAGCGTTATTTGTTTATATTTCTTGAAATCTGTGGTAAGAATGATTTATGAATTACTATGTTTAATTCCACTGCCAAAGTTAGATACTGATATTGAGGAAAAATGAAGGACATGTCGGGAGCAGACATTGTTGAGTCCTCATCTTGAAATGTATCTAATTGATGTATGTTGTCATGATTATGTTGTTATATTATTGAAGTATAATATTAGTAAGCCTCTGTTCTATGAACACTGTTTACATGCCTGAAGCATTTATAATAGAAAAAGAAAAGAGAAAATCGTACAAAAGGAAACGTGGTTACCCCACATTATTTTATTGAGGAAAAAGATGTAAATGTACAGTGGCGTATCTGCCATTGGGACCTGAGGTGTGGTCACAGCAAGGTGGGAGTCATGTAAAGTTAGGGGCGAGTGCACCTGTAATGCACGCGAGGCTGACCCCATATCCTTGTAAGGACATAGTGAATATTATCAGTGATTAGATGTAAAAAGCCAGGGTGTCCTTTTGTTGCAGCGGTTTTATTCCCTGTTACCATCTGGGGACAGGAAACCTGCTGAGAGTAAATACAGCCATCAAGTCTCCGTCCAGTCGTTTCTACTGTCTAAAGAGAACGGGAGGAGCTTGGGAGCTTGAAAGATTGAAAGAGTCTGCTGCTTCAGAAAGATTTTACTTATTCAAAGAACCCCAGGTGATGTGATATACATCTGGGTATATCTGACACTTTCCAGTATAAATAACTACCCTGATATGACACTCATACTCAATAAAGTTATGGGGTGTGATGAACATACAGCCCCTCATACACAGTGACTCTCCCTTTAGAGTAATAAAGTATTAGCTGTGAAAAAACATTTTCTACAGGAAAAATATATATAGTGACTTTTATTGTGTGGACAAAGAGTCCAGTGATTTTGTTGCTCTTTTCTGTAAACTATCTTGTCCTTATTTTAAAGACCTGTCCAAAAGATATGACTGGACAGGCATATTAAATTGTACAAAGAAAACATTCAGTTTAAAAGAAAACTTTAACACCTGTTTTATTCACTTCTTCATAGAAAATTAAAGTGTTTGTGTGTTGTGTACTATCATTTCATTTCTCCCCTAGACACTAGGCACATCATACACCATACACTAGAGCCAACATAGAGACCGTGTGAGATCTAGGGAGGTAGCGTTAGGTTCCCTGTACACAATTCATCATCATCATTTATAGAATCAGGGACCTACATGTGCTTGACCTCGCACGGTTATTGCATACACTGATTTCATTCCTTTTAGGATACCATCATAACCTCCCCAGCAAAAATTATTTGCTACACGTAGTCTGCGCTTTCTAATCATTGTATACATGCTTTGAAGGCCAGAACGTGACAACACTTCGACATTTATCACTTTGTCTTTCCACAAAATAACGAGAATTTGACGCAGACACCATAGATGGTAGGTGTGGCAGCGCTGGTTAACAGTTGGTTGGTGCACACAGCCTTTGTCTACCCAGGATCTTTTGCCTCAAGCGTTGGTGATTGACTTCTCCGTATGTTGGCCGTTTATATACAACACACATTTAGTGACCGCATAATACCACATAGCAACTCTGGTACAAACGTGGGAACGCCGCATTTAGCTGGAACAAATGTTTATTTACACTATGTATAACAAATGTCGTCGGTGACCCCTCCAACAAACTGGGTTCATCCGACTCTCCTCTCTTGAACACTATTAGCTTCATGGTAAAGGTAAAGGTAAAGGATCCCGTTACAAGCCCATTGATGCATATTGGGAATATGGTGTTAGGCCCATATTTTATTGAATATCGGCACACTAGGGGTAATGTTGTCAGCATCACGCCAGCCGCCTTTACCTTCACAGAGTTGTTATGGTACCCAATTGGGGCTGGGTAGACCCAGGAGACGTTTGCGGCCTAAGAAAATCCCACCTCATCTGGGGATCGAGCCATAGACCACTGAGCTAGGAAGCCAGTGATTAGCTTTCATACACCCATGTAATTCAGAATTACACTGTCTTATGCATATTGTCTCTTTAAGGACAGTACAGGTATATTATTGGAATGCGCTCAGGTTATTAAGATAGTTATACCGTACTGACTCAGGAGAATGTAACTTTTCCTGATTATGGTGGCCGCTATCTTAGCACACTTATCCACGATGGAATTGTCACAACTACTCTACGTACCCTTCCTTCAGAATAAAGCTTCACCGATTCTTCCTCCTTGTACTATTGTCAGAACTCGTCAGCCTACCTATATATTGAGGCTTTTTTCTACACAACCCGGACTCGGGATATCTAAGAGACGATACACAGGCTCTTTTAACTAGTGGTTGCCTTCAATATGGCTGCCCTGCTTCTGTTCCGACGTCTCTCACGTCTTCTGTCTGATGCTGAGAAAAACCTGCCTAACCTCTTATTGTATTTTACCCTTCCTATGACATCATTTCCGTACATCCGTTTTTTCTACCTCGTCTATACCTACTCATGTTAGACTTCTCATTCTTCTTTCCCTTACTGCCACAACTAGCTCTTATCTAACTTCCATCTCTCCATACCGGCCATGACCTAGTGACATTTGTGCGTGGGTAAAATTCAACTTTAAAACCTGTCGCGTTTCGGCGACTTCCCCACTTCATTCATTACCTTCGTCAAGAGATCACAAACAGTCAGAATAAGGACTTGCACTAAGGATCCAAGTATAGAACACTTATACCTTATCGTTCCTCAGTACAGTCATCGGTCATCACAATGACCACCAGCACCATCATCATGTTCTTTGTCTCTCATTATTGAGCAAGGAGGCACGACAGCTGCCTGTTCTCTGCAGAAAGTCCGCACCACAAATTATGATGTGGTTTAGCATCATCATTTACTCATCGTAGATATTCGTCATCATTAGCCCTCATTATTATCTTCACTCATCATCATTATCTCTCAGCTGGATTAACACTCATAATATACTCGTACTTGATGTTCTCGTTATATCATCATGCATTATCATTACTCATTATAATCATTCCTTCTAGTCCCCATGGTCACTCATCAAAATCACTCGTTATCACTTCTCAACACAGTCATCACTCATCACCATCACTCGTCACCATCACTCAACACAATCATCACTAATTACCATCACTCGTTATCACAACTCAACACAATCATCACTCATCACCATCACTCTTTATCACAGCTTCACACAATCATCATTCATCACCATCACTCTTTATCACAGCTTCACACAATCATCATTCATCACCATCACTCGTTATCACAGCTCAACACAATCATCACCATCACTCTTTATCACAGCTTCACACAATCATCACTCATCACCATCACTCGTTATCACAGCTCAACACAATCATCACTCATCACCATTATCAACTACATTATCGACATTCCTCGTATTTCTCTTAAATTGACTATGGAGCTCCGACATCAGATTCCCCACCTCCACCCCTTTAAATCCCATTTTGCAAGAAGTCTGTACCATACTGTTAATTTGTTCTAGCCTTTGTTTGTTTCTATATCAATGAATGTTATTAGATGAGGTGTCTGGCCCTATACACAGCCTCATATTTGGTTGTTTCTATATCAATGAATGTTATTAGATGAGGTGTCCGGCCCTATACACAGCCTCATATTTGGTTGTTTCTATATCAATGAATGTTATTAGATGAGGTGTCCGGCCCTATACACAGCCTCATATTTGGTTGTTTCTATATCAATGAATGTTATTAGATGAGGTGTCTGGCCCTATACACAGCCTCATATTTGTTTGTTTCTATATCAATGAATGTTATTAGATGAGGTGTCCGGCCCTATACACAGCCTCATATTTGGTTGTTTCTATATCAATGAATGTTATTAGATGAGGTGTCCGGCCCTATACACAGCCTCATATTTGGTTGTTTCTATATCAATGAATGTTATTAGATGAGGTGTCCGGCCATATACACAGCCTCATATTTGTTTGTTTCTATATCAATGAATGTTATTAGATGAGGTGTCCGGCCCTATACACAGCCTCATATTTGTAGCCCCTTCCAACATACCTGAGAGGTCAGTAGGTCTATTATGTCTTTGTATTATCAAAGACTGCGCATGATCTACGCGTGACCTTTGACAATCATTGTCTAATCAACAGAGCACGATTGTTTTGGTGCTGTCAAGAACTTTTATTGATCTTCAAGGGAACCCCATAATGCCTCATCCATTTCCAAAGTATTTGCGGTCACAATATCCAACAAAACTCCGCCAGGCCGGTCCCAAGCCCGGCTGAAAAAGGAGGAAGGTGGCCTGCATGGAGGCCGTAAGGAGGCAGCACCTCCACCATGCAAAGGCACAACAGGCCAATCACCTGTTTGCTTTAAAACATGATTATGCGAAATACAAGAGAGAAAACCGGACTTATTCTAGAGGCGACGAACTGGAACGGACTACGGACTACGACTTATGGAACTTGGAACACAAGAATTATAAATGGGAAAGAAGAGGAGCTGGTGGAAGAGATGAGGAAAGCAAAGCTAGAAATCCTGGCTATTACGGAAACAAAGAAAAAGGGACAAGGAGTCATGGATCTCGATAGCAATTTGCTGCTCTACAGTGGTGTACCCACATCTGAAAGAGCTAAAGGGGGCATGGGTTGCATTGTGGCCAAAAACCAGAAAGATAGTATCAAGGGATGGAACTTTGTCTCGGAGCGCATTATGGTAGTAAAACTAAAAGAAGGAGAAACCATAGTCAACCTGGTCACAGTATATGGGCCAAATGAGGATGAGAGAGCAGAGGTCAATGAGGAATTCTTCGAGCTGCTTCAAAGGACAGTGGATGACTGCCTTGATGAAATTATCATGCTCGCAAATTTCAATGCCAGAGTTGGAAATGACCGTGCTAGATGGGGTGGAGTTATCGGAAGATATGGAGAAGATACTCTCAATGACAATGGAAAGCGACTCCTTAGATTCTGCAATGAGCAGAATCTGATCATTACCAACACAAAGTTCCCCCATAAGCGCATACATGCATACACTAAGTGTGAACCAACAAAGAATGAGAAGTCAGTGATCGACTATGCCATTGTTAGGAGGAGCTCATTCAAATATGTCCGGGATGCTAGAGTCTGGAGGGGGCCAGAGATTGGAAGTGATCACTACCTGCTTACAATCAAAAGAACAACTGAAAAAGTTGCTCAGCCTAGGGACTGCCCAGCATCACGCAAGAAACCAAGTAAACGAACGGAAGAAATGAGCATTAAGACCTACAAGCCGAGAGAGCCAGAAATTAAGACCAGATATCAGGGGCTTATTGCTACAGCGGTGAGAAACACAGAAGAACAACCTAACGACTTGGAAACCCAGTGGCTTAAATTCAAGGACATCATAAAGACAGCTGCTGCAGAAGCATGTGGTGAAGTCCGACTTCGGAACAAGAGAAAGAGGACACCTTGGTGGACAGAGGAAGTCAAAGAGAAAAAAGAGAGAAGAAAATGGCATGGAAACAATACTTAGGAGCTAAAAACACAGCAGGACAAATAGAGAAATATAGAGAATATGTGATACTCAGAACAGAAGCAAAGAACAAGGTGCTAGCAGCAAAACAGAAGTCCTGGGAAGAATTTGGAGAAAAGCTAGAAAAAGATGCGCAAGAAAACCAGAAATTGTTCTATAAGACCCTAATGAACACGAGGAAGGAAAAACAATGCCCTCTCAAATTTATAAAGGACAAGCAAGGCAAATTGCTTACTGCCCCAAAGGAAGTAATGGAAAGATGGAAAGAATATTTCTCAGAACTCCTTGATGGTGAGCAAGGTCAAGCATCAGAAATGATAACCACTAGCACAGAAGAGGAAACAAATGGTGATGAACATTGTGAGGGAATTCTAAATACAATATCTAAATTATAATATAATAAGATAGTACGTAACGTGAAATAAGATAGAAAGTAAAAATTGAGTCCAGCGTCGTTTTCGCCAACGCCCTATATTATGCCGGTTTTGCTAAGCCGAATGAAGGGTACTGTATTTTCAAAATTGACCTAGATAAACGTAACGATTTTTCTCAAGGTTCTAACAATAATGGCCTTGGTGATATAATATATATATATATAGAAAAGGGGGGAGAGAGTGTAAAAAACGCATCGCGTCTAACATCGTTTCTAAAAATAAACCAACTCGAAAAGCCTATACCTAAGGGCGATTCCCAAAAATACGACGAAACAGTTAGAACATGCAGACGACACGTGTTACTAAAACGACTTTAGCTCTTATTAGGAAAGACGTAATTTTGGTCGTAATTACATGAGACATCCCATCAAATAGAAGTGAACGCGTGGTAACAGAAGATACACGACTATCATAGAAAAATACATATTTTGAACGAAGCCACTTAGCCCCATTAAACTTATATATTCGTGTACCTTAGGACTTGCTGACAAAGAATATGTATTTAGTTAACCAAATAGTCTATTAATTAACACATTATAGCCAAAATACTATAGGGAGGTTGACTGACAGCACAAGATCATATCTGCTTAATTTTTTTTTATGGCATGTTTGGAAAACACTGCTTTGGGGGAAATGAGGCCAACAAGTTAGATAAGATTTGATTGGCTGTAGTAAAATGTAAGGCAAAACCTTAGTGGTCGAACTACAAATACAACCATAGTTGGTAGGGGAAACGCATTTATTTTTCAAACTTCATGTAAACAAGGCCCGATTGGGTAGAGCTTGCGATATTGGCAAGAAAGCAGCTTGGTTTTACTGCCATTTTTCAAAATTTGTAAGAGCAGCAAGAAGCGATGAGCATACCTGTGCTTTTGTGTTAATAAAACTACAATTTAAAGCAGCCTGAACAGAGGCAGGGATGAAAATGTGCCATATTCATTCATCGTTATTCAAATTAAAATATGTATGTGAAATGTTAACCTACGACTGTAAGTAAGTGAGTCTATGGCAGACTCAAAACAGAGTCTAGAGATTGATCCAGCCTATGAAAGACTATCAGTGAGGTGTATACAAACGAAATTATGTATGATTACTATCAGAAGCATAACACCTATCCTATTGTATGGAAAAACAGATTATTGCTAGAATTGCAGAGGCGTTGCGACTAGTAGGGGAAAAGAATATTGGTATAACTGGTCACATCAAAAGAAACTGGTGGAGTGGATTGTCGTAAAGAGCTGATCTGGTAGGTTTGTTTGTACTGTGCCTGTAATGGTTGTGGAAGGTTATTGTAGACTGTTGATTACGAAGGAGGCATATCCTTCTGCTTTCAGAGGTTTTGGATTGCTGTCAATGACTGGTGCCAGACAAAGGTGGACCAATCTATTCCGGCCAAAGTCCTGACATTTGTGGGGACAGTTTATAGACCAGCAGCATCTCAGAAGAAGTGGGAGCTGAGGAATTTCTTTCAGCGCAGTGCAGGAAGAGTCCTACATCTTTTCAAACAGATAAGTGCCTGTTTTGGCACTTGATCGCTCAACCCTAAAACATTGTTAAAATAAGAGACTGGGATTAATAACATAGCCTGTTATCAGTGCCCACAGTAATGTACAAACAATAGACAGAGATGATGATACACACACAATCCACCAGCATATAATAGAAGTCACCTCAGTTAGAAAATACAACTACATTTTTTAAAATAATGCTATGTATATTAGGGTCAGAAGATCCATTGAGTAAATTGTTGATATAATTAATGTTTATAATTTCACTTGTGATTTTCAGTCCTGATTCCAATTATATAGATTCAGGACAATAAACTTGAGAAAAGATTTTACTTTACAAAAACTTTCAACCACTGACTTACTAAAGATAGTCTTTTAAAGTGTAGTTCGTATGTGATTGTCGTGGTATTGTTGTGTTGTATTGGTTAATAAAATAATTGTGGAATTGTTTGTATGTTTAGTTAGTGAATGCAACCTTACACTAACATTACATAACCCTAGACACCAAACGTAGTCATCTTCCAGTCTATCTAGAATAAGTCTGAATGAGATCATAGTAGTGGGAGTAGAAAGGTGCCCTGGAAATTTACTATAATATTTATTATATTCAGGGACCTTCACAACTGACCTCATTCAGTACACTAGGATTTCTTAACAACATCCTGTATTAACATCCAAACCCACTACAAACATGACATAAAGATGGAAGAACTGAAGGCAGCACTGGAGAAAATCAAGATGGGCAAAGCAGCAGGACATGATGGTATAACACCAGAAATGATTAAGTACATGGGAGCATCAGGCGACCTATTACTCTTAATGGTCCTACAGGCAGCGTGGTGCAACAAGACCATACCAAAGGACTGGGAGATTGCCATCATAACTCCAATTTTTAAAAAGGGTGACAATCGACAATGTGGAAACCATAGAGGCATATCCCTTCTCAGTGTCCCTGATAAAATCTACTCTAGAATCCTAGAGCAGAGACTCCGACGCCTAGCTGAGCCACAATTGGATGAGGTCCAGTGCGGATTCCGAGCAAACCGAAGTACTCAAGACCTAATCTTCACACTCAGACAGCTGAGTGAAGAGGCCCTTGAGTATAAGAGTGAGATCCATCTTTGTTTCATAGATCTGGAAAATGTGTTTGACAGGGTCCCCTGGAGCAAACTTTGGGACTGTTTGGCAAGGAAGAACATTCCGCACCTCTGATTCATGCTATACAGAGCTTCTACAAGTCTTGCAGAAATTATGTGAGGACAGCAAACCATAAGCCAGAAGAGTTGAGGACCACCACTGGTGTAAGACAAGGTGATTTCCTGTCACCTTATCTGTTCATACTCCTCATGGACGATGTTATCAAGTCATGTAAGGAGAGAACAAGAAAGGGTTAAGTTGGGTACTGGAAGATGAGACAGGTATGTATTTCAGAGCTGGTATTTGCTGATGATGTTGCCCTGATTGCTAAATCAGAGGCACATCTCCAATCCAACCTGCAAGTCTGGAAGGAAGAACTGGAGAAGAGAGGGATATTCATAAGCAGCTCTAAAACAAAATCCATGGTGATATCACGAGAAGAGAGAAGACATCAGATTAAGCTGAGATAACAGGTCCTGGAGCAGGTCGACCACTTTAAATATCTCGGAGCTATTATAGACCAAAAGGGAGGTATCAAAGAAGAGTTGGCCCCTCGAAAAGCAGCAGCTGGGAGACTTTTTCAGGCCATAAATCAAGGATTCCTCAGCAAGAGAGAGGTTGGTAAGAAAACGAAGATGGCTGTATACCGCTCCACCTATGTCCCAGTCTTGACATATGGATGCGAGTCATGGGCAATGACTACAACCCATAAAAGCCAGATCCAAACCTCAGAAATGAGGTATCTGAGGAAGGTGGTTGAAGTAACAAGAAGAGACATGGTCCGCAACCAGACGATACGTCAAGGCCTAAAATGCCACCCCTGCAGACCCAAGTAGAACAGTCCCAACTAAGATGGTTTGGCCATGTCTGCAAAATGGGAGAAGATCGGCTACCACGATAAGCATGGGAAACAAAAAGCCAGGGATCCAGACCCACAGGACGACCCAGAGTCCACTGGTCGGACAACATTAGACAATCTTTGAAGGACCGAGGACTAGAATGGAACCAGGCCAGAAGGAAGACAGCCGATAGGATAGTCTGGCGCTCTCTCTTCCAAACCTCTACACCTCATGATAGAAGTGGAACGACTAAGTAAGTATATCCAACCAATTCCAAGTGCTCCAACAGCTGGAAGATGTATAGAATACAGAAGACTATTTTCAGCAAATCAAAACGGTATGGAATGAGGCATGTGAAGAGATACTGGGGAAAAAGGAACGACACCAAAAAGCATGGATAACAACAGAAACCATCAATAAGATTAAAGCCAGAAAAAAAAGAAAGCAGATTTAAACACAAGCAAAACCAGAAGTTCCAAAACCAAGGCTCAAGAAGTGTACACAGAAGCAAACAAAGAAGTAAAGAGAAGTATCAAAGGAGACAAGAGGAAGTATATTGAGGAGTTGGCAAGAGAGGCATGCGATGCTGCAAACAAAGGAAATATGAGAGAACTTTATAGCAGCACAAAGAAGCTAACCGGGAAATACAAGCAAACAATTTGCCTCATAAAAGACAAGAATGGAAAACTGCTTAGCAATATACAAGAGCAAATGAAGAGGTGGACAGAATATTTTGAGGACCTTCTCAATAGACCAGCTCCACAAAACCCCCCGCACATCCAGCCAGCAGCAGAAGAGCTACAAATTAACGGTGAAAGACCAACAAAGGAAGAAATAAAGAAAGCCATAAAACTTCTAAGAGATGGAAAAGCGTCTGGCCCTGATTGTATTTCAGCAGAGGCCATCAAAACAGATATCGACGCGGCTACAGAGATGTTATATAAATTACTTGGTAAAGTCTGGGAAAAGGAAGAAATACCAGCAGAATGAAAGAAAGGATATCTGGTTAAGTTGCCTAAGAAGGGAAATTTACAAGAGTGCACAAAATATAGAGGAATAATGTTACTATCAGTGCCAAGAAAAGTATGAAACAGGATTATCCTTGAGAGATTAAAAGAGTCCATAGACAAGAAATTGAGAGATGAACAAGCAGGTTTTTGACAAAACAGATCATGTACAGACCAGATAGCCACTTTGAGAATAATAGTTGAACAAAGTCTGGAATGGAATTCACCATTATACAACTTATTTGTGGACTACGAAAAGGCATTCGACAGTGTAGACAGAGAATCACTTTGGAAATTGATGATGCATTATGGAGTTCCCCTGAAGATCATTAATTTAATAAAGAAAACATATGAAGACATGACATGCAGAGTTCTTCACGAAGGACAGCTTACAGAACCGTTTGGGATAAGAACAGGAGTGCGACAGAGATGCCTCTTGTCTCCACTTCTTTTCTTACTAGCAATAGACTGGGTTATGAGATCATCGACAACACACAATAGAAATGGAATCCAGTGGACTCTGACGAAGCAGTTGGATGATCTGGATTTTGCTGATGCCTTGGCTCTTCCGTCCCATAACCGTAATCAGATGCAGGGCAAATTAAAAACACTCGATCAGAGGTCACAGCAATTGGGTCTAAAAATACACAGGGAAAAGACAAAAATAATGAGAATAAATGCAGGTAATAATAACAGGGTTGAACGTGAAGAAACACCAATACAAGATGTAGTATCGTACATATATCTTGGCAGCAATATAGACAAAGTTGGAGGGATAGACAGTGATATCAAACTAAGAATACAAAAAGCAAGAGGAGCCTTCATTGCATTGGGAAATATATGGAGATCAGGAGAAATCGGATCCAACACGAAAATAAGAATCTTCAACTCAAATGTGAAGTCAATCCTATTGTAATGCTCTGAGACATGGAGAACAACTTAAAAGTTACAGACTTTCTTAACACAGTACTCGTTGTGTCTTTCATGGCAAAAGTTCAAAAAGGATGGCTATACTTTGAGAAAATAGCGTTTTTGAGTTGTCAAAATTAGAAAACAGCTCTAGAAAGGATCAAGAGATACGAAAGTCAGTATACTGTTGATCGGGCCAAATGGGTCTAGAAGGAAGTACAGTATACTGGCTCTTGGGACTTAAAGAGTTAAATGGGTGCTTGCGTAGAATAGAGGGATTAAAATGGTATCACAAGGTTACCAACGTGGAACAAGAACTAGACAAAAGCCAGTAGAACAAGAGATGAGAAGAAGACGATGGCGATGGATAGGACACACACTGAGGAAACCTGTTGATAGCATTACAAGGTAGTGCTTGTTCTGGAACCCCCAGGACAAGAGAGGCAGAGGTAGACCAAGAAGCTCATGGAGAAGAGAGCTGGAAACAGGTGAAAATGATGAGAGAACGTGGAAAGAACGTGAGATGATGGCACGTGACATGAGGACTTGGCATGTGTTTGTTGAAGGCCTACGCTTCTTTGGTAGTGGTGGGTTATGAATGAATGAATTTCCAAAGCGATTCTCTGTCTACACTGTCAAATGCCTTTTCATAGTCCACGAATCCGAGGTATAAAGGTGAATTCCATTCCAGACTTTGTTCAACTATTATTCTCAATGTGGCTATCTGGTCTGTACAGGATTTGGTTTGTCGATGATATGCTTGTTCATCTCTCAGTTGCTTGTCTATGGACTCTTTTAATCTCTCATGGATTATTCGGTTTAATACTTTTCCTGGCACTGATAGTAACATTATTCCTCTATAATGTGCGCACCTTTGTAAATATCCCTTCTTAAGCAACTTGACCAGATAACCTTCCTTTCATTCTGCTGGTATTTTCTCTCTCTCTCCCAGACTCTGCCAAGTAGTTTGTATAATTTTTATGTAGAGGAGTCAATATCTGTTTTGATGGCCTCTGCTGGAATTCCATCTGGATCAGCAGCTTTTCCATCTTTCAGAATCTGTATGGCTTTCTTAATTTCTTCTCTACGTGGTCGTTTATAGCTGATTAGTAGCTCCTCTTCTTCTGCTGGAAAGATGTCTGGGGGATTAGTTGGGGCTGGTATATTGAGAAGTTATATCGTATGGCTGAGTACGAGCGCAAAGGCCTTATAGCTCTATCTTTTCCTACATCTCTCGTATTGTATTTTCTCCCACATTCGTGCTCTTTCATCCCACATTTGCTATTTCATCGTATTGATTACTCGCGACCGGTATCTAGAGAACCACATTTGTTCTTTCATCGGTGGTAAAAAAAAGTCTTTTGATTGAGTCACCATACCTGACATCAGCGTTTGAAGCCCACATTGCATCGTGATAAATCTGGTGAAAACACATCTGGGCATTATACAATTTCTGTGGACTGTTGTTATCTTTGTTGCTAGCGAAGGGTCACCACATTGGCCGCTCAGATTGGCCAGGTGAAAACGTCTCATGCTGTAATTTCTTTGCACTGTTGTTATCTTTGTTGCTCGGCCGGGTCACCACATTGGACGCCCAGCTTGGCCAGGTGAAAACGTCTCATGCTGTTTAAAGCAACCGGCATGTAATACAATAGGCGGCGCCACAGAGCGGACATGTTAGCACGTTGGCGACAATAGACAATCAGAGAGTAAAGAGTGCCGCCAACACACGGAACGATAAACAACCAGACAGCAATTTGACAGCACTTTTGCTATGGCCCGCCAATTATCTCCGTACCTGTTTGTCAAACCACACCCACGTTTGGACTGACAGTCCGACAACAGTTTTCATCAGAACGTCCTCGACTTAGAGATACCCCACTCAACATAACGTATAACAACTTGGGACATTGTAGGCATACATGTGAATCCTCATATCAATGCGAAGCATTTAGAGACACATGGACTGTGTAGATTACTCACCATTTTGGTAACACGTATCATATCACATCATCATCATTTCGCTTTGCACCAGTTCATTCTTAATTAACTACTACTTAATTAACTGCAATTTTATTATCTCATCTGTGTGTTTTGCGTGAATCGTCTTTCACCATCATCACGTTCTATCCATTACTAACCCTATTTGTGTGGATATTTCATTAATAAACCCAACGATCGTTTGATCATTATCTAGTTTGTTAATGTATCACTCGTGCTGTCGGTGTTACATATTCACTTATAGGAACATGTCTCTACTCAGATGAGGTTGGGGGATTTTTCTGTTACGGGATCTAAGGGCAGAAGCTAAGGTCGTGGGGAAACAGAACTCGTTCCATAATTAATTAGAAAACACTGTCCAGTGGAAAGCATTCGCATTTCCGTCTTCTTGTCCCTATCTCGAATAGGTCTTTAGTCTTTCTTAACGAGCCAATTTCTAGAGACCTTATACCTAATATCTCATAGGCTATTCCTGGCAAAAAACTACTGTAGTAGTTGCCCCAGTACACACCACACGACAGGCTGTGAGACATGGAGAGCAACAAAAACACCAACCAAAAAGCTACGGAATTTTATAAACGGGTGCTTGCGTAGAATAGAAGGACTGAAATGGTATGACAAAGTCACAAATGTGGAATGGATGACAAGAACCAGACAAGTGCCAGTGGAACAAGAGTTGAGAAGAAGACACTGGCGATGGATAGGAAACACATTGAGGAGACCTGTTGCTAGCATTACAAGGTAGTCCTTGTTCTGGAATCCACAGGGAAAGAAAGGCAGAAGTAGACCAAAAAACACATGGAGAAGAGAAGTGGATACAGAGCTGAAAATGATGAGGAAAACATGGAAAGAACTTGAGCGCATGGCACAGGACAGTGCGACTTGGCGTGTGTTTGTTGAAGGCATATGCTCCTCGGGGAGATAAAGGGTATTGATTGATTGATTGATTGAATAACTTATATTGTGGGTGTCGAATGAGATGGTGCACAACAATAACTCGTATTAAATAGCTTGACACCCCTGGTACAGTTCCATGACATTTATTTACATGGTTCAGCAAGTCCTCAGTATCACACACATTGTCAAGTACACTGACATAATACTCAGGCTAACATTGCCTGTAGGAAATAACTCTCACTACAATATTCACGGACTGGCTTCACTGATGGACAAAGACAGTACACAATACGTTCCTCTGCGCTCATACACTCCTCGCACCAGTAATATTCATCCAGTTGTGAATCACTTATCACAAGTGATTGGCGGCGTAAACCGTCGCCATGTAGATTTTCTAAGAATCGCTCTCAGGCGGGAACCAGACAACGACTGTATTACTCCAACATAGCTACAAAACGGGAAATATACAACGCAGTAGCTCCAAGGCGGGACCAACTCATCGCCTGAACATGTTCTCTATGCCGGGACCAACTCATCGCCTGAACATGTTCTCTATGCCGGGACCAACTCATCGCCTGAACATGTTCTCTATGGCGGGACCAACTCATCGCCTGAACATGTTCTCCATGGCGGGACCAACTCATCGCCTGAACATGTTCTCCATGGCGGGACCAACTCATCGCCTGAACATGTTCTCTATGGCGGGACCAACTCATCGCCTGAACATGTTCTCTATGGCGGGACCAACTCATCGCCTGAACATGTTCTATATGGCGGGACCAACTCATCGCCTGAACATGTTCTCCATATCGAGACCAACTCATCGCCTGAACATGTTCTATATGGCGGGGCCAACTCATCGCCTGAACATGTTCTCTATCGCGGGACCAACTCATCGCCTGAACATGTTCTCTATGGCGGGACCAACTCATCGCCTGAACATGTTCTCCATGGCGGGACCAACTCATCGCCTGAACATGTTCTCTATGGCGGGACCAACTCATCGCCTGAACATGTTCTCCATGGCGGGACCAACTCATCGCCTGAACATGTTCTCCATGGCGGGACCAACTCATCGCCTGAACATGTTCTCTATGGCGGGACCAACTCATCGCCTGAACATGTTCTCTATGGCGGGACCAACTCATCGCCTGAACATGTTCTCTATGGCGGGACCAAACTCATCGCCGGGACCAACTCATCGCCTGAACATGTTCTCTATGGCGGGACCAACTCATCGCCTGAACATGTTCTCCATGGCGGGACCAACTCATCGCCTGAACATGTTCTCCATGGCGGGACCAACTCATCGCCTGAACATGTTCTCTATGGCGGGACCAACTCATCGCCTGAACATGTTCTCTATGGCGGGACCAACTCATCGCCTGAACATGTTCTCTATGGCGGGACCAACTCATCGCCTGAACATGTTCTCCATATCGAGACCAACTCATGTTCTCTATGGCGGGCCAACTCATCGCCTGAACATGTTCTCTATGGCGGGACCAACTCATCGCCTGAACATGTTCTCTATGGCGGGACCAACTCATCGCCTGAACATGTTCTCCATGGCGGG
Organism: Oreohelix idahoensis; assembly: GCA_024509875.1. Taxonomy (NCBI): domain Eukaryota; kingdom Metazoa; phylum Mollusca; class Gastropoda; order Stylommatophora; family Oreohelicidae; genus Oreohelix; species Oreohelix idahoensis. The sequence goes on from JAMPIV010018658.1 coordinate 98,304, forward strand.
ACCAACTCATCGCCTGAACATGTTCTCTATGGCGGGACCAACTCATCGCCTGAACATTTTCTCCATGGCGGGACCAACTCATCGCCTGAACATGTTCTCCATGGCGGGACCAACTCATCGCCTGAACATGTTCTCTATGGCGGGACCAACTCATCGCCTGAACATGTTCTCTATGGCGGGACCAACTCATCGCCTGAACATGTTCTCTATGGCGGGACCAACTCATCGCCTGAACATGTTCTCTATGGCGGGACCCAACTCATCGCCTGAACATGTTCTCTATGGCGGGACCAACTCATCGCCTGAACATGTTCTCTATGGCGGGACCAACTCATCGCCTGAACATGTTCTCTATGGCGGGACCAACTCATCGCCTGAACATGTTCTCTATGGCGGGACCAACTCATCGCCTGAACATGTTCTCTATGGCGGGACCAACTCATCGCCTGAACATGTTCTCTATGGCGGGACCAACTCATCGCCTGAACATTTTCTCCATGGCGGGACCAACTCATCGCCTGAACATGTTCTCCATGGCGGGACCAACTCATCGCCTGAACATGTTCTCTATGGCGGGACCAACTCATCGCCTGAACATGTTCTCTATGGCGGGACCAACTCATCGCCTGAACATGTTCTCTATGGCGGGACCAACTCATCGCCTGAACATGTTCTCTATGGCGGGACCAACTCATCGCCTGAACATGTTCTCTATGGCGGGACCAACTCATCGCCTGAACATGTTCTCTATGGCGGGACCAACTCATCGCCTGAACATGTTCTCTATGCCGGGATCTACTCTTTTTCCTGAACATGTTCTCTATGGCGGGACCAACTCATCGCCTGAACATGTTCTCTATGGCGGGACCAACTCATCGCCTGAACATGTTCTCTATGGCGGGACCAACTCATCGCCTGAACATGTTCTCTATGGCAGGACCAACTCATCGCCTGAACATGTTCTCTATGGAGGGACCAACTCATCTCCTGAACATGTTCTCCATGAACACTTCTTCTTCTTCTTCTTCCTCGTTCGTCCTGAAAAGGACGGTGGTTGCGTTGTGTCTGTTTACGCCTAAGCTGTGATATCTGCACCTTTTGGTCGACACATCCGACTTCTGCACGGCATTTTTTGGGACCGGGTTTGCCTTCCCACTGCGATCCCTACTCGCTCAGCCAGACTGCAGTGATGCAATCTGTTTCAAGGACCACCACGTGGAGGTGGAGTAGGGTCTTGACCAGCTCTGGTTCGCTGATCCTGATGCAAGCAGTCAAGCTATGGGTCGCTGACTGCATTCTCTATTGCTGCATCTTTGGGTCCCCTCCAAGAACACTACCAGAGTTCCTCCAGGAACACGCCTAGGTGGGAAAAGTCTCGCCTATACGACATTACATAGGACTTATACATAATCACTATATTAATGGCAACTGTGGTTTCCCACTGTCACAAAATACGAGCACACAGCTCGACCACAAATCACAGACTGTCTCTAGTCGCAATCGGGTACTAACTCAGTCACCTAGACTTGTGTTCACCAAACATGCTTTCTCCATGCGCACGCACGTCACAAATGCTGACATGAAGTCAGACACAACTCAATCCCTGACGTAAACTTAAACAAGTGTTGACAACGCCAGTGACCGTTACTTACGCTCACTCCATCTTTCAACCACATGAGACCGTTGTGTGACAGGCACTTCACAATTATTATTTACATAGGAATCTCATAATGAAACTACCAGCAAAAAGTTAAGAATCTCATAATGATACTACCAGCAACAGTTAAAACATGTTAGAATGATGCGATAATCAGGTTGGTGAAGCAGGTAGAGTGAAGAGCATAGATGGAGTAGGGATAGTAGGGAGCACAGATGTGTGGGAGAGGGTGTTACATGGTAGGGGAGCAAAGAGAGCAGCTATGAGGGGTGGTAGAAGGAGGGTAGGGAGGAGGGGAGGGTGAGAGACGTGTAGAGAGGGAAGAGTGTGGGAGCGTAGAGGGGGTGTAGAAGGTAGGGTTGATAAGGGAGTAGGGAAGAGAGAGTAGATGCATTATAAAGGGGAAAGGGTAGGGGTTGGAAGAGGGTACATGGGAGCGTAAAAGGCGTAGGGGAAGAGATGAGGGGAGCTGGGGGTGGTACGGGTAGAGGGAACAGTCTGTGGAGATTGGTCTCAGGGCATAGTCTCCAACAATATAAGCACTAGCACCAGTGTGCCGTCTCATAATGATAGTACCATCAGCAGTTAGACATCTCATTATGATACTACTAGCAGGGGGTGTAGAGTGGGGGGTAGAAGTGACGGGTAAAAAATAGAGCGGGGTAGGGGTAGAGACGAGGGGGAGGGGTGATAGCGGCAGCAAGGTCAAGCATCAGAACTGATAACCACTATCACAGAAGAAGAAACCAATGGTAGCGAAGATGACAAGATGGAAGAACTGAAGTCAGCACTGAAAAAAAATCAAGATGGGCAAAGCAGCAGGACATGATGGTATAACACCAGAAATGGTTAAGTACACAGGAGTAGCAGGCGACCTGATTCTCCTGAGGGCCATACAGGCAGCCTGGTTCCACAAAACCAAACCAACGGATTGGGAGATAGCCATCATAACACCCATTTTCAATAGTTGTGACAACTGACAATGTGGAAATTAAAGATACATATGTCTTCTCAGTGTCCGTGGTAAAATCTACTCTAGAGTCCAGAGACCGAGACACATGTAGATGAGCCACAAATTGACGAGGTCTAATGTGCCTTCCGATTAAACCGAAGTACTCAAGACCTTATCTTGACACTCAGACAGCCGTGCTCCACCTTGAACCGTCTCGTGTCAGGGGTGATCGAGTTCTTAAACGTCTCAACGATTATTATTTCTTGCAGCCCTTCAGAAGATTCTTCAAAGGTGCTGAGGGACCCCCACTTTTCCAGGTGTGTTTTTATTGTGGCAGCGAAATGTCTAAATAATTCATGAGTTTGTCGTTTAGCCTCACGAAACTTGCTGCAAAAAAAGTGGCAGCGTTATGTTGGAAACGCTGGAGGAAAGCTTAATTCAACATTTCCTAGTTGTTTTTCTCATCCATCGGCACCTGTAAAAATACACCATACGCTGATCCACACACACTCTAATGAGTTGCTTCGTGTTATTTTTCTCCCTCTGTAAGCCATAGGTAGCTGCTAAATATTAAAATCTAGAGGGATAGGCATCTAGTTATTCTGAGGCCTCGGAGTAGATATCTAACCAAAAAAAGCCACACTAGGCGCTGCCGCTTGAGAGATGATTCCCCTGTCGCTGCCTTTGAAATTTTCAGGCCGATTATCACAATCTCAGAGACGTGGTAATTCAGGAGATGCAAGGGGCTGAGAATGAAAAGATGGTGCAAAAAGCGATGCAGCAGGCCCATCAAGTCCAATGGACTACATGGGAAGGAGCCTTGCAAAGGTCATTAACATGGAATGTTATATGGCTTTTATAGACTCAGCTTCATTATTAGATCAATGTATGACCTCCTGCCATCGTCAGCAAATCGTGTGAGATGGGGAAAGTCTGATGATGCGGAGTGCCCCCTGTACCATGAAAGGCATACACTTGAACACGTACTCTCAGCTTGCAAGGTGTCATTAGGGTAAGGGCAATACACATGTCGCCACATCAAAGTACTAAATGAGCTACCTGCTACAATAGACTTGGCAAGGGTGAAGGCGAACAGCAAAGTCAGACCGAGCACCGCAAATACATACTTTCTGAGAGCAGCAAAGTCAGCACATCCCAAACCAAGTAAATCAAGTAACAGTTTACCATCACTTCTTGACTGTGCAAATGACTGAGATATGGCAGTAGACCTATCTGGGTTATGAGCATACCCAGAGAGTATCAGAAGACGGCCAGATATTGTGCTGCATTCCTCATCGTCGCACCAGATTATAATGACTGAGCTGACCGTGCCATTTGGATCCACACTGGACGAGCAACACTCGTTGCAACACTCATATGATCTGGCCACGGACTTGAGACACGATCAGTTCACGACAAGGGTCATGGCTGTTGAGAAGGGTGTAAGAAGTCTCGTGGCGGCCTCAGTGTATGATCTACTGACGCTGTTGGGGTTGAGGGGACAGTCAAGAACAAGGGCGCTTAAGAGGCTCAGCGAAAATGCGGAAAAGGCAAAGTGCTGGCTGTGGAACAACCGCATCGGGCAGTGGAACTCGGCACAGTAATTAGTTTTCACCGTAAGGGTTACTTTCACAATTGTCTCCAGCTGGCAGAGAATAGGAGTGAATTTCAAAGCTGCAACCAAGGTGGAGTAGGTCCAATTCTCTGCAGAAGACAATAGGAGGCTGACAATTGGAAATCATGATTCAAGTGAGCCCGCCCCCCTTATAGTGTAAATGAGATTAAGGGGCCGAAACATTTGTTCGACGGGAGGACTACTTCTGATGATCAGATTGTCTCCTGTTGTCTCGTTCTGTATAGAGTTTCCTATATATATATATATGAGCATCCGATTGACACAGTGGTTACAGCGCTGGTCTCTCGCGGGTAAGGTGATGGGTTTGATTCGTGGTATCATCACGCTCCAGTCTACTCGGCTGTAAATGGATACCTGACTTTGCTCTTGAGTTAAGGAAGGAAAAGAATCGAGGAAGTGAACTGGTCACCCCACCTCTAGATGCTGGACCTTGTATAGGGAAGTCTCTAACACTTCACTCCCCTACGGCAGTATCTGCTATGGGACGACCTTGACCTTTATATATGTGCTCTTCAATAATTATAATCACAGTGTTACATACACACACATATATCTATCTATACATATAAAACACTGTGTTACATACACACACATATATCTATCTATACATATAAAACACTGTGTTACATACACACACATATATCTATCTATACATATAAAACACTGTGATTATAATTATTAAAGAGAGTCAGAGGTAAACCAAAAAGTACACAGACAAGATACCTAGGTACAGAACTGAAAAAGATGAGGAATACGTGAAAAGACCTTATGCGAAATTCACCTGACAGGAGGATTTGGCATGTGTTTGTTGAAGACCTATGATCCTTGGAGAGGTAAAGGGTATTGAATTGATTAAATAATTATTAGAATGCTATCTTAAAATGGCAAACTACTGAATGAAAAAAATTGCCTAGAAAAAATCACAAACAGCCAATAAAAGCTGGGGTTGATTGCCACGTCCTGTAAAGGATAAGCAACTAACTTTTATCTTAAAATATTTCTGTATGTTTTAAAGTCAATACATGTAATTATCTTACAAACCAATTAATTATTTATATTTTTTACTTTTGTAACGTTGTGATTATAATTATTTACAATCACCACCGGAGGACTATCATTTGTGCTATTCGTATTTCGTACGAATGTTTCCTTACTTGTAAACTCCGATACCAAGTACAAAATAAACGAAAAGTTACATTAGGCCATCGGTGGCGCTAAAGGTGAACTCTACCAATGTTTTGTGTGTGACCTCCCCTTGTCAGCCTCCACCTTAGCCCCTCCGGCCAATGATTTTCTTTATTTTTTTAAATTTCAATTGCAGAAAGTAGTTTTGCAAAAGTGGCCGAGTTTTTCATCATGTACATTCTAACACTCTCTTATATGGGGCCGCTTTATAATGATTACATTTTCATTTAAAAAAAAAAAAAATTATACATGGTTCACTATTGGCAGTTTTTAGTATATGCACATAGTTTACCTGATATATATAAAGGTAATGTTCACCTTTAGCGTCACAGATGTCCTATTGTAACTTTTTGTTTACTTTGTACATCGAATTTAAGCAAACATTCGTACAATATCCATATCGACTTTTTAACCAAGATTTAACGCGGGAAACGTTATGAATTTTGCGTTTCTGTCGCTGCAGCGTAGGCTACTTGTTTGTGCCGCGTACTTGTTGTTTAGTTATATACAATTAATATTTCGCACAGCACTAAAGTTGAATATTTCGCAATACCATAAATTAGTAAGTACAGTATCATAAGATTAGCTAAATTCATGCTGATAAGCATTCATTTCTACAATACTTGAATCTGTATCAGCTAAAGTTAAAACTATGTCACTCTTATTGTACAGATGTGCACAGCGCAGCAGCAGTGAGAGTTAAGAAAACTTCCATTCAATTATGCAGTGTCCTGAGATTAATTTTGATGACATTCCGTCGTCAGTTAGTGAATTTTTCACCCCAGAAGAGTTTGCTGCTATCACTGATTATGAAAGGCGGCACTTAAGCAATCTGCGACAAAACTTTGAGGCCCTTCGTCGTGCCGGTAAGTATAAACAAAGTAAATATTTAGCATCCCTTTTATTCAAAGCTGCCCTAAACGTTTGATCTACAAGTGCATGGAAATAACAAAGTACTGAGCTGTTGAGGCAGTCCGCCTGTCTGTGAGATTTCGAGTTGTTTTTTTAATCGATGAAGAAAGTATCCCGTTCCAACCTAAGGGGTTATCAAAACGATCAAAGTGAAGTTATAAATTGTGGCAATATATGTTTTAAAAAAATCCAGTAGGCTATGTGTCAGCCATCTTGCACTTGTGCAGAAGGGTGTTAATTTATAATAATCCAAATTACAAAAATTACGTTAATTTTTATGCTGCTTACACTCATGCTTGTATATATTTTTCTTATTAAATTATAGAATTTCTTTACAGCAAGCACACTCGCGCACATTTTTATTGTTGTTGTTAATCATCTGTCAACACTGTTTCCATCGGGCTGTCCTAGTATGTGTTATCAACAGCAGAATAAGGCAGAATCCTAAGATGTGATGATGCTTTATTGCTGGCTGAAGTGAAAGCAGATTGCTCGTACAAAATGAATAAATAATGAAGAAAATCAGCAAATAAGGTTTTGGCATTAATTTTGCTTTAAATTGACAATTAGAGAGAATTGACTAACTAATTAAGATATTTGAAAGGTAATGGATGGGGTGCAAGCACTAAGACAATGCTCACTTTTTATAAATCTTTTATTTGAGGAAAAATAGATTATGGAAGTGTAATATATGACTCTGCTGCACACAGTAACAAGATTAAATTAGACAGAATTCAGCATCAGACTTTATGTACAATAGCAGGTGCAATCAGATCAACATCAATGGGAGCTTTAGAGGGGGTTTTAGGAATTCTACCCTTAGAATTACGGAGAAAGGAGTTAAAACTAAATTACATGAACAGAGTTATGTTTGATAAGTCTCACCCAGCACATACAGCTTTTACCAGATGCCAACTAACAACTCAGGCCAATCCAATGAATACCACTAGATACCCTACAGGATGGAAGTGTATGGAGGAAATTGTCCATCTGGGTACATTACTTACTTACTTAGTCATTCCCCTTCTACCGTGAGGTGTAGAGGTTTGGAAGAGAGAGCGCCAGACTATCCTATCGGCTGTCTTCCTCCTGGCGTACTTCCATTCTAGTCCTCTGTCCTTCAAAGATTGTCTAATGTTGTCCTCCCAGCGGATCCCTGGCTCTTTGTTTCCTATGCTTGTCATGGTAGCCGATCTTCTCCCATTCTGCAGACATGGCCAAACCATCTTAGGACTGTTCTACTTGGGTCTGCAGGGGGTGGGATTTTAGGCCTTGACCTATCGTCTGGTTGCGGACCATGTCTCTTCTTGTTACTTCAACCACCTTTCTCAGATAACTCATTTCTGAGGTTTGGATCTTGCTTTTATGGGTTGTAGTCATTGCCCATGACTCACATCCATATGTCAAGACTGGGACATAGGTGGAGTGGTACACAGCCATCTTCGTTTTCTTACCAACCTCTCTCTTGCTGAGGAATCCTCAATTTATGGCCTGAAAAAGTCTCCCAGCTGCTGCTTTTCGAGTGGCTAACTCTTATTTGATGCCTCCCTTTTGGTGTATAATAGCTCCGAGATATTTAAAGTGGTCGACATGCTCCAGGACCTGTTTTCCCAGCTTAATCTGATGTCTTCTTTCTTCTTGTGATATCACCATGGATTTTGTTTTAGAGCTACTTATGACCATCCCTCTCTTCTCCAGCTCTTCCTTCCAGACTTGCAAGTTGGATTGGAGATTTAGCAATCAGGGCAACATCATCAGCAAATGCCAGCTCTGAATTACATACCTGTCTCATCTTCCAGTACCCCACTGAATACTTTCTTGTTCTCTCCTTACATGACTTGATAACATTGTCCATGAGGGGGTACATTAATTGCATCAATTAATAACAGTTGTGAATAAAAGCCAGTGATTCCACCCTGGGAGATCAAGAAACCAGACATGGACTACCACCTAGCAGAAATACATAAGAAAACAAATAATACAGAAAATATTAAAAACACAGCCAATAAATATATACAACAAATATCAAAAGACAGCATTACTGTGTACACAGATGGATCCAAGGGAGAGGATGGCAAATTGGGGATAGGAATATATATTCCAATATGGAAAATGGCAACAGAATATAGCATCATGGAAAATACATCCATTTTCACTGCAGAGATGGTGGCAATACTAAAAGCACTAGAAATATTCTCTAATAACCCTCCCAAAAAAACTAACAGACTCTTTCAGCAATTAAAGCACTTAGAAACTTACGAGAATGTAGTAGACCTGATAAAGCAGAGGAGATATTTCTGGCTACTAAATACTTATATTCCAGAGGATGATCAGTCTTAAATGCTTGGATACCTTCACATGTTGGCATAGAAGGAAATGAAAAGGCAGATAAAGAAGCCAAGAAAGGTAGATCTGATAAAAATCTAATAAATGTAGGGACGAGTAAATCAGAGATTAAGAGCTTAATTAAAGATTTAATAGCAGATGAATGGAAAGCAGAGTGGGATAAAAATCTGAAAGGAAGACATGCATATAAGATGTTCAAGGCTCCAACAAGAAAATGTCAGATATCTAGGGAATTGAAAATTCCCAGTAATAAGAAACTTCTCAGACTACAGCTGGGAAAAGGCTATTTCAGAATAGAAGAACCTTACTGTGCAGGATGTCTTCAAGGCAATAATATAGAACATTTCTTGTTAAAATGTAAGAGGTATGAACAAATGAGAATACCAATATTAGATTATTTGCAAGCATTCAACTTACCTATAAATATAGAAGAGGTGTTAAGAATAGACAGACCTAGGGAACTGCACATTATAGTCAAACAATATTCAACATGAACAAATATTAATATATACTGGCTGGGAATGTGAAGGTCTGATGCTGTTCTTACAATGCATATGACTTTTAACAGATGAAAGTCAATTAAATATCTGTTAAAGTCAGTTATATAACTGGAATCACCAGGCCTTTACACCCCTCCACTTTAATATTATTCTTGTTCAGAGTTGTTCAGAGTTTCTTCTTGATTTTTTTTATTTTTTTTATTTTTTATTTATTTATTTAACTTATAAGCACTATTGTGATTGTCCCTATTTACAATGATTTGACAAATGTGATGCCACTTTCTCGTATCGGCAGTTGTTCATATTATTTGGAATTGAAAACAATATACATCCTAATTATAACCCATCAGAGGTTGAAATAAATATTTTTCTTCATTAATTTAAAAAAAAAAGTATGTATATATATATATATATATATATATATATATATATATATATATATATATATATATATATATATATATATATATATATATATATATATACTTAATTTTACCGGAGCAAGCACACCGTTTCTCATATTTTTAAACAGATAATAGGACCAGATGGCATATATGAAAAAGGACTGGTCAAAAATAATTTCAGTAACAGACAGATATTAATATTCAAGACAAAAAACATAGAACATGAGAGTCAATGGATGCAATCCAATATAATACTGCTTAAGAGTGCAAACTTGGACAATGGACAATGACATAATTGGAAAGATGAGGAAACATCAAGAAATCAACAGAAAATAATGTCTGAGTATACCATCAAGGCAAGTTACATAAAGTCTTTCATGTATAGATGGCACAGGTGCTCCCATGTCTTGGTTAGTAGTCTGACTTTATAGTTCACACAAGCACAATATGAATTCCTTTGCATCCTGGGTGTTATGTATATTCTTCACTATTGTATGGTGCAAAACAAATCACACTGAACAAGCAGTTAGAAGACAGAATGCTGAAGCTTTTAAAATACAGTAGGATTGTATGGAAACAGAAGGCTGAAGCTTTTAAAATACAGTAGGATTGCATGGAAACACAAACAAAAAGATCAGAAGAACGTCATAAATAAGGAGGACAAAATGAAACAGATACCATATTTTTGACATTTAAAAAAAAAAGTACTGCTCATAACAAAAATGGAAGGAAATGTCAAAGGCACATTGGCTCGTGTAATATGTTGTTTTCTATTAATTTCCTTTCCTTAACGTACAAATTTTCTCAGTGAATATAATCATCATCACCATCATCATCATCACCATTATCATCAGCTCCTTTCTCTCTGATTATGATGCATGAACTCCTCCTATGCAGATGGTTCTGTTGAGGAAGCCTACATCAGAGCACTTCTTGTTGCATCAACGGTGCCTGTATCAATTTCTCATTGAATGTGATGAAAGTTTCTATGTATCTAATGGATTATTCAGTTACATAATTTGTAAAATCATATTACTTACTTACTTAGTCGTTCCCCTTCTACCATGAGGTGTAGCGGTTTGGATGAGAGAGTGCCAGACTATCCTATCGGCTGTCTTCCTCCTGGCCTGGTTACATTCTAGTCCTCGGTCCTTCAAAGATTGTCTAATGTTGTCCTCCTAGTGGACTCTGGGTCGTCCTGGAGTTCTGTATCCCTGGCTCTTTGTTTCTTATGCTTGTCATGGTAGCCGATCTTCTCCCATTCTGCAGACATGGCCAAACCATCTTAGTTAGGACTGTTCTACTTGGGTCTGCAGGGGATGGGATTTTAGGCCTTGACGTATCGTCTGGTTGCAGACCTTGTCTCTTCTTGTTACTTCAACCACCTTCCTCAGATACCTCATTTCTGAGGTTTGGATCTGGCTTTTGTGGGTTGTAGTCATTGCCCATGACTCACATCCATACGTCAAGACTGGGACATAGGTGGAGCGGTATACACCCATCTTCGTTTTCTTACCAACTATTTTAAATAAGTTTTTTTTTTCTATTTGTTTTTTGATAGGGGTATTCACTCTTAGTGTTGTATTTTTTTAAAAATGAAAAAAAAAAACAAGACAACAGATTTAAACAGAAGCATCATTTAGCATGTGGGTGACCTCCAGGTAAGTTCAACTAAAGTGAGTGTCGGCTTTTGCTGAGTTCATTACATAATGTAACAATGAGGTATTTCAAGTGTTTATGTAAATACATGAAGGGAGGCATCAAACTCAAAAAGCAGCAGCTGGGAGACTTTTTCAGGCCATAAATCGAGGATTCCTCAGTAAGAGAGAAGTTGGTAAGAAAACAAAGATGGATGTATACCATTCCACCTATGTCCCAGTATTGATGTATGGATGTGAGTCATGGGCAATGACTACCACGCACAAAAGCCAGATCCAAACCTCAGAAATGAGGTATCTGAGGAAGGTGGTTGAAGTAACAAGAAGAAACATGGTCCGCAACCAGACGATACGTCAAGGCCTAAAATCCCACCCCCTGCAGACCCAAGTAGAACAGTCCCAACTAAGATGGTTTGGCCATGTCTGCAGAATGGGAGAAGATCAGCTACCATGTCAAGCATGGGAAACAAAGAGCCAGGGATCCAGAACCCCAGGACAACCCAGAGTCCACTGGGAGGACAACATTAGACAATCTTTGAAGGTCCAATGACTAGAATGGAACCAGGCCAGGAGGAAGACAAGGGGACTACTAAGTAAGTAAGTAAGTATGTAAATACATGTTAACATATTTACAGTTTCTTTTGAATATAAGGCTAACATATGTATGATGTAATCTTGAACATATAAATTTAGAACATATATTTTGGTGGCCCTTGTACTTGAATGTGTTTAAAGCACTATTTTCTTGCCTCTAGGTGTACAAGTTAGTCCACCCGAGTTCATGCTTAGAAACACATCAGAGAAAGAGAGGAACAAATTGATAAATCCTCCATTTTTAGAATCATCTGATGGGTCTGATTCAGAATGGACTCCAGCTCTAGAGAAAGCCATTAAACCTCAAAGTAAGTACAATTCCTTTTATCCTTATTCTTGAATTTTTCTGTGACCATCAGCGAGAACATAATGTTTATGTTTTATTTCACATTTCTTTAATGACTTTCCATAAAACATTTTCTCTGGTGTATCTTTTTCATAGTGTTCTTGAAGCATTTGAAGTTTGTTGATTAAATTAAATTATATTTAATTTCACTCTTCTGATACATAATTTCAGGTAGGCTAATTGTTGTATTCTAAGGTCAGTTCATTTATTTGCCTACTGTTGCTCTATTTAACTTATAATTTACTTTTCTTTTAATATTTAACTACCATTGCTGAATGAAAATTTGTGTTTTATATTTTATTTACTAACAATAAGCTACTGATTTCTGCTACCAGCAAACAGAAACAGTTCAATGAAAATATATATACTCCTGCTCTAAGTGGTTCCCAAGGGTCTCTGTGGAGACAAAAAACATGAAATGACCTCTACCCATCCAGTGGTGTCATCAAAGTTAACCAAAGCAGTGCTGCACTGGGCATTGGCAACTCCATAATATGAAAGAGTTTGCCACAGAAACCGCTACTTCCAATGCTTACAAGTCATCTGAATCGGGTTTGTTCACAAGGAGGCCACTGGAATAGTGGTCCCATGCTCCTCAAAGAGTGAAATAGGCTACGATGGATAGATTTATACTCAGATAAATTTATATATGGCTGTTAGACATGGAGGACAGCAATACTGATAACACTAGACAACAAATTTTGACTTTTTGTTTGTATCTGAGATTAAACCAAGTTACCTTTATGTTGTTTGGGCTGCTGAACATGAAAATGGCCGTTAAAACACCAGATTAGCTCTAGTTTTTTAAATATCTGTAAAACAAGTTTTACACATTTGCATATACATCATCATCTCATCTCAGCCCGTAACCCGTCATGAGTCGTAGGGGTGCCATGGTGGAAGCATCAGCAGACAGGGTCCTCCACTGCTCTCTATTCTCAGCAATGCGTACAAGTGTTCAAAAACCGTGTCCTGCCCATTCTTTGATGTTATCAGCCCAGGATTTTCTCTGCCTTCCTCTTCTCCGTTTACCTTCGACTGTTCCCTGAAGGATCATTTTCGAAAGGGAGTCATGACGAGTTACATGCCCAAACCAGGCAAGCTTTCGACGTTTCACTATTGACAAAAGTGGTTCTTGGTGGCCTGCATAGGTGTTTATCTTCTCTCTAACATAGACATTTGTTTTGTGCACTTTATAGCAAATGCGCAAAATTCTTCTATAACATTTATGCTCGAAAGCCTGAATCCTTCGCTCCGTATCTGCAGTGAGTGTCCAGCCCTCACACCCATACAAGAGAATAGATAATACAAGTGATTTGTATAATTTGATCTTCACAGGAAAACTGATGTTACTTTTCCAGATCACATTCAACCTTGTCATGGCAGCTGAGGCCATCTCAAGTCTTGTCTTGATTTCTTTACTTGATCTTCCATCACTACATGTAGTGGACCCGAGATATTTAAAGGTGTTAACTTCTTCTAACGTTTGCCCATTTAACGTAATGTTGGTCGGAACATGTTTCTTATGGCTATTCACCAATATCTTGCTTTTTTCTATATTAATTTCCATCACATACGTTCTTGTTACTTTCTCCAGTCTAGAGGTAAGATCTTGAAGTTCTGATTCTGTTCCAGCTATCAGATCAATATCATCAGCAAAACGTAGGTTGCACAGAGGTCGGCCTCCAATCGATATGGTTGATTTATAATCGTAGAGAGCCTCCTGCATAATATGTTCTAGATATATATTAAAGAGCACTGGTGACAGGATACATCCTTGGCGAACTCCTACAGTTGTTTTGAAAAATTCTCCAATGTCGTTGCTTGCAAAAACAGCACTGCTTGCGTCATTGTATAGTGCTTCAATGATATCTATGATGTTGGTATCAAAATTGAATTTTCTCATTACTTGCCATAAGCCTTCATGCCATACTCGATCGAAGGCTTTTGTGAAATCGATGAAGTTATGGTATAAATCGTGTTGATGTTGGAGATGTTTTTCGATAAGTAATCTAATATTGAAGATTTGTTCTGAGGTACTTCTTTTTGGTCTAAAGCCAGCCTGTTCCTCTGACAAGATTTCTTCTGATTTCTGTTTTATTCTGTTCAAAAGTATCCTTAACATCACCTTACTTGGATGACTAATAAGGCTAATGGTTCTGTAGTTCTTGCACATTTTTAGATTTCCTTTCTTTGGAAGCGGTATTACTAATGACTGCGTCCATTCTTTTGGCCATTTTTTTGTACTCCATATCTTCTGGCAAATTGTTGTCATGATTTTTACTATATCTGGTCCTCCATATTTCAAGAGCTCTGCTGGGATATTATCCACACCCGGTGACTTCCCTCCTTTCATCGAACATATAGCCTCTTCCACTTCTTCCCGTAATATTGCTGCATTTCCGAGTTCCCTGTTTTCGCACTTAATGTTGTTTAATATGCCTAAGTCAGTGTCAAGTTTACAGTTATATAATTCTTTACAATATTCTGTCCACCTTCTCATTACAGCTGTTTTTTCATTGAGCAGAGCCCCATTGCTATCTTCTATGACAGTTACCCTGGGCTGTTGGGGTTTTGATAGTTTTCTTAATGTGTCAAAAGCTGCCTTGCTGTTACCTTTTATTAGCCCCGTATTAATGGACTCACATTGATCAGCTACCCATTTTTCTTTGGCCTGTTTCATTTTCTTCCTAATATTTTTATTCACCATACTGTATTGCCATGCTGCTTCAGGAACCTCTTTCTTAACCTTTTTCATTTCCCGCCGTGTATCACATAACTTCAGAATGTCATCTGTAACCCATGGTTTGTTTATTTTCTTTCTTTTACCAAGTATTTCTGTTGCTGATTCAATGAGCACGTCTTTCATGTTCTCTGTGATTGAGTTGATATCATCTTCCAAAAAGTTGAGAGCTGCGAATTTTCCTCCAACAGTTGCCTCAAAGATTCCCGCGATTTCTGGATCTTTCAGTTTGTCTAAATTGAATCTTAACTGAAAACATCTGTTTTGATTATAGTTCTTTTTAAGTTTAAGCTTGAGCGTCATCAATACCATGTCGTGATCACTACCAATGTCGGCGCCAGGAAAAGTCCTAGTCTTGGCTTTATTAATACTGGACTTGAATCTTTTGGATACAAGAATAAAATCAATTTGGCCATGTATCTCAGTTTTTGGGGCATGCCACGTTGTTCTTCTTGATAACTTATGAGGAAATAGTGTATTTGCAAAGGTTAGTTTATAGTTGCTGGCAAATTCTAGTAGCCTTAGTCCTCGATCGTTGGTTTCACCTGTCCCAAATCTCCCCACTGTACCAGCCCAGTGACCGTATGCATCTGGCCCTATTTTAGCATTCCAATCACCTAACACGATGAGAAGATCTTTCTTTGGAATTTTCTTAATTGCTTCATCCAGATTGTCATAAAATGTATCAATTGCCTCATCCTCATAGTCAGTAGTGGGGGCATATACCTGTATGATGGAGATGTTCTTTGGATGTGCTGCAATAGGAATGGTGATAAGCCTGCTATTTATTGGGGTGCAGCTGATGACAGAGTTCAATCTATCTTTATGTACGATAAAACCTACTCCATGCTGATGTTTAGACTCATCTCCACTAAACCAAATTTTGTGACCTTCATCCGTTATTGATTCACCTAATCCTGTCCATCTGACTTCTGCTAGGCCCAGGATGTCCCACGAGTATCTAACAAGTTCATGTGTTAGTTCTTTGACTTTTCCACACGCATATAGCGTGCGTACATTCCAAGTTCCAACAACAAAACTTTCTCTTGGAAGTTTCAAAACAGGTGTTTGTACCCCATTCGCTGACTTATCACTCTCAAGGGGCAATGAGAGCGCGGTCGTTGTTAATCCGGGCATCGGCCGATCCGGCAAATTATTACTGAGTTGACTTTCCATCATAGCATTTCAGTGGGCAAGAGGTTTGCTTGGCGGTGCCCATCTCCTCTCCAAGTATCCTTGCAGGTACATACAAAAATGTACCTGGAGCAGTAACAATAGCCCTCAATAAATCTGTAATGTTTTGAAACACTGTCCGATCGACACATCACAAAACCGCCATCTTGGCTACTTGTATCAACACAAACAGCGAACTCACATGGTAGGCAAACTTGATGTTTTCATCTTTAAAATACTTAGCAACATAATCCAGAAAAAGCCAAACACACTACAAACTCATACAGCCTTAATAAGGGCTGTTACCACAGATGCAGACTCCAAAACGACGACATGAAATGCACAACACAAAAGTGCGGCCTACCACGCCGCCATCTTGACCTACAAGTTTTACACATTTGCATATACATACCATATGATAATAATGCTCATAGCGGAAATGATTCACAGTGACGCCTTTTTGCCTGTCGCTTGTAATGAGTTTCTGGAGCATCTCTCACAAGGTTCCAACAATAGTCTGCTAGCATTGCTGCATTCCATTTCCCTTGGTACCTTTTTCGATGGTAGTAATGTCCTGATGAAATCGTTCCCCATGCTCGTCACTGACAGCACCACAGTTAGCATGGAAGAAATCCAGATGAGTGTAAAAAGTGTAATTTCAAAGACATGTTGCAACTTAGTCTCTCGTAGCGCTGCAAGAGGGTTTCTACAAGCTCCTGGTAATTGTCAGCCTTATTGTTTCCTAGAAAGTTTGTTGCCACTTGCTGGAAAGCATTCCAAGCTAACTTTTCATCACCTGTGAGGATATCATCAAAACGCTGATCTCTGAAGAGCTGATGTATCTGTGAACCGACAAATACACCTTCCTTGATTTTGGCCTCACTAAGTCTGGGAAATTTATCAGAAGGTATAAAATTCCTGCCCCATTTTGATCCATGACCTTTACAAAATTCGTCATTAGTCCAAGTTTGATGTGGAGAGGAGGGACCAAGATCTTGTGGTAAAATGTTACCATTATGGAGCAGCATAGCTTTTAAGCTCAACTTGGACGAATCAATGAACAGCCTCCAATCGTCATCTTTGTAGTTGATGTGCAGTGCTGCCATCAGACCCATTATACCAACGCAAGCAATAAGGTTATCTGTTATTTTGAAATATGGAAGCAAACCTTTTTGCTGAGCATGAAATGCAGACACATGCACATTCTCTTCTAGAAGATTCCATTGCTGCAGTCTGGACCCCAACAGCTCTGCTTTATTTTTTGGCAATTCCAGGTCTCTCCTAGATCATTCAATTCTTACTTATTTAGTCATTCCCCTTCTACCGTGAGGTGTAGAGGTTTGGAAGAGAGAGCGCCAGACTATCCTATCGGCTGTCTTCCTCCTGGCCTGGTTCCATTCTAGTCCTCGGTCCTTCAAAGATTATCTAATGTTGTCCTCCCAGCGTACTCTGGGTCATCCTGGGGGTCTGGATCCCTGGCTCTTTGTTTCCCATGCTTGTCGTGGTAGCCGATCTTCTCCCATTCTGCAGACATGGCCAAACTATCTTAATTGGGACTGTTCTATTTGGGTCTGCAGCCGGTGGCATTTTAGGCCTTGACGTATCGTCTGGTTGCAGACCATGTCTCTTCTTGTTACTTCAACCACCTTCCTCAGATACCACATTTCTGAGGTTTGGATCTGGCTTTTGTGGGTTGTAGTCATTGCCCATGACTCGCATCCATATTTCAAGACTGGGACATAGGTGGAGCGGTATACAGCCATCTTTGTTTTCTAACCAACGTCTTTCTTGCTGAGGAATCCTCGATTTATGGCCTGAAAAAGTCTCCCAGCCGCTGCTTTTCGAGTGGCCAACTCTTCTTTGATGCCTCCCTTTCGGTCTATAATAGCTACGAGATATTTAAAGTGGTCGACCTGCTCCAGGACCTGTTCTCCCAACTTAATCTGATGTCTTCTTTCTTCTCGTGATATCACCATGGATTTTGTTCTAGAGCTGCTTATGACATCCCTCTCTTCTCCAGCTCTTTCTTCCAGACTTGCAGATTGTATTGGAGATGTGTCTCTGATTTAGCAATCAGGACAACATCATCAGCAAATGCTAGCTCTGAAATACAGACCTGTCTCATCTTCAAGTACCCCACTGAATACTTTCTTGTTCTCTCCTTACATGCCTTGATGACATCATCCATGAGGAGTATGAAAAGATAAGGTGACAGGATATCACCTTGTCTTACACCAGTGGTGGTCCTGAACTCTTCTGACTTATAGTTTGCTGTCCTCACATAATTTCTGCAAGACTTGTAGAAGCTCTGTATAGCATGAATCAGAGGTGCTGGAATGTTCTTCCTTGCCAATCAGTCCCAAAGTTTGCTTCAGGTGACCCTGTCAAACGCCTTTTCCATATCTATGAAACAAAGATGGATCTCACTCTTGTACTCAAGGGCCTTTTCACTCAGCTGCCTGAGTGTGAAGATTAGGTCTTGAGTACTTCGGTTTGCTCGGAATCCGCACTGGACTTCATCCAATTGTGGCTCAGCTAGGCGTCGGAGTCTCTGCTCTAGGATTCTAGAGTAGATTTTACCAGGGACACCGAGAAGGGATATGCCTCTGTGGTTTCCACATTGTCGATTATCACCCTGTTTGAAAATTGGTGTTATGATGGCAATCTCCCAATCCTTTGGTATGGCCTTGTTGCACCATGCTGCCTGTAGGACCCTTAGGAGTAATAGGTCACCTGATGCTCCCATGTACTTAACCATTTCTGGTGTTATACCATCATGCCCTGATGCTTTGCCCATCTTGATTTTCTCCAGTGCTGCCTTCAGTTCTTCCATCTTTATGTCATCTTCACCATCACTGGTTTTCTCTTCTGTACTAGTGGTTATTATTTCTGATGCTTGACCTTGCTCACCATCAAGGAGTTATCATTCAATTCACTCTGGGAAATTGTATGTGGCTGTACAGACTCTTCAATAGGCACGAAATCAGGATCTCTTGATGTAGATGCTTTCACGGGTGATGGATGTCCACTGGCCTTACTATCTTCTTCATCATCCACAGTATAAGATTCTGGTGAGTCAGGAACAGGAAGTCCTTCCCCGTGAGGCACTGGCCGCATAGCAGAGGGAATATTCGGATAGGCCACAGGCCGCTTTTTCTTCTTAGAAATACCATGTACAATTGAGGAGTCATGCAAAAGTAACAATCATTAAGATGGTTTGTCAGTTTCCTCCACACCATTGGAACTGCAAAATGCATCAATCATCCTTTTCAGTTCAACCAGCAGCGCAGATTCATTGCACAGGGTTGACAACATATATGTGGGGCCCTAATACCGGTCCTGGTCACCGATCTCACAACCAAAATAAAGGCTGTAAGCTTACTTTAAACCCCCCCCCCCCCCCCCGAATCTTGAAAACTAGAGCTAATTCACGATTTTTAAGTTCATATTCATGATCAGCATGTCCAAATTAGTTAAAAATAGCTACTTTTGTCTCGTATACATTTTGGCTGTTGTCCAGTGTAATCAAGAAGTTATATAGGTTAACATTTAGGACTGTAACAGTATGACAAGACTGAAACTGACCAGAAAATAGCATGAAACAAGGCTTGAGGAAACACATGTTGGAGGCACATAGTACATACAATGAGAAAACTATCAACTAGTATCACATGAGACAAATGCAACAGGAATGATATTCCAGCTATGATTACTTTGTACATACAATATTAACAACATCTCTGTCTTGTTTGTTGATTTTGAGATCTTTTGTAAAGTTATAGGAGAACAAAGAAAGTATTCATGAGTTAATTAAGAAAGTAACAGGAACTAGAAATTCATTCAGACTACAGGGGAGGTCACACTCAAAAGCATTCACCCAAATTTGGTCTACATTTACTATATTTGGACTGAGTTGAGAGGGGAAGAACGTACTGTATTTGGGTATAGGACATCTGACTTTATTTTCTTGAATTAGTACACCATATGTTCTAATTATAACACATCAAGGGTTGAACAGGACACTTTATAAAAAAAAAAAATTAAGACTACTGAACACTTTTACACAAAAGTCACTAGTGTGCTTTTTTTTTTCATGGTACATCTATTGAATAGTTCTGCAGAACTAGAAGTGTCAAAAAAGAACATGGTCTGTCACCTTCTGTGTTCAGCATCATTCTTAATTAAGAGTATGATGTTGGAGCAGATTACCAGCTATTAATATTCTGTTGGCATAGACTGAACCAAGCTATCTGCTCTCATGTATTATTGAAATTATGATTTCTCACCTCACCAGGTCTTTGCATAACATGTCTGTGTAAATACTCATTTTATGGACAAATGCTTTATAATACTGCTATTGCATATGAGAATGTAGCAGTATCTTTGATTACATATATTTGTTTATGTATAAGGTGATACTTAAAAATATGAAGGTATAGCCAAGAATTTACTGACACTTTTTGTAAAAAAATTTTTTTTTTTTTTTTAAACCTGTGGACATTTTTGTGCTTTTAGAATGTGTATGAATGCCAAGATAATATGCAAACTGAGATGAAGGACAGAATGTTAGATGGATTAATGTACACAATTATTAGCCCTTTTAAAATCAAGTTTGTTTGTTGATTTATTCTTCTGACTTTACTACATGTGGATCTGATGTCCTGAGAGCACAGGACTTTTGTCAGCTCACAATAAGCCAGCCCTCCTAGCCTTTTCCATCTGTTTAAGTTCTGTCCATAGCTTCTCTCATTGTGTTCTCTTTATCTATTCTCCATCAGTTTAAGTTCTGTCCATAGCTTCTCTCATTGTGTTCTCTTGATCTATTCTCCATCTGTTTAAGTTCTGTCCATAGCTTCTCTCATTGTGTTCTCTTGATCTATTCTCTATCTGTTTAAGTTCTGTCCACTGCTTCTCTCATTGTGTTCTCTTGATCTATTCTCCATCTGTTTAAGTTCTGTCCATAGCTTCTCTCATTGTGTTCTCTTGATCTATTCTCCATCTGTTTAAGTTCTGTCCATAGCTTCTCTCATTGTGTTCTCTTGATCTATTCTCCATCTGTTTAAGTTCTGTCCATAGCTTCTCTCATTGTGTTCTCTTGATCTATTCTCCATCTGTTTAAGTTCTGTCCATAGCTTCTCTCATTGTGTTCTCTTGATCTATTCTCTATTTGTTTAAGTTCTGTCCATAGCTTCTCTCATTGTGTTCTCTTGATCTATTCTCCATCTGTTTAAGTTCTGTCCATAGCTTCTCTCATAGTGTTCTCTTGATCTATTCTCCATCTGTTTAAGTTCTGTCCACAGCTTCTCTCATTGTGTTCTCTTGATCTATTCTCTATCTGTTTAAGTTATGTCCATAGCTTCTCTCATAGTGTTCTCTTGATCTATTCTCCATCTGTTTAAGTTCTGTCCACAGCTTCTCTCATTGTGTTCTCTTGATCTATTCTCTATCTGTTTAAGTTCTGTCCATAGCTTCTCTCATTGTATTCTCTTGATCTATTCTCCATCTGTTTAAATTCTGTCCATAGCTTCTCTCAATGTGTTCTCTTGATCTATTCTCTATCTGTTTAAGTTCTGTCCATAGCTTCTCTCATTATGTTCTCTTGATCAATTCTCCATCTGTTTAAGTTCTGTCCATAGCTTCTCTCATTGTGTTCTCTTGATCTTTTCTCCATCTGTTTAAGTTATGTCCATAGCTTCTCTCATTGTGTTCTCTTGATCTATTCTCCATCTGATTAAGTTATGTCCATAGCTTCTCTCAATGTGTTCTCTTGATCTATTCTCTATCTGTTTAAGTTCTGTCCATAGCTTCTCTCATTGTGTTCTCTTGACCTATTCTCTTTCTGTTTAAGTTCTGAGCATAGCTTCTCTCATTGTGTTCTCTTGATCTATTCTCTATCTGTTTAAGTTCTGTCCATAGCTTCTCTCATTTTTTTCTCTTGATCTTTTCTCCATCTGTTTAAGTTCTGTCCATAGCTTCTCTCATTATGTTCTCTTGATCAATTTTCTATCTGTTTAAGTTCTGTCCATAGCTTCTCTCATTGTGTTCTCTTGATCTATTCTCCATCTGCTTAAGTTCTGTCCATAGCTTCTCTCATTGTGTTCTCTTGATCTATTCTCCATCTGTTTGAGTTCTGTCCATAGCTTCTCTCATTGTGTTCTCTTGATCTATTCTCTATGTGTTTAAGTTCTGTCCATAGCTTTTCTCATTGTGTTCTCTTGATCTATTCTCCGTGTGTTTTTTTTTTTTTGGGGGGGTCTCCCTCTGTTTATTTAACCTTGGGAATTTCAGAATAAAGGAGGCTCTGGAGGTAAAGGATACTGTTGCAGGCCCATTTAGGCTTATTTGGAATATGGTTTTAGGCCCATATTTCCTTGACAAAACAGCATGCTAGGGGTAATGTGGTCAGCATCACACCGGCCACCTTTAACCTTCCCAGAGTTGCTCTGGTATCCAATTCATGATGCTAGGCCAAAACAAGCACTGCTTTTATTATACTTGTACCAATATAATCTAGTCAGTTTTCTTGTCTTCACTTAGTCAACAGGAGGAAAAGACCATTCATTCCCCTCAACAAAATTTGTCCAGGAAACAATGTGGAAGGGACACAAAAAACATCAGTACCATCAAAACAAAAGAAACAGGTAATGCAGTATGAGTGTAATAATTGCGTCTCCTACAACAATAATTAGGGAAAAAGTGAAATGTACATAACAATAATAATAATCAATTCATCTATTTTGGAGGAATACAACTAATATTACTATAAACACTACATATAGAAGTGCCAGTCTCAAATGCAATTACCTGGTAATTTTGGTGCAGATGAGCTAAAAAAATTAAATGCTAAAATAGTTTATCACTATTTGATAGATTATAATTGGATCATAATAAGATCAGTATCATGTATTCGAATTCCAAAATTCAGTTTTTTTTTCCTAATTAATGAAGGAAAAACTATCCTGTTCAACCTCAAATGCAGTGTTTCTTAATTTGTGGTCCATGAACCTCTTGGTCTATATATTTCTCTTTGAAATACTCATTAATTTTGAACTGGCAAGTCTAGATCTTCAGATATTGTAATGAATAAACACATCACCTCTGATAAAAATGTCCATAACTGAAAGATTAACATGTTTTTATTTCTGACACCGATTACTAAGGTTAATATTATAAAACAGTGACAATTAATGCAGAGATAATAGTTTGCATGAAGTTATTTCACACAAAATTATTGCAGTCCTGGGGTATCAAGAATGCATGTATAATTATTTAATTAAAAAACATTTTTAAGCATGAAATCAGCTGGGGTTTACCATCACATGTAAGGCAGTTTAACCTCACATAAAACAATATTTATTACCTTGGGGTTAGAGCTTAGGTCAGGGAACTATATATATATATATATATATATATATATATATATATATATATATATATATATATATATATATATATATATATATATATATATATATATATATAAAGAACTGCTTATTCAGAGCAACCAAGAGGACAAGCACACTATCATAGGTGGCAGTCACTGGAGTTGTTTTGGCCATGTCCTAAGAAAAGACCCTGATGCCATCACATGAACAGCTATGCTATGAACCCTGGAAGAAAAGCGAAAGAGAGGCCAATCAAAAACAACTTGGCAGAAAACTGTGGAGGCCAAGATGCAAAGAATGAACCAGAGCTGGGGCACAACACAAAGGATAGCTGCCGACTAAGCGAAGTGGAAGCAGTTTGATGCTGCCCTATATGCGTGATAGTCACTGACTGCTTTGACAAGTCTGCAGCTAAGGATCAAAGAAGAAGAAGCAAAATTAATAACCAAATGCTGGTCTTATCACTACCTTTTCACTTCTATCGTGAACACTTGAGATGATGGCACGTGACAGGAGGACTTGGCATGTGTTTGTTGAAGGCCTATGCTCCTTTGGGAGTGGAGGGTTATGAATGAAAGAATGAACTGTTTGGAATTAAGTGCTGATGTCACAGTCTCAAGTGGTGTAGATGCTACATCATGCATCAATCTGTTAATCAACTGATCTTCCACTCTGACCGAAGCATCCATCTACTACAAACTTTGACATAATGTAGAACATGGAAAAGTCTATCAACACTTACTACACAGTCAGCAATAACATGAGTGAATCCAAATAAACTTAACCTCACTCAGTACCACTTAAAACATAGCAAACATACCTTCCTATGGCACTGTCGTGTGGTGAGCACTGAGGCAACTACGACAGTAGTTTTTGCCAGGAATAGTCTATGAGATATTAGATATAAGGTCTCTAGAAATTGGCTCGTTAAGAAAGAATAAAGACATATTCGAGATAGGGACAAGAAGACAGGAATGCGAATGCTTTCCACTAGACAGTGTTTTCTAATTAATTATGGAAAGAGTTCTGTTTCCCCACAACCTTAGCTTCTGCCCTTAGATCCCGTAAAGAAAAAGCCCCCAACCTCATCTGAGTAGAGACCTGTTCCTATAAGTGGATATGTAACACCGACAGCACGAGTGATACATTAACAAACTAGATAATGATCAAATGATTATTGGGTTTATTAATTAAATATCCACACATATAGGGTTAGTAATGGTTAGAGCGTGATGACGGTAAAAGACGATTCACACAAAACACACAGATGAGATAATAAACTTGCAGGTAATTAAGTAATAGTTAATTAAGAATGAACTGGTGTAAAGCGAAATGATGATGATGTGATATGATACGTGTTACCATAATGGTGAGTACTCTACACAGTCCATGTGTCTCTAAATGCTTCGCATTGATATGACGATTCACATGTATGCCTACACTGTCCCAAGTTGTTATACGTTATGTCGAGTGGAGTATCTCTAAGTCGAGGACGTTCTGATGAAAACTGTTGTCGCACTGAGACGGCTGACGAGATATTTATGTATATTCCTTCACTGTTTGAGTATACCTCTGTAGTGTTGATCAACAGTTAATAGCTGTCATATGAACAAAGGGTTTGTTGTCTAATCTCCCGAGGGTACTGACCAGACTGGATATCTTCACAAAATGTTAGTGATATGTAGACTCATAATCTTGCGTATGTAGTCGTGATTCATAAAATATACTTTAGAGTCTGCTTCATAGAATGCGCTTAAGAGTGTGATGCACTTGGTATAAATATGCGATTCCTCTTTTGAGCTCTTTTGCTTGACCTTGACTTCAAATAATAATGATATTTCGAGTGGTTTGAATTTATGATGACTCTGTATTGAACTTGTGATAACGATGTATTGTACTTGTGAGCCAGCAATATATGGGTGACGAAAAATGCTGCGTCCACCTTCTGACTTGTGGGTGAGACAATATTCCTTTTTAATTGAGGAATGAAAGATGTCCTATGGCGAATTCTGCTAGCCAAATGTCCGTTTTTGATAACTTATTTCTGGTTAGACGTCAGACACGTTGTGTGTAGACTCAGACTTCTGATGAACTGAAGACACACAAAAGTCTTCGTAAGTTTTTCACATCTATGGTTGACTTTCATTTATACTACTGCTCATTATTGATCTCTCTCTGAGTTCAATTCTAATGATGTTAAATATCTTGTGCATGAGAGTGTGTGCTCATGGGAGACTGTGATGATGATGAAGGTGAAGTATGAACTATTAATTACCTCCTATCATCCTATCATCTTCTAGGAAAATCTTCTGATTTTATTAATCAGTTATGCAAAGAATTATTTGAAACTCTATCTTTCGCACATTTTCAGCTATTCTGGTGCTACGATTGGGCGCTAAAAGATTCCATCTTGTGATCGCGAAACCGATAATCCGTTGGTAAGAGGATATTAGATCTGACAGTTCTGTAATGGTTTAAAAGTCGTCCCCAACGGATTTTGTTTCTGGTGGAAATTGGGAGTAATCATGAGGCACTGGTTTCGCAAACCAATTCAATATTGATAAACCACAGACTGAAATTAAGAAAATGTATTAATAATCTGTATAAGATCTACTAACCTTCTTTTCCCTTCGCAAAATCCTTTAAGAACACAATTCATCACAGAACAGAATTATATCCACTCTGAATAAACACGTGTATTTAGGCTATGCGTTTTTGGGTTTAATCTCTTCCTCACAATGTAAAAAACTGGACTCCTTCCTCTAGCACGCTACGCGGTAGATTATATTTCTGTAAGTCCAATGTGGGTGTCATGGATCCCTGACATCCAGCTCTGCCCATACCAACCAATCCTTAATAACCCCACTGGTCACTCATTCACAGGATCGCTCTTGTCCCCTGTCAGTCCAAATGTGGGTGTGGTTTGACAAACAGGTATGGAGATAATTGGCGGGCTAATGCAAAAGTGCTGTCAAATTGCTGTCACCTTACTCTCTGGCCAAGCTGGGCGTCCAATGTGGTAACCAGACGCTTGTCTGAACCGCGGCCGACAAAAGATAACACCATTACAGCATGAGACGTTTTCACCTGGCCAATCTGGGCGTCCAATGTGGTGACCCGTCGCTAGCCGCAAAGATAACAATGGTCCACAGCATGCCCAGATGTCTGATTGGGATGACCAGATGTGTTTTCACCAGATTTATCACGATGCAATGTGGGCTACAAATGATAATGTCAGGTATGGGGACTCAATCAAAGGACTTTATTTCCCCCGATGAAAGAACAAATGTGGTTCTCTAGATACCGGTCACGAGTAATCACAACGATGAAATATCAAATGTGGGATGAAAGAGCAAATGTCGGAAAAAATACAATACGAGAGATGTAGGAAAAGATAGAGGAATAAGGCCTTTGCGCTCGTTTATCACAGGCACATTGGTTTCTGACATCCATACACCAAACTTTATATATATATATATATATATATATATATATATATATATATATATATATATATATATATATATATATATATATATATATATATATATATATATATATATATATATATATATATATATATATATATATATATATAAAAGCAATTATTTACTGTGATTATGCAATTTAAACTATTACATTTTTACTCATATACTTGTTTCATTACTGCACAGTCTATCATTAAAAATAATGTTGAATATGACAGAATTGATGTGAATCATCTCCCCATTGCAAAAGGTGGAAAGAGATTGCATTCACCCATGACTCTGAGAGCTATGCTGGCACTAGCATAACTACTGGCAGGTTTTCCAAAGCCCAATAGGTGGAAAGATTGATACCAGACTGAATGAGATACAAACCAGCTGCCCTGACAATCAAGGGCTAAGGAAAACTAATCTTCCAAAAACTCCTGATGACATTGAATGTAGTGGACGACAGGTCTAACAAAACAATACAGCTTACCTTGTCAGAATAAAAAGTATATATTTAAAACTTAATATAAATGTTTCTGCCAAAGTCAGCTTTTTATGAATATATACTGAAGCACATTAAAAACGCACCACTATTATATATACTGATGCCGAGAAGTTGAAAAAAAAAGTGTGGGAATGGATTTTCCCCGTGTTTGTCATGAGGTAGAGAGCGAATGGCTGCTGGAATGGAAAGTGCATGATTCAACCCACGGGTTTGTTTACAGACTACATGAAAACAATGAAAGTTACACGGGCAACACGATTCCCAACAGCTATGACCCTGAAAATGTGTATGCGTTGTGACAGTATACTCGGTATAAAAAGGCCGTTGAGACAAAACACCCAGTACATGTGCTTGAAATGCCACGACTATCTGAAAATGACCGCCAACGAGCCATTGGTATGTTGGAGACCGGAATGAGCTCACGGGCCATTGTCAGAAGGATGAATTGCCACCACAGCACTATTGTACGTCTCAATGAACGTTACGGAATCACTGGCAGTGCCCGGGATAGACTTTTGAGTGGCCAACCACGAGTTACTACCCCTGCGCAAGATCGTCATATTGTGCTGAGTCACCTAAGGAATCGTTCTCTCCCGACAAGTCAAACAGCAAGAGCAATAGTGGGTAGACGTGAGCAAGTCTCTTGAATGACAGTCATACGATGACTCAGAGATACAGGCCTTACTGCAAGACGACCTTATGTTGGGCCAAACTTGACTCACAGACATTGTCAGCAGCGCCTGCAATGGGCAGAGCAACATGTCAGATGGACTAGACTGCAGTGGAATGCTGTCCTATTCACAGACAAGAGCAGATTCAACATATCCTTTGCTGATGGACATATGCGGATTTGGCGACGGTGTGGAGAGCGCTTTGCAGATTGCTGTGTTTGTCAGCACAACCGATTTGGAGGTGGCAGTATTCACATGTGGGGAGGATTCAGTTTTCACCATTGCTTGCCTCTTCACGTCTTCCGTGGAAATGTTAATGCTGTGACATATTGAGTTGAGGTTCTGGATGCATTGGTTGCTCCTGCGTTCACAAATTATCCAGACTTGCAGCTTCTCCAGCAGGATAACGCACGTGCACACACCGCATGCATTACGCAGCAATATCTACAGCAGCAGAACATTGTGACGATTGATTGGCCTGCCCTATCACCAGACATGACCCCTATAGAACATCTGTGGGACAAGTTTGGACGCAAAGTCTACAGACAAGGTTCTCCAGCTAATCTGCAACAGCTCGAAGCTGCTCTTACACGTGAATGGGACTTGATTCCCCGGAATTTCCTTCAGAGACTTGTGCGTTCCATGCTGAGCCGCTGCCAAGCTTGTTTGCAAGCACACGGTGGACATACCAGATACTGAGGATAGTGTGAATGAATTTTTTTATTGGTTGAATTTTTGGTTTTCTCCCTTGCCTGCACAGAATGCAATGAATTTCATAACACTCAAATGTACAAATTAATGACCAGCATTTATTCATAGGAAAATGAATAAAGATTCCAAATATGTAAACTTGTAAACACTTATATTTACATTTCACACTCTGTTCCTGGATTATACAGGTGGTGCATTTTTAATGTGCTTCAGTATATATATATTAATTGAATTTATTCCACCTTAAATGTTGACGAAAGCTAAAGATGTTTGCATTTTTTTCGAATTGTAAGAAACGTATTTTTTGCTTGATAACTTTTATTTTTTTAAACTACTATCATACAGAGAAAGAAGCAAGCAGACCCAAATTATGAGGAAGAGGAAGTTCATGTGTACCAATTTAGGAAGAAGAGAAGGACCAGTTACATGTCCCTTGTTATTCCTGATGATGATGAATTTCTATGTAAGTTTACAATTTTTCTTGCAACAATAATTATTCTGGATGAGAAATTATTCTCTTTTTAACAGTATATACCTGTCAAGTTGTTTTGAATTACAATGTACATTTTTTAAATATTTGTGGCAATGTACGCATGTACAATGGTCGTTGTATGGTTATCTGTCATCACAACGCTTGCGACCACCCCTAGATGCCATTTTAAAAAAATAGCTAAGCATTTGATATAACTTGGTTAAATATTGCTGTTGTCTTGATTTGTTGCATTTCTTCTTCTCTTCTTTGATCCTTAGCCGCTGACCATCAAAGCATTCAGTGGCCATCACGCCTAGTGGCGTCTTGTAGGGCAACAACAAATTGATTCCACTTTGCTCGGTCAGTGGCCATCCTTCGTACAGTGCCCCAACTCTGGTTCATTCTTTGCATCTCAGCCTCCACAGTCCTCCGCCAGGTTGTTTTTGGTCGGCCTCTCTTTCGTTTTCCTTCAGGGGTCCAAAGCATAGCTGTTCTTGTGATGGCATTGGGGTCTCTTCTGAGGACATGGCCAACCCAGCTCCAGCGTCTGCCAGCTATGATGGTGTGCATGTCCTCTTGCTTGCTCCGAGTAAGCATTTTATTCGTTGTTGTTTCCGTAACTTCAATTTTATTTTTACAGCCCTATGCTAAAACCCCCAACCTGGATGACCAGGGTGTCTGCTTTAGTCTGACTCCTGCCCCCGCAAACCTGTCCAGCTTGGTAGAACCTTCCAGAAGTAAAACTCCCGCTAGCATAGCTCTGGGGGTAATTAGGGTACGCAAGCCGCCATACCTCGACAAGGTATTGACACCGGTGATGGCAGTTGCATTTCTTATCATCTCTTAATTAATCATTCCAGTTATATCTGGCCTTTCTATACATTTCCAATAAATTAATGTCCGATAAAACGATATTTTATGTTCATAACTAGGAAAAAAAAATGTTTACATAGGCCTAAGCTTTTCTGTTTCTACAGTCAATCCAGCTAAAATGGATCGTGTTCGTAAATGTCATATAAATAAACCGCCATTGTCGATAAGGTTAGGATTACGGTTGGGTTTAGGATTTCTAAACCTAACCCGTATCCATTTTCACTGCCTTTCTGAATTCTTTTGTTAAGGCTGTGTCAAACAATTGGCCCGCCATCCTTAATTTCAACCATAAATCCATACAGTGCTTTATATCAGCGGTCAAACTTTAAATAATTATTTTGTAAATTAGTGTTCGGTTTCCCTCCCCCATCTATGATCATTAGGCCTATTTGAAATATTGCAATTCTTTCCACACAGAATGTGAATATACGAGGGGCATTCAGAAAGTAATGCACATCGTTTTTCTCAGCTAATAATGAAGATAGGAGCATGAAATTTTGCACACTTCAAATATGGCATGTGCCAATTGTGTGCACCAAATTGCACCGCCAAATAATACGGCTGCCCTAAACCGTTGAAATGGAGCGTGTTAGCAACTTGCGTTATAAGCAGCGAATTGTGACAGAATTTCTCGTTGCAGAGAAGGAAACTGTTGTGAACATTCACAAGCGTCTATGTGATGTGTATGGAAGTTTTGCTGTCGACAGGAGTACAGTCAGTCGCTGGGTTCAGAGAATCAAAGAATCAGGAAGTGGAGATACGGAGGTGCTTGATCGGCCGCGCTGTGGACGTCCTGCCACAACCACCAACGCAGAAATGTTGAAATGCGCTGAGGGTATTATTCTTACTGATAGGCGAATCACTACTCAACAATTGGCCTTACAGCGGTCAGTCAGCATTGGTAGTGCAAATGCAGTTATAAAAACTCTCGGATTTTCTAAGGTTTGCGCAAGATGGGTTCCTCGAAGTCTCACAAATGACCACCGATTGCAAAGGAAAGCAATTTCTTCTGAATTGTTGGAGCGTTTCAATGTTGATGGAGAGAACTTTTTGGCTAAGATCATTACAGGTGACAAAACCTGGGTACATCATTTTGAACCTGAGACAAAAAGACAGAACTCCGCCTATGCCGGTCCCAAGCCCGGATGAAAAAGGAGGAGGGCGGCCTGCATGGAGGCCGTAAGGAGGCAGCCCCTCCACCATGCAAAGGCACAACAGGCCAATCACCTGTTTGTCTTAAACTATGATTACGAGCAATACAAGAGAGAAAACCAGACTGATTCTAAAGGCGACAAACTGGAACGGACTACGGACTACGACTTATGGAACTTGGAACACAAGAAGTATAAATGGGAAGGAAGAGGAGCTGGTGGAAGAGATGAGGAAAGCAAAACTAGAAATCCTGGCTATAACGGAAACGAAGAAAAAAGGACAAGGAGTCATGGATCTCGATGGCAACACGTTGCTCTACAGTGGTGTACCCATATCTGAAAGAGCTAAAGGGGGCGTGGGTTGCATTGTGGCCCAAAATCAAAAAGATAGTATCAAGGGATGGAACTTTGTCTCGGAGCGCATTATGGTTGTAAAACTAAAAGAAGGAGAAACCATAGTCAACCTGGTCATAGTGTATGGGCCAAATGAGGATGAGAGAGCAGAGGTCAAGGAGGAATTCTTTGAGCTGCTTCAAAGGACAGTGGATGACTGCCTAGATGAAGTTATCATGCTCGGAGATTTTAATGCCAGAGTTGGAAATGACCATGCTAGATGGGGTGGAGTTATCGGAAGATATGGAGAAGATACTCTCAATGACAATGGAAAGCGACTCCTTAGATTCTGCAGTGAGCAGAATCTGATCATTACAAACACAAAGTTCCCCCATAAGCGCATACATGCATACACTAGATGTGAACCAACAAAGAATGAGAAGTCAGTGATCGACTATGCCATTGTTCGGAGAAGCTCATTCAGATATGTCCGAGATGCAAGAGTCTGGAGGGGGCTAGAGATTGGAAGTGATCACTACCTGCTAACAATCAAACGAACAACTGAAAAAGTTGCTCAGCCTAGGAACTGCCCAACATCACGCAAGAAACCAAGTAAACGAGCAGGAGAAATGAGCATTAGGACCTACAAGCTGAGAGAGCCAGAAATTAAGACCAGATATCAGGGGCTTATTGCTACAGCAGTGAGCAACACAGAAGAACGACCTGATGACTTGGAAACCCTCTGGAATAAATTCAAGGATATCATAAAGACAGCTGCTGCAGAAGCATGCGGTGAAGTCCGACTTGGGAACCAGAGAAAGAGGACACCTTGGTGGACAGAGGAAGTCAAAGAGAAAATAAGAGAGAAGAAAATGGCATGGAAACAATACTTAGGAGCTAAAAAACACAACAGGACAAATGGAAAAATATAGAGAATATGTGACACTCAGAACAGAAGCAAAGAACAAAGTGCTAGCAGCAAAACAGAAGTCCTGGGAAGAATTTGGAGAAAAGCTAGAAAAAGATGCACAAGAAAACCAGAAAGTGTTCTATAAGACCCTAAAGAACATGAGGAAGGAAAAACAATGCCCTCTCAAATTTGTAAAGGACAAGCAAGGCAAATTGCTTACTGCCCCAAAGGAAGTAATGGAAAGATGGAAAGAATATTTCTCAGAACTCCTGGATGGTGAGCATGGTGAAGCATCAGAAATGATAACCACTAGCACAGAAGAGAAAACCAATGATGGTGAAGATGACATAAAGATGGAAGAACTGAGGGCAGCACTAGAGAAAATCAAGATGGGCAAAGCAGCAGGGCATGATGGTATAACACCAGAAATGGTTAAGTACATGGGAGCATCAGGCGACCTATTACTCTTAAAGGTCCTACAGGCAGCATGGTGCAACAAGACCATACCAAAGGATTGGGAGATTGCCATCATAACACCAATTTTCAAAAAGGGTGACAATCGACAATGTGGAAACCATAGAGGCATATCCCTTCTCAGTGTCCCTGGTAAAATCTACTCTAGAATCCTAGAGCAGAGACTCCGACGCCTAGCTGAGCCACAATTGGATGAGGTCCAGTGCGGATTCTGAGCAAACCGAAGTACTCAAGACCTAATCTTCACACTCAGACAGCTGAGTGAAAAGGCCCTTGAGTATAAGAGTGAGATCCATCTTTGTTTCATAGACCTGGAAAAGGCGTTTGACAGGGTCCCCTGGAGCAAACTTTGGGACTGTTTGGCAAGGAAGAATATTCCAGCACCTCTGATTCATGCTATACAGAGCTTCTACAAGTCTTGCAGAAATTATGTGAGGACAGCAAACCATAAGTCAGAAGAGTTCAGGACTACCACTGGTGTAAGACAAGGTGATATCCTATCACCTTACCTCTTCATACTCCTTATGGACGATGTCATCAAGGCATGTAAGGAGAGAACAAGAAAGTATTCAGTGGGGTACTGGAAGATGAGACAGGTCTATATTTTGGAGCTGGCATTTGCTGATGATGTTGCCCTGATTGCTAAATCAGAGGCACATCTCCAATCCAACCTGCAAGTCTGGAAGGAAGATCTGGAGAAGAGAGGGATGGTCATAAGCAGCTCTAAAACAAAATCCATGGTGATATCACGAGAAGAAAGAAAACATCAGATTAAGTTGGGAGAACAGGTCCTGGAGCAGGTCGACCACTTTAAATATCTCGGAGCTATTATAGACCAAAAGGGAGGCATCAAAGAAGAGTTGGCCACTCGAAAAGCAGCGGCTGGGAGACTTTTTCAGGCCATAAATCGAGGATTCCTCAGCAAGAAAGAGGTTGGTAAGAAAACGAAGATGCCCGTATACCGCTCCACCTATGTCCCAGTCTTGACATATGGATGCGAGTCATGGGCAATGACTACAACCCACAAAAGCCAGATCCAAACCTCAGAAATGAGGTATCTGAGGAAAGTGGTTGAAGTAACAAGAAGAGACATGGTCCGCAACCAGACGATCCGTCAAGGCCTAAAATGTCATCCGCTGCAGACCCAAATAGAACAGTCCCAACTAAGATGGTTTGGCCATGTCTGCAGAATGGGAGAAGATCGGCTACCACGACAAGCATTGGAAACAAAGAGCCAGGGATCCAGACCTCCAGGACGACCCAGAGTCCACTGGGAGGACAACATTAGACAATCTTTGAAGGACCGAGGACTAGAATGGAACCAGGCCAAGAAGAAGACAGCTGATAGAATGGTCTGGCGCTCTCTCTTCCAAACCTCTACACCTCACGGTAGAAGGGGAACGACTAAGTAAGTAAGTAAGTAAGACAAAAAGACAGTCAATGGAGTGGCATCATCCGCAATCACCACGAAGAAAGAAATTCAAGACAATTCCTTCAGCTGGAAAGGTCATGATCACTGTCTTTTGGGACATTGAAGGTGTGATTCTTGTGGACGTTATGCCAAGAGGAGAGACAATCAATTCGCAAGCTTACATTAAGACATTGAAAAAACTCAATCAACGTTTTCGCAGAGTTTGGCCGAACAAGAATCCAGCAGACCTGCTTCTCCTTCACGACAATGCGCCACCTCACACAAGTCTGGCAACACGGGAAGCAATCACCAAATTGGGTTGGACTGGACTACTCCATCCACCCTATAGTCCCGATTTGGCACCCTCTGATTTTCATCTATTTGGTCACCTTAAAGATGCACTCCGTGGAGCAAGGTTTGAAGATGATGAAGGAGTGATTCATGCAGCGAAGAAATGGCTACATGATCAAGACAAAATCTGATACGGGCTAGGGATACATGCACTTGTTTCACGCTGGCATAAAGCCGTACAAGTTGATGGGGATTATGTTGAATAATACCGATGTTTACATGACATATCCATGTATATTGTGTTAAAATTTCATGCTTTTTGAATAAACAGCTCCTGAGAAAAACGATGTGGTGCATTACTTTCTGAATGCCCCTCGTATATTAAAAATAACTCTAAGAGACTTGCATTCTGTGCAGAGCGAATTGCAAGATTCTTTTGGAGATTATCTTGAAGCAATTCATCCATCACACAATGGTTAGCCTAATTCAAAGACATGAAATCTCGTAAATAGGGTCAGATGTCATGGTAGTAGCCACAGTATGTTATGCAAAGATTGAATTCCTTAATTGAAGATCTAGCATAATAAATACAATTTTTTCGTTGAAATAATGATAGGGCTATGCATTCTCAGAGCATATCAATTTACAACTACTACGATATTTTTGCTTTTAAATATAGCAGTGTTTTATCTTCATTTTTATGTCATTATTAACTAAAGGGGGCCTATGTATATCATCACCACAATTATAGTTAAGTGAGATATAGTTACATCACAATCTAACATCTGTTATAAAGTCATTAATTTTCTGGTGCATTTTAGAAAACTAACACAAACATTACCATGTTACGAATGCTCTGATAACCTTAAGGGATATAAAACACATTTTAAATTATTTTCACTTACCGCATTTCTAATACACATAGTTTAAAGAACAGCGTGAGACTTTGTTAGTATGTTTTATATATCACACTATTTCACATTTCAATTAATTCATATATATCATTTGTCATTTAAAACCCGTATTGCGTATAATATATTATTTTTTTGCGTAAGGTTTTTTTTGGTTATTGTACTGGTTTTTAAAGGTCTGGCTTACAGTATCATTTAACTATAAGCAGTTTTCTAGCAGCTAGTGTATATATTTTTTTAAATTCAGCAGCTACTATATATTTTTTTAAATTTTCCATGCAGAAATGTAAATGCACCTAAAGGTCAAGGTAGTCTTATTGTATGGTTCTGAAAAATGGAGAACACAAAAAAAATAAGAACTAAGAAATTCATACATGGATGATTGAGAAGAATAGAAGGATTGAAATCACCAATGTAGTACTGATGGAACCGAGCAGACAAATACAAATAAAACAATATGTGAACAAAAATGATGCTGGCATTGGAAAGGACACACAGCACTAAGGAAACCATCTGTTAACATTACAAGGCAGTCATTGTTCCAGAATCCCCAGAGCATGTAAAATAAAAGGATACTTAACACCATATGAAGAAGGGACATAAAGATGGGCATAAAAAGTATACGTAAGACATGGTGAGACATTGAACAGATAGCACATGATAGAGAGGCATGTGAATTTGTTGAAGGTCTATTATCCACATGGTGGTAACAGGTCATGAATCAATGACTGACATATCATCTTAACTGTTGATAAATCAAGATAGTAGATAGCATTAAGTATAGATTTCCTGAACATGTTATTATACCGTTTGCCATCTGTAATCACATGTTATTCATTTATGAAGATTGTGAGGAATGTAACTTGGAATATGATGGGGATTGTCTTGTGCATGGACCTCTCTTCTGTGTTGATGATGCTGAGGTAAAGTATTCTTGCAGTGATAACTTCCCTCACCTATCATTAAAAACATTTGAATATCCAGCAATTAATTCTTTATTGATTTATCATTGTCTGTGACAACAAATCTTTAGACATTTTGTGAAGACCTTTCAACCAAAATTACAAGAATTTACATATGAGAAATAGTATTTTATGTGGGTTTCTTTTCATTAGCACTTGGAGGTTTTCCAACATGGGCAAATCAAGTTGATAAATGTCAATAAGAAGTTAGACAACAAATAACCCTGAATATAAAATTAGTTGAAATGGCTTGGGGGTACAGATCATAAAATCCTGTAACTGGTGTATACAGAACATTTAAGACCAGCACTGAAATATGGAATCCCTTCCTGAGCAACTGCTTCAAAAACCATCTTGTACAGAACAGTGATAATCCACAACTAGACTGAAGGATCATTACTGGATCACTGATATCAACCCCAATATGTGAAATTAATAAAATAATAAAACTACAATGTATGAATGACAGAAGAGAGTACAGAGTATAACAACAGGCACACATATTTAATAGCCTCACAAATCCCATTTGAATGACAGGTTGAAAAGATACAGCCAGCGCAGACTGCAGAGAAGCTGTTTTACACAAAAAGTGAAAGAAATTTCCTATTAAACCAGAACTTGTATAGACAAAGGCACAGCCAGCAAAAATAAGCAGTGCCTTCCCTCCTTGGTCGAGAGAAAAATTCCCAGAGTTGGTTGACAACATCCCAGAAGGATGCAGAAAAGAAGCATCTAGCTATTGAATATATAAAACAGATTTACCAAACTGCAGAATGCACCCATATATTTACAAACAGATCAACAACAAGAACTATTACAAACTAAGAAGGACACATGTACACAACATTTAGAAATGGACAGGAAATCTATATTTTAGTGGCCATTTTAAAGCTGGGGCAGAAGCTCTAAAAGAAATGCAATAACCCACATGGAAAATGCTAAAGCCATGATAGTGTTCCATCCAGTTGTTTGTGAGGTCTGAATGGGAGAGCAAAGAAGAACAGTAACGCTGTAACCTATCAAGCATGTCACAGAAGGTGACTAAGGAGGACTGGCATGTGGCTGACCAGCCCATCCTGTAGAACCTTTAAGCCAAACAAACTTCAGCAAATACATTATTATATTTTGATCCTGGATGTAAGATTTTGAATATTGTTATCAGTGTCAGGACATTTATTTTTCTATGCATTTGTTTGTCCACCATGTTGCTGTGTTTTGTTTCACTGTGTATTCTCTATTTTATTCTGTGATGAAGAATTATGTGTTTTGCACAATGGAGTTTGGTATATGTTTAACTTCTATTTGTAGTATATCTCTTGCAAGATCATTTGGAAATATATCTACATCTTGGAAGCACCAGCTATAAATTAAACAGAGTGACAGTTCAGTTGATTAGTTTGTTTTACTGCCCACTGCAGGATATATAGAAATGAACAGGCAGATAGACTTGCCAAAGAAGTAGGTATAAAATTCAAACAGAGGAAACTACATCACATGAAGAGAGAAATATAAGCAATAATCAAAAATAACTTCAAAGAAAAATGTCATCGAGAACACCCAGAATCAGATGTAATAGATGTGACCTAACAGTGAGGAATGCAGTTATTGACCCATAGCTAGACTGCTTGCTTCAGGATCAGCAAACCAGAGCTGACCAAGACCATATTCCACCTCCAAGTGGTGGTCCTAGAAACAGGCTGCTTCACTGCAGTCTGGCTGAGTGAGTAGGGATTGAAGAGGGAAGTCCCAAAAATGCCGTGCTGAAGTCAGATGTGTCGGTCAAAAAACACAAATATTGCAGCTTTGCTGTAAATGGACACAACGCAACCAACATCCTTTTCAGGTCAAATGAAGAAAAAGATGTAATAGATAATTTATTACATCTTGCCCAGTGACAATTTTTAGACTGAGAACCTGTTACTACTGACTCAAATACCATCTGTGTCACAAACTAAAAGCCAGACAGGCAAAAAATGTATCCATATGAGCAAGACAAGCAAACAATTGAACATGTCCTCCTCTAAGATTGTTGACTCCACAATAGGAGCAGAATGACAGCATAGCTCCAGCAGCCTCATTTATGGACAAACTGTATGACAGTATTAATGCTGTCTAGTTCCTGAGAGTCTCTGAAGAGACACGGAAAGAAAGAGATGACTGAGCCCTGGATCATGTCATACAAGGTTGCTAACATGAGGTTGTGCCTGGGGTTGGCAATCTTGTCATGTAAAACTAGTTGCTACAGAAACCTCAGCTACAAGAGCATGTGAATGTTTGGTGCAGGTTTCCTGTAATGGGATCAGCTACAAGAGCATGTGAATGTTTGGTGCAGGTTTCCTGTAATGGTATCAGCTACAAGAGCATGTGAATGTATGGTACATGTTTCCTGTAATGGTATCAGCTACAAGAGCATGTGAATGTTTGGTACAGGCTTCCTGTAATGGGATCAGTTACAAGAGCATGTGAATGTTTGGTGCAGGTTTCCTGTGATGGGATCAGCTACAAGAGCATGTGAATGTTTGGTGCAGGTTTCCTGTAATGGGATCAGCTACAAGAGCATGTGAATGTTTGGTGCAGGTTTCCTGTAATGGGATCAGCTACAAGAGCATGTGAATGTTTGGTGCAGGTTTCCTGTAATGGGATCAGCTACAAGAGCATGTGAATGTTTGGTGCAGCTTCCTGTAATGGGATCAGCTACAAGAGCATGTGAATGTTTGGTGCAGGTTTCCTGTAATGGGATCAGTTACAAGAGCATGTGAATGTTTGGTGCAGGTTTCCTGTAATGGTATCAGCTACAAGAGCATGTGAATGTTTGGTACATGTTTCCTGTAATGGTATCAGCTACAAGAGCATGTGAATGTTTGGTACAGGCTTCCTGTAATGGGATCAGTTACAAGAGCATGTGAATGTTTGGTGCAGGTTTCCTGTAATGGGATCAGCTACAAGAGCATGTGAATGTTTGGTGCAGGTTTCCTGTAATGGGATCAGCTACAAGAGCATGTGAATGTTTGGTGCAGGTTTCCTGTAATGGGATCAGCTACGAGAGCATGTGAATGTTTGGTACAGGCTTCCTGTAATGGGATCAGTTACAAGAGCATGTGAATGTTTGGTACAGGTTTCCTGTAATGGTATCAGCTACAAGAGCATGTGAATGTTTGGTACAGGTTTCCTGTAATGGTATCAGCTACAATAGCATGTGAATGTTTGGTACAGGTTTCCTGTGATGGTATCAGCTACAAGAGCATGTGAATGTTTGGTGCAGGTTTCCTGTAATGGGATCAGCTACAAGAGCATGTGAATGTTTGGTACAGGTTTCCTATAATGGGATCAGTTACAAGAGCATGTGAATGTTTGGTGCAGGTTTCCTGTGATGGGATCAGCTACAAGAGCATGTGAATGTTTGGTGCAGCTTCCTGTAATGGGATCAGCTACAAGAGCATGTGAATGTTTGGTGCAGCTTCCTGTAATGGGATCAGCTACAAGAGCATGTGAATGTTTGGTGCAGGTTTCCTGTAATGGGATCAGTTACAAGAGCATGTGAATGTTTGGTGCAGGTTTCCTGTGATGGGATCAGCTACAAGAGCATGTGAATGTTTGGTGCAGCTTCCTGTAATGGGATCAGCTACAAGAGCATGTGAATGTTTGGTGCAGGTTTCCTGTAATAGGATCAGCTACAAGAGCATGTGAATGTTTGGTGCAGGTTTCCTGTAATGGTATCAGCTACAAGAGCATGTGAATGTTTGATGCAGGTTTCCTGTAATGGTATCAGCTACAAGAGCATGTGAATGTTTGATGCAGGTTTCCTGTAATGGTATCAGCTACAAGAGCATGTGAATGTTTGATGCAGGTTTCCTGTAATGGGATCAGTTACAAGAGCATGTGAATGTTTGATGCAGGTTTCCTGTGATGGTATCAGCTACAAGAGCATGTGAATGTTTGGTACTGGCTTCCTGTAATGGTATCAGCTACAACAGCATGTGAATGTTTGGTGCAGGTTTCCTGTAATGGTATCAGCTACAAGAGCATGTGAATGTTTGATGCAGGTTTTCTGTAATGGTATCAGCTACAAGAGCATGTGAATGTTTGACGCAGGTTTCCTGTAATGGGATCAGCTACAAGAGCATGTGAATGTTTGGTGCAGGTTTCCTGTAATGGGATCAGCTACAAGAGCATGTGAATGTTTGGTGCAGGCTTCTTGTAATGGTATCAGCTACAAGAGCATGTGAATGTTTGGTGCAGGCTTCCTGTAATGGGATCAGCTACAAGAGCATGTGAATGTTTGGTGCAGGTCTCCTGTGATGGTATCAGCTACAAGAGCATGTGAATGTTTGATGCAGGTTTCCTGTAATGGTATCAGCTACAAGAGCATGTGAATTTTTGGTGCAGGTTTCCTGTAATGGTATCAGCTACATGGGCATGTGAATGTTTGGTGCAGGCTTCCTGTAATGGTATCAGCTACAAGAGCATGTGAATGTTTGATGCAGGTTTCCTGTAATGGTATCAGCTACAAGAGCATGTGAATGTTTGGTGCAGGTTTCCTGTAATGGGATCAGCTACAAGAGCATGTGAATGTTTAGTGCAGGTTTCCTGTGATGAGATCAGCTACAAGAGCATGTGAATGTTTAGTGCAGGTTTCCTGTGATGAGATCAGCTACAAGAGCATGTGAATGTTTAGTGCAGGTTTCCTGTGATGAGATCAGCTACAAGAGCATGTGAATGTTTGGTGCAGGTCTCCTGTAATGGTATCAGCTACAAGACCATGTGAATGTTTGGTGCAGGCTTCCTGTAATGGGATCAGCTACAAGAGCATGTGAATGTTTGGTGCAGGTTTCCTGTGATGGTATCAGCTACAAGAGCATGTGAATGTTTGGTGCAGGTTTCCTGTAATGGTATCAGCTACAAGAGCATGTGAATGTTTGGTGCAGGTTTCCTGTAATGGGATCAGCTACAAGAGCATGTGAATGTTTGGGGCAGGTTTCCTGTAATGGGATCAGCTACAAGAGCATGTGAATGTTTGGTGCAGGTTTCCTGTAATGCGATCAGCTACAAGACCATGTGAATGTTTGATGCAGGTTTCCTGTAATGGTATCAGCTACAAGAGCATTATAATGTTTGGTGCAGGTTTCCTGTAATGGGATCAGCTACAAGAGCATGTGAATGTTTGGTGCAGGTTTCCTGTGATGGTATCAGCTACAAGAGCATGTGAATGTTTGGTGCAGGTTTCCTGTGATGGGATCAGCTACAAGAGCATGTGAATGTTTGGTGCAGGTTTCCTGTAATGGTATCAGCTACAAGAGCATGTGAATGTTTGGTGCAGGTTTCCTGTAATGGGATCAGCTACAAGAGCATGTGAATGTTTGGTGCAGGTTTCCTGTAATGGGATCAGCTACAAGAGCATGTGAATGTTTGGTGCAGGTTTCCTGTAACGGGATCAGCTACAAGAGCATGTGAATGTTTGGTGCAGGTTTCCTGTAATGGTATCAGCTACAAGAGCATGTGAATGTTTGGTGCAGGTTTCCTGTGATAGGATCAGCTACAAGAGCATGTGAATGTTTAGTGCAGGTTTCCTGTAATGGTATCAGCTACAAGAGCATGTGAATGTTTGGTGCAGGTTTCCTGTGATGGGATCAGCTACAAGAGCATGTGAATGTTTAGTGCAGGCTTCCTGTGATAGGATCAGCTACAAGAGCATGTGAATGTTTAGTGCAGGTTTCCTGTGATGGTATCAGCTACAAGAGCATGTGAATGTTTGGTGCAGGTTTCCTGTAATGGTATCAGCTACAAGAGCACGTGAATGTTT
This sequence comes from Oreohelix idahoensis, assembly GCA_024509875.1. Classification (NCBI taxonomy): domain Eukaryota; kingdom Metazoa; phylum Mollusca; class Gastropoda; order Stylommatophora; family Oreohelicidae; genus Oreohelix; species Oreohelix idahoensis. Next base: position 140,743 of record JAMPIV010018658.1, read on the forward strand.
GGTGCAGGTTTCCTGTGATGGGATCAGCTACAAGAGCATGTGAATGTTTGGTGCAGGTTTCCTGTAATGGTATCAGCTACAAGAGCATGTGAATGTTTGGTGCAGGTTTCCTGTGATGGGATCAGCTACAAGAGCATGTGAATGTTTGGTGCAGGCTTCCTGTAATGGGATCAGCTGCAGTGGTAGCTTCATAAAGAGAGCAACAGAAAATGATGATGATGATGTATAACACTGAGAGATGCCTGAAACTGAACGATGATGAAGATTAACTTGTGGTTTGACATAATATCTTGACAACTTACTTACTTAGTCGTTCCCCTTCTACCGTGAGGTGTAGAGGTTTGGAAGAGAGAGCGCCAGACTATCCTATCGGCTGTCTTCCTCCTGGCCTGGTTCCATTCTAGTCCTCGGTCCTTCAAAGATTGTCTAATGTTGTCCTCCCAGCGGACTCTGGGTCGTCCTGGGGGTCTGGATCCTTGGCTTTTTGTTTCCCATGCTTGTCGTGGTAGCCGATCTTCTCCCATTCTGCAGACATGGCCAAACCATCTTAATTGGGACTGTTCTACTTGGGTCTGCAGGGGGTGGCATTTTAGGCCTTGACGTATCGTCTGGTTGCGGACCATGTCTCTTCTTGTTACTTCAACCACCTTCCTCAGATACCTCATTTCTGAGGTTTGGATCTGGCTTTTGTGGGTTGTAGTCATTGCCCATGACTCGCATCCATATGTCAAGACTGGGACATTGGTGGAGCAGTATACAGCCATCTTCGTTTTCTTACCAACCTCTCTCTTGCTGAGGAATCCTCGATTTATGGCCTGAAAAAGTCTATCAGCGGCTGCTTTTCGAGTGGCCAACTCTTCTTTGATGCCTCCCTTTCGGTCTATAATAGCTCCGAGGTATTTAAAGTGGTCGACCTGCTCCAGGACCTGTTCTCCCAGCTTAATCTGATGTTTTCTTTCTTCTCGTGATATCACCATGGATTTTGTTTTAGAGCTGCTTATGACCATCCCTCTCTTCTCCAGCTCTTCCTTCCAGACTTGCAGGTTGGATTGGAGATGTGCCTCTGATTTAGCAATCAGGGCAACATCATCAGCAAATGCCAGCTCTGAAATATAGACCTGTCTCATCTTCCAGTACCCCACTGAATACTTTCTTGTTCTCTCCTTACATGCCTTGATGACATCATCCATAAGGAGTATGAAGAGGTAAGGTGATAGGATATCACCTTGTCTTACACCAGTGGTGGTCCTGAACTCTTCTGACTTATGGTTTGCTGTCCTCACATAATTTCTGCAAGACTTGTAGAAGCTTTGTATAGCATGAATCAGAGGTGCTGAAATATTCTTCCTTGCCAAACAGTCCCAAAGTTTGCTCCAGGGGACCCTGTCAAACGCCTTTTCCAGATCTATGAAACAAAGATGGATCTCACTCTTATATTCAAGGGCCTTTTCACTCAGCTGTCTGAGTGTGAAGATTAGGTCTTGAGTACTTCGGTTTGCTTGGAATCCACACTGGACCTCATCCAATTGTGGCACAGCCAGGCGTCGGAGTCTCTGCTCTAGGATTCTAGAGTAGATTTTACCAGGAACACTAAGAAGGGATATGCCTCTGTGGTTTCCACATTGTCGATTGTCACCTTTTTTGAAAATCGGTGTTATGATGGCAATCTCCCAATCCTTTGGTATGGCCTTGTTGCACCATGCTGCCTGTAGGACCCTTAGGAGTAATAGGTCGCCTGATGCTCCCATGTACTTAACCATTTCTGGTGTTATACCATCATGCCCTGCTGCTTTGCCCATCTTGATTTTCTCCAGTGCTGCCTTCAGTTCTTCCATCTTTATGTCATCTTCACCACCATTGGTTTTCTCTTCTATGCTAGTGGTTATCATTTCTGATGCTTGACCTTGCTCACCATCAAGGAGTTCTGAGAAATATTCTTTCCATCTTTCCATTACCTCCTTTGGGGCAGTAAGCAATTTGCCTTGCTTGTCCTTTATAAATTTGAGAGGGCATTGTTTTTCCTTCCTCATGTTCTTTAGGGTCTTATAGAACAATTTCTGGTTTTCTTGCGCATCTTTTTCTAGCTTTTCTCCAAATTCTTCCCAGGACTTTTGTTTTGCTGCTAGCACCTTGTTCTTTGCTTCTGTTCTGAGTGTCACATATTCTCTATATTTCTCTATTTGTCCTGCTGTGTTTTTAGCTCCTAGGTATTGTTTCCATGCCATTTTCTTCTCTCTTATTTTCTCTTTGACTTCCTCTGTCCACCAAGGTGTCCTCTTTCTCTTGGTCTTAAGTCGGACTTCACCGCATGCTTCTGCAGCAGCTGTCTTTATGATATCTTTGAATTTATTCCAGAGGGTTTCCAAGTCATCAGGTTGTTCTTCTGTGTTTCTCACCGCCATAGTTATAAGCCCCTGATATCTGGTCTTAATTTCTGGCTCTCTCAGCTTGTAGGTCTTAATGCTCATTTCTCCCTTTCGTTTACTTTGTTTCTTGCATGATGTTGGGCAGTTCCTAGGCAGTGCAACTCTTTTAGTTGTTCTCTTGATTGTAAGCAGGTAGTGATCACTTCCAATCTCTGGCCCCCTCCAGACTCTAGCATCCCGGACATATCTGAATGAGCTCCTCCTAACTATGGCATAGTCGATCACTGACTTCTCATTCTTTGTTGGTTCACATCTAGTGTATGCATGTATGCGCTTATGGGGGAACTTTGTGTTTGTAATGATCAGATTCTGCTCACTGCAGAATCTAAGGAGTCGCTTTCCATTGTCATTGAGAGTGTCTTCTCCATATCTTCCAATTACTCCACCCCATCTAGCATGGTCGTTTCCAACTCTAGCATTGAAATCTCCGAGCATGATAACTTCATCTAGGCAGTCATCCACTGTCTTTTGAAGCAGCTCGAAGAATTCCTCCTTGACCTCTGCTCTCTCATCCTCATTTGGCCCATACACTATGACCAGGTTGACTATGGTTTCTCCTTCTTTTAGTTGTACAACCATAATGCGCTCCAAGACAAATTTCCATCCCTTGATACTATCTTTTTGGTTTTTGGCCACAATGCAACCCACGCCCCCTTTAGCTCTTTCAGATATGGGTACACCACTGTAGAGCAGCGTGTTGCCATCGAGATCCATGACTCCTTGTCCTTTTTTCTTTGTTTCAGTTATAGCCAGGATTTCTAGTTTTGCTTTCCTCATCTCTTCCACCAGCTCCTCTTCCTTCCCATTTATACTTCTTGTGTTCCATGTTCCATAAGTCGTAGTCCGTAGTCCGTTCCAGTTCGTCGCCTTTAGAATCCGTCCGGTTTTCTCTCTAATGTTTTGTTTAATCTTGATTTAAAGCAAACAGGTGATTGGCCTGTTGTGCCTTTGCATGGTGGAGGGGCTGCCTCCTTACGGCCTCCATGCAGGCCGCCCTCCTCCTTTTTCATCCGGGCTTGGGACCGGCATTGGCGGTGTTATATCTTGACAAAATGGTTATTATTTTTATGTTGCTATAAGCTACTGTTTGTCAACATCATCTTTGTTATACCATGGAACCCTGAATAGCTTGTTAATGTTATCATGGATTCATAGGAAATATATACATATTTTGCCTGCCATGAAGAAGCATCTCATGTATATACAAATATTGCTTTCCATGAGGAATCCAACTATGGCAGACTTAGCAAGTACTCTTAATCCTAAAGTAAAATTGGAGTATACCGCTTCATTGCATTCAGTGGCAGATGTCAAACATTTTTTTTTAATTGAACTTTTTTTTTTACTCAAGTCTAGCTTTCAAAGCTTTTGATTTGAAAAAAGTTCATGCTTTCTATAGCTTCACAAGAACATTTTCAAGGTTCAGTGTCATTTTCTAGACCACCTATACTCTCTATATATAATACAGGGGCTACATAAGACCTCTGACATCCTGTCCTTAACACTACCAAATTAAACCATGATTTTTCCCATCTCCTGACTGTATGATGGTAAAAAAGGGTAAAGGATCCTGTTACACACCTATTGAGGCATATTGGGAATACAGTGTTAGGGCCACATTTTCTTGACCATACATTAAGGGTGATGTGGGCAGCATTTCGCCAGATCTCCTGACTGTGCTGATCAGTTAAAATACTCATACACTGAATCCACTTGATTCCTTTTTCTTTTAATGGAGTCTGCAATATCAAAAAATATTCTTAACCCTAGGAATGTATTTCTACAGACCAGTAGAAGAGCATTTTCTCCCCAGCTGTGTTTTTAATTAGCTGCACACAAAAGCAAAAAGATGTGGCAGTTACCCTCTATTTCTCATCTCCATGCAAACAAACATTTATAATATCACATTGAATATAGTATCTCATTCTTTGCTGGATTCATTTAAATAATGAGTGTGTTTGATTTTAAAAAAATTAAAAAAAGAAAGAAGAAAAAACAAACCATTAACACAGGCTTTCTTCATGGAGGCTAACTGCCATTGTGGTTGCATGTTCTTAACTCTTTCAGTCCCAAGCAAAAAAGTGGGTTTGGCCCAAACAAAAATGGCTACCTCAGTCTGATTTTATTGTTGCTGTTTGGACATTTTTTTTTTAAATGTTCATATGCATAAATAAATTTGTTGTTGTATATGAAACTGAAGGTAAATGGATGTACTTTACTCTTGTGCTACAAGTATAAAAGCTTTCATTGAAAAAGTATTAGTTATCCAAGGTAAAATGGAGGCTAAAAGAATAAGCCGGTGAATAATTAGAGCAAATGTATTCATTAAAATTCTTCTATAATTGTTCCTGAGGAGAATATCCAAGGGTAAAGTTTCAAAATGTCACAAACAGAAGTATTCTAACAAAGCACAATCAGTTCTTAGTCAGTAAACACTCAAAAAATTGTTAATTTCACAGATTACAATAACAGGTCAAATGGTTGTGAGAGGAAATAGCTACCCCAGTGTGACTTCATTGTTGTTGTTTGGAAATAATTTTTAAAAATGTTCATATGCATAAATAACTTTGTTGTTGTATATGAAACTGAAGGTAAATGGATGTACTTTACTCTTGTGCTACAAGTATACAAGCTTTCATTGAAAAATTATTAGTTATCCAAGGTAAGGAAGGGAATCTCATTCATCAAAATCTATTGTTTAGGTTTTTACCTTCAACTATTATTTCTGCAAAATTCAGTATCTCTCATTACGTATTTTTGAATGTGAAAGGTACCAATACCTTGTCCAAATGACTGTGCTGAGTACAGCAAAGGAACTTTGCCAGAGGGCCTGGTGATCAAGAAATCCAAGATACCAAAGTCAGGACTGGGTGTGTTTGCTCTAAAAGACTTCCCTGCTCGAACCAGATTTGGACCTTACAGAGGAAAGAAGGAAATAAATGAGGAAATTGCTCATGAATCAGGTTATAGTTGGCAGGTAATGAATTATTACTGATGTAAATAGCTCTAAGATCAATAGATATGGTCAAAAACCCTGTTTTTTTTTAACATGTCAGTGAATTTTGCACTTTAAACAATCTCTAGGTATGAAAGTTTTGACTAGGATTTTTAAAATTAATGGCCTACAAATTATGCATTGTTACTCAATTAGTTGTATTTGATACTGAAGTTGAACATAAACTGTGAAATCTTGATGCATATATTTCTTGTAATTACTACATGAAATTAATGTTATTTGTTTTGGGCAACTAGTGCAACAACAGAAAACTGATATAATCAAATAAGGCACAAACTGGAACATACCACTTATTTTAACAGGTCAAGTTTTTTTAACAATCCTATAATTTTTCTTCTAATTCAGTCAAATTTTTTTTTTTCTCTGTATAAAGCTCACTATAATCTTTGTGGTTATTTTCCCCATTAACTTGACTTAATGTTTACTTATAAATGTTGCAATCTCCCCTTTGTCCTACAGCTTTTCTGTTTAACATACACCTTCAGTTTGGTCATGTCAGACCCTCTACTTAATGTTTACTTATATAAATGTTGCAATCTCCCCTTTGTCATACAGCTTTTCTGTTTAACATACACCTTCAGTTTGGTCATGTCAGACCCTCTACTTAATGTTTACTTATATAAATGTTGCAATCTGCCCTTTGTCACACAGCTTTTCTGTTTAACATACACCTTCAGTTTGGTCATGTCAGACCCTCTACTTAATGTTTACTTATATAAATGTTGCAATCTGCCCTTTGTCCTACAGCTTTTCTGTTTAACATACACCTTCAGTTTGGTCATGTCAGACACTCATGTCCTGGTCCACACCTTCAGTTTGGTCATGTCAGACACTCATGTCCTGATCCTTACTTACTTAGTTGTTCCCCTTCTACCGTGAGGTGTAGAGGTTTGGAAGAGAGAGCACCAGACTATCCTATCAGCTGTCTTCCTCCTTGCCTAGTTCCATTCTAGTCCTTGGTCCTTCAAAGATTGCCTAATGTTGTCCTCCCAGTGGACTCTGGGTCATCCTGGGGGTTTGGATCCCTGGCTGTTTGTTTCCCATGCTTGTCATGGTAGCCAATCTTCTCCCATTCTGCAGACATGGCCAAACCATCTTAGTTGGGACTGTTCTACTTGTGTCTGCAGGGGGTGGGATTTTAGGCCTTGACGTATTGTCTGGTTGCGGACCATGCCTCTTTTTGTTACTTCAACCACATTCCTCAGATACCTCATTTCTGAGGTTTGGATCTGGTTGTTATGGGTTGTAGTCATTGCCCATGACTCGCATCCATATGTCAAGACTGGGACATAGGTGGAGCGGTGTGGTATTCTACCTTAGTCCTTTAAAATGAACTAATGCCAGACTTTTGACGTTTTTAATATTTTATTACACACAGGGTTACAAACATGTCTGACCTCACATAATGGCTATTCTTCCCAAGTCCCGTAACTCTTGTGTCATATCTATTTATAGGACACTATATTCTCTCTCTTTCTTGAATAACAAAACACTCTGAAACACAAACTATTTTACAAACATCACTAATGACAGACAGAGTCATTTTCAATACAAAACATAGTCATTGAGACGTCTTGGGACATTTCGGTGTCTAGGCGGTGGTCTGCCTGTTGGCGGCAATTGCCTGTTGTTGTCCATGGTGATGTCAGCTTGTTCATTGGCAGTTGGTGACAACTCAGGACTGAAAATGTCATCCAAGTAATCATCATCTGGCTGTGATTTATTTTTGGCTGATCTGGCCAGGTTTTCGTTGACTTTCTTGAAAAACGAGACATTTCTTGTCACAACTCTGCCTTCACCTGAAACACTTATCATGTTTCCCTTGATTTTAGTAGTCTGATAAGTTTCTTGATTAAACCTCGGAGTTGACTTGCTGTTTTTTTCTTGTCATACTAAAACAAAATCTCCTACTTTCAAATGAGACGGCTGCGATCATAGTCTATGGTCTGCATGTTGCTTCATTCTGTTTTTAGCCTGTGCATCTTTTCTCTGCTCATCTGATGAGGCTGGTTGATTCTCTTTGGTTTCAACTGTTGGAATCTTAATCAAGACCTTTCTCTGAAACATGAGCTCATATGGTGATTTGCTTGTTGACATATGAGGTGTTGCCCTATAATTTCTAAGGAAAGCATACAACTGTTGTCTCCAACACTTTCCTTCAACTGTGGCTGTTTGAATGACCATCTTGAGATTTCTGATCATCCTTTCCACTTCCCCATTTGCTCTTGGCCAGTAAGGTGTGATTCTTCTGTGTCTGCATCCAACATGGTGTATAAAATTATTCATGTCTTGACTGTTAAATGGGGAACCATTATCTGTTTTTAAAATTTCAGGAATTCCAAATGTCGAAAATATCTTGTCAATCACAGGAATGACAGTTCTTGCTGATGTGGAATTAATGATTTCAGCAACTGGAAATCTTGAATATTCATCTATCATGACAAGAATATACTGCCCACACGGTAATGCTCCACAAAAATCTGCAGAGACCTCTGTCCATGGAGCTTTGGGAAGCTCAGACATTTTCAAAGGTGTCATATGTGCTCCGCTTTCTGTGCAAGCTTGACAAGCTAAACAATTTGCAACAGTCTCTTCAACCATTTTGTCCAATCTGGGGAACCAAATTTTCTCTCTAACCAAACATTTGGTCTTGACTATACCTTGATGTCCTTCATGAGCTAATTCTACTGCTCTTCTCTGGAGTGTTCTAGGAATTACTATTCTTGAACCTCTCAGTAATAAATTGTCTTCAGTAAGTGTTAGTTCAATTCTTAATCTGTGGAAAGTATTAAGATCGTCTCTGTTCACATTAGAGAACTGTTCATAAGGAATGTTATTCCATTTATTATTTCTGATTACAAACTGAACTGCTTGCAACAGTGAGTCTTTCATGGTCTCTTCTTGTATTTCTTTGAGATTCATAGCTTTTGGAACACTGTTCATGGCAAGGAATCTCACATATGTTTCTGTCTCTTCACTGTTTTTGTTCTCAGACTGCACCTTTAGTGGGTGTCTTGACATATAATCAACAGGATTATTTTTCCCAGGCTTGTATACAACATTAAAATCCTACTGCTGCAGTCTTAAAACCCATCTTTCTATACGAGCAGGAGGCTTGGATGTTCTTTTTCCAATTATCATCTCCAATGCCTTGTGATCTGATATGATAGTGAACTTGCTGCCATAAATGTATAAGTGAAAATATTCACAAGCCCACACTATTGCTAAAGCCTCTTTTTCTGTCTGTGAGTATCTAGTTTCTGTATCTGACAGACTTCTACTGCCAAAAGCTACAACATATTCTTTGTTTCTGTCATCTCTTTGGGTTAGCATTGCCGCTAAACCGACTGGACTTGCATCCACTGAGATGAATGTCTTTCTGTTCCTATCAAAATAGGATGTACCAGCACTTTTGGATAGTTCTGATTTCAGCATATCTAATGCTTTTGACTGAGTTGCAGTCCATATCCATGGTGTGTCTTTTCTTGTAAGCATTCTTAAAGGCTGACTGAAAGTTGCATAGTTTTGAATAAAATGTGAACAGTAGTTGAACATTCCCAGTAGATTTCTCAATTCAGATACATTGGTTGGTTCTGCCATTTCTTGAAGTGCACTAACTTTTCTGTGGTCTGGAACAATTCCCTTCTCAGAAAAAGTATATTCATAAAAATCCAATGTGTTTTTGCTGAACTCACATTTCTCTTTATTCAAAATGAGGTTATGCTACCTCAGTCTGATGAATACCTGTTCTAGATTTTCATCATGTTCTTTTGGGGTTTTTCCATAAACCAGAATATCGTCAGATACATTCAACTGTCCTTTCGGACCCTGAAGCACATTTGCAATTATATTCTGGAATGCTTCTGCTGCTGAGGCTATTCCAAAACTGAGCCTTTTGTATCTTCATAAACCTAGATGTGTTGAGAAAGTTGTGATGTATCTAGATTCCGGACCTAATAGAATTTGATGGTAGCCACTTCTCAGATCTAATTTGCTGAAAACCTTTGCTCCATTTAGATCTACTATTATGTTGTCTATTGTAGGAGTGATGTGTCTCTTTCTTTCTATAGCTTCATTAGGCTGTCTCATGTCTACACAAATTCTTACATCACCATTCTTCTTGATGACAGGTACTATAGGACTGACCCATGGAGTTGGCCCTGAAACATGTTCAATGATATCTTCTTCTTCTAATCTTTTCATTTCTTCTTCTACTTTTTGCCTGATGTGAAATGGAATTCTTCTGTGCTGTTGTGCTTTAGGTTTCACATTCACATTTATGTGTAGTTTCAGCTCAAAATCTTTCAATTTACTTACACCTTGGAACAGGTCTGAATACTTTTCAAACAGATTATGTGTTCTCTTGCTGTTGATGCTATTTATTATTCTGACAACCTGCAATTTAGATGCTGTCTTATGGCTCAAAAGAACTTCATGTCCACCTTCTACTACATAGACAGTAGTACTGGCTTGATGATGCTTGGATTCAATGGTTGTTCTGAACATTCCAACCACTTTTAATGGAGTCTTGGATGCATATGCATACAACGTTTTATTAGTGGGAAACAACCGTGGTCTTTTCTTCAACTGTTTGTACATGGTTGTGCTTATGACATCCACACTTGAACCCGTGTCTATCATTGCAGACAGATGTGTATTTTGCATTTTAATGATTATTCTGGGGACACCTGGTCTGTTATCCAGTGCATAAACATAAGCCTCTGAGCTGCTGTCAGTGTCTGTGGTTTTTTTCTTTTTCTCACTAACATGTTGAACCTTATTTTTAGGTGTGAGACAGAACTTGGCAGTGATTTTACTTGTGACAAATATGACACTCTTTCCCAAATGCAAGGCAGTTCTGTCTTCCGCCTTTGTGAGGATATTTCCTTCCACAACATTTGCAATTTGTATATGGTTCTTTCTTGGAGTTAGATCTGGACTCATGAAACTTTGGTTTCTGTCTGCTATGTTTGTCAGCTAGTGTGACTGAATCTTGGGTTCTAGATCTAGAATTCTTAAATTGCAGTTTATTGACAGTGTTCTCTTCTTTCTTCTCTATGTGTGTAACCTGTATTTCTACAATTTCTAACGTTCTGCCAATCTGTAGTACTTCATCTAATGTAATGGATTTTTCACTTTGAAGAATCCTTCTTCTTAATTTCGATGATATGCATGTCTGCATGACATGATTTCTCATTTCCTCATCTTGATTCTGAAATTGGAAGTGTTTTACAAGTTGGCGTAACCTCGTGACGTACTGGTCTAAATTTTCTTCACCGTTTTGAATGGCCTGTCTGAACTTGAACTGTTCATACATCGTATTCTTCTTAGGGATGAAATACGAGGTCAGATTTGCTTCACCTTGTTGTAATCATCACTTGTATTGGCCATAGTCTGGTAGATATCATATACCTCTTCTCCGGCATAATGCAATAGTAAACATTGTTTGCGTATGACATCTTTGACCTCAAATGCTGCCAGACAGTTTTCGAAACGGCTTACCCATTTTTCCCACTTGGTTCCTATGTTCACATCGTGATCGTACTGAAAAAACGTAATGGGTAAATCTAACATCCTCGTCGCTATTTGTGATATTCTACCTTAGTCATTTAAAATGAACTAATGCCAGACTTTTGACGTTTTTAATATTTTATTACACACAGGGTTTCAAACATGTCTGACCTCACATAACGGCCATTCTTCCCAAGTCCAGTAACTTTCACGTCATATCTATTTATAGGACACTACAAGCGGTTTACAGCCATCTTCGTTTTCTTACCACCCTTTCTCTTGCTAAGGAATTCTCAATTTATGGCCTGAAAAAGTCTCCCAGCTGCTGCTTTTCGAGTGGCCAACTCATCTTTGATGCCTCCCTTTTGGTCTGTAATAGCTCTGAGGTATTTAAAGTGGTCGACCTACTCCAAGACCTGTTCTACCAACTTAATCTGATGTCTTTTTTTTTCTTGTGATATCACCATAATTTTTGTTTTAGAGCTGCTTATGACCATCCCTCTCTTCTCCAGCTCTTCCTTCCAGACGTACAGGTTGGATTGGAGATGTGCCTCTGATTTAGCAATCAGGGCAACATCATCAGCAAATGTCAGCTCTGAAATACAGACCTGTCTCATCAGTACCCTACTGAATATTTTCTTGTTCTCTCCTTACATTTCTTAATGACATCATCCATGAGGAGTATGAACAGATAAGGTGACAGGATATCACCTTGTCTTACACCGGTGGTGGTCCTGAACTCTTCTGACTTATGGTTTGCTGTCATCACATAATTTCTGCAAGACTTGTAGAAGCTGTTTATAGCACGAATCAGAGGTGCTGGAATGTTCTTCCTTGCCAAACAGTCCCAAAGTTTGCTCCAGGGGACCCTGTCAAACACATTTTCCAGATCTATGAAACAAAGATGGATCTCACTCTTATACTCAAGGGCCTTTTCACTCAGCTGTCTGAGTGTGAAGATTTGGTCTTGAGTGCTTTGGTTTGCTCAGAATCCACACTGGACCTCATCCAATTGTGGCTCAGCTAGGCATCAGAGTCTTTGCTCTATGATTCTAGAGTAGATTTTACCAGAGACACTGAGAAGGGATATGCCTCTATGGTTTGCACATTGTCGATTGTCATCCTTTTTGAAAATTGGTGTTATGATGGCAATCTCCCAATCCTTTGGTATGGTTTTGTTGCACCACACTGTCTGTAGGACCATTAAGAGTAATAGGTCCCCTGATGCTCCCATATACTTAACCATTTCTGTTGTTATACCATCATGCCCTGCTGCTTTGCCTGTCCTGATTTTCTCCAGTGCCGCCTTCAGTTCTTCCATCTTTATGTTATCTTCACCACCATTGGTTTTCTCTTCTATGCTAGTGGTTATCATTTCTGATGCTTGACCTTGCTCACCATCCAGGAGTTCTGAGAAATATTCTTTCCATCTTTCCATTACTTCCTTCGGGGCAGTAAGCAATTTGCCTTGCTTGTCCTTTATAAATTTGAGAGGGCATTGTTTTTTCCTTCCTCATGTTCTTCAGGGTCTTATAGAACAATTTCTGGTTTTCTTGCACATCTTTTCCTAGCTTTTCTCCAAATTCTTCCCAGGACTTCTGTTTTGCTGCTAGCACCTTGTTCTTTGCTTTTGTTCTGAGTATCACGAATTCTCTATATTTCTCCATTTGTCCTGCTGTGTTTTTAGGTCCTAAGTATTGTTTCCATGCCATTTTCTTCTCTCTTATTTTCTCCTTGACTTCCTCTGTCCACCAAGGTGTCCTCTTTCTCTTGTTTCCAAGTCAGACTTCACCATATGCTTCTGCAGCAGCTGTCTTTATGATGTCATTGAATAAAAGCCAGAGGGTTTCCAAGTCATCAGGTTGTTTTTCTGTGTTGCTCATCACTGCAGCAAAAGCCCCTGACATCTGGTCTTAATTTCTGGCTCTTGTAGGTTTTAATGCCCATTTCTCCCATTCGTTTACTTAGTTTCTTGCGTGATGTTAAGCAGTTCTTAGGCTGAGCAACCCTTTCAGTTGTTCTTTTGACTATAAGCAGGTAGAGATCACTTCCAATCTCTGGCCCCCTCCAGACTCTAGCATCCCAGACATATTTGAATGAGCTCCTCCTAACAATGGCACAGTCGATTACTGACTTCTCATTCTTTCTTGGTTCACACCTAGTGTATGCATGTATACGCTTATGGGGGAACATTGTGTTTGTAATGATCAGATTCTGCTTACTGCAGAATCTAAGGAGTCACTTTCCATTGTCATTAAGAATATCTTCTCCATATCTTTCGATAACTCCACCACATCTAGCGTGGTCATTTCCAACTCTGACATTGAAATCTCAGAGCATGATAATTTCATCTAGGTAGTCATCCACTGTCCTTTGAAGCAGCTCAAAGAATTCTTCCTTGACCTCTGCTCTCTCATCCTCATTTGGCCCATACACTATGACCAGGTTGACTATTCTTTCTCCTTTTTTTTTTAGTTCTACAACCATAATGCACTCCGAGACAAAGTTCCATCCCTTGATACTATCTTTTTGGTTTTTGGCCACAATGCAACCCACGCCCCCTTTAGCTCTTTCACATGTGTGTACACCACTGTAGAGCAGCGTGTTGCCATCGAGATCCACGACTCCTTGTCCTTTTTTTCTTTGTTTCCGTTTTAGCCAGAATTTCTAGTTTTGCTTTCCTCATCTCTTCCACCAGCTCCTCTTCTGTCCCATTTATACTTCTTGGGTTCCAAGTCCCATAAGTCATAGCCCGTAATCCGTTCCAGTTCATCGCCTTTAGAATCAGTCCGATTTTCTCTCTTGTAGTTCACGTAATCATGATTTTAAAAAAAAACAGGTGATTGGCCTGATGTGCTTTTGCATGGTGGGGGGGGGGGGCCTCCATGCAGGCCACCTCCTCCTTTTTCAGACATGCTTGGGACTGGCCTAGGCGGAGTTGTAATCCTGAATTACAGAGATTTATTTATTGATTTGTTTTATTAAACCTTCAGCATTCTATTTAGATACCTGCCTATTTTGTCACGAACATGAGCATTATTCATAATCTGGGAAATAAACTAGTACTGTGAACTCTCGTCATCTCATATAAGTGCATACTGTCAACAGATTATGAAGGATGGACAGACTTCACATTTTGTGGATGGCAGAGACCCTAGTGAGTCCAACTGGATGAGGTTTGTGAACTGCGCCAGGCATGAAGATGAGCAATGTGTAACAGCCTACCAGTATAGAGGAGAAATATATTATAGAGCTCACAAGCAAATACTTGTTGGAATGGAGATACTAGTAAGTATGCAGTGGGGGAAATCTGCCTGCATTAACTAGTAAGTATGCAGTGGGGGAGATCTGTGTGCATTATTAATGAACAGCTGAACATAATGCCTTTCAATGCACTAAGCATATTGTAAGATTCAAGTGAAATAATATACAGCACTGTCCTGGCTCCTTCTTTGTAGAATGGAGCTTGCTGTAGGCTACATTGACTAAGGGACAAATACGCCATTCAGTGTGATGACACAACGACTGCACATGTCACAGTTAGTTGAAATAATGAACAACTGTCTGCGACAGCATATATTGTATACATAATACATGTGCTTTGATTCAGCATAACAAATCCACTATCGCCATCTCACATATAAGATGACATATTGTACAACACGAATAACTTCTTGTGACATCTTCCACAGTCAAACAACTATCAATTATATCCCCACTCAGACATAAAATGAACATCTCAGCAAGAACCACTGCAAAACTCAACCTGTTTGTCTGAGCACCAACCTGTGACTGCTCTTATTCAACTCACACTCTGGTCTCTCTTGACCAGTGAACACTTCTCAGTTCACACTACTAAACAGAACTCACAACATACTGACTGATGACAACTCATACACTGCTCTTGTATCACACTGAACATCAGTACTATTCTGAGCTCTCAGTCATCTCCCAACTATTCAAATAAACTCACTCTCAGTGGAGCATCTGTCATAAACAACAACCTATTTCCTCACCACCAAAACACCCCTTGACAAGCACATTTTGTGATGGCAGCTGGATTCCAGACAAATGACGCTACCTGATGAGGGATGGGATCCTGCCTGCTTTGCTCTAGCACTAGTCACAGTAGAAATGAATGCAAGTGGTGTCAAAAAAAGTAAACATTGAAATGAAGAAAGCTAAAGAGAGATGAATAGTTTAACAGTACATAGAAATTGAATGTTAGTAAGCAGAAGCAGTACTAAATGACATTTTCAACTAGTAAAGGACTTAACAATTAATCAGCAGAAGCAGTACTAAATGACTTTTTCAACTAGTAAAGGACTTAACAATTAATCAATACCTTTTCGCTCCTTAAGAAGCATAGGCCTTCAAGAAACACATGTCAGGTCAACCTGTCATGTGATATCAGCTCAAGTTCTTTCCACATCTTCCTCAACATTTTCACTTCTGTCTCCAGTTCTTTACTCCATGTATTTTTAGGTCTACCTCTGCCTCTCATTCCCTAGGGGTTCCAGAACAAGGACTGTCTAGTAGTGCTATCAACAGGTTTTCTCAATGTATGTCCTGCCTATCTCCAGTGCCTTCTTCTCATGTCATGTTCTGCTGGCACTATTTTAGTTGCTGTCATCAGTTCCACATTAGTGATCTTGTCTTACCACAACAAACCATCTATTTATGCAAGTATCCATTTATGAAAATCTGTATCTTTTTGGTTTGTTGTTTTTGTAGTTCTTCATGTTTCAGAGCCTTACAATAGGACTGACTTGACATCTGACTTGACATCTGACTTGACATCTGAATTGAAAATTCTAATTTTTATGTTGGATCTGATTTCTTTTGATTTCTCTATATTTTCAAATGCAATAAAACTTCTTCTAGCTTTTTGTATTCTTATTTTGATGTCACTGTCCCACCAACTGTGTCTGTTTTGCTGCCAAGGGATATAGATGATTCTACCTCTTGTAGTGGTGTTTATTCAAGTACAATCTTTTTATCATCTCCTGCATTAATTCTCATTATCTTAGTTTTCTCCTTGTGTATTTTTATGCCCACTGGCTAGGATCTCTCATCGAGTATTTTAATGTTGCGTTGCATTTGATCATGGTTACAGGACAGAAGTGTCTGGTCATCAGCAAAATCTTGATTGTCAAGCTGTTTCATTGGAATCCACTGGATCCTATTTCTGTTGGTTCAGGTCGATATTTTCATAACCTAATCATTAGCTAATAAGAAGAGAAATGGTGACAAGAAGCATCCTCTTTGCACTCCAGTTCTTATCCCAAATGGTTCAGTAAGTTGTCCTTCATGAAGAACAAATGTACATCATGTCTTCATAAGTTTTCTTCATTAAGTTAGTGATCTTAACTCCACCTAGGCATGCATGGAGGCCATAAGGAGGCCGCCCCTCTTACTTGCAAAGGCAGAATAAGCCAGTCCCCTATTTCCCATAAAATACAATTACCAGAACCAGCAGAGAGAACACCAGACTGATCCTAAAGGAACTAATATGAATTACAGACACCGATTTATGGAACATGGAATTGTAGAAGTATTAATGGGAAAGAGGAGGAGCTAGTGGAGAAGATATGAGGAAAACAAAATTAGAAATCCTGGCTCTGGTGGAAACTAAGAAAAAAGGGCAAGTGTTGTGGATCTCCCCTCATCAACAACTTTATTTTTGATAGTCATGGACTGGCTGATGCACCAGACAACAGAGGGCAGTCCAAGAGGAATTTGATGGACAACATTTTGTACACTGGAAGACCTGGAATATGCAGATAACATTGCTCTACTCACACATTCACATCAACACATCCAAGATAAAACCGATATACTGAATAAGTATAGCCAGCAAGTATGTCTGAACACCAATATCCAAGAAAAAAACCAATAGACTGAATAAGTATTGCCAGCAAGTATGTCTGAACACCAATCTGAAGAAGACAGAGGTCGTGACACTTAATGTGGGCAATCCTAAACCAATAACAATAAGGAACCAGAAGCTAGAACAGACAGACACATTTACTTACCTAGGATGCGTAGTAACACCAGATGTAGGAACAAGCAAGGACATCAATAACAGAATGAATAAAGCGAGAGCAGCCTTTACTAGTCTCAACAACATCTGGAAGTCTTCCCAGTACAGCACAAAACACCAAATTAAGATTATATGAGAGCTGTGTACTGTCTGTGCTTCTCTATGGTGTGGAACGCTGAAGAGTAACAGAGATGGAAATGTTGAAACTGTCTATCCACACATTGTACCTAAGGAAAATTCACCAAATCTTTTGACCAAATACCATCACCAACCAAAAACTACTTATTCAGAGTAACAAAGAGGACATGCATACCCTCATAGCTGGCAGATGCTGGAGTTGGGTCAGCCACATCCTCAGAAGGGACCCTGATGCCATTACAAGAACAGCTATGCTATGGACCCCTGAAGGAAAGTGAAAGAGAGGCCAACCAAAACCAACTTGGCATAGAACTGTGGACGCTGAGATGCAAAGAAATAACCAGAGCTGGGGCACTGTATGAAGGATGGCCACCGACCAAACAAAGTGGAAGCAATTTGTTGCTACTACAAGACTCCACCAGGTGTGATGGCCGATGGCTGGTTTGACAGCCTGCGGCTAAGGATCAAAGAAGACGAAGAAGTTGTGGACCTCAATGGCAACATACTGCTCTACAGTGGAGTCCCCACAAGCAAAAGAGCTAAAGGTGGTGTGGGTTGTATTGTGGCTAAAAGACAAATAACATCAAAGGATGGAACTTTGTCTTGAAGTGCATTATGATGCTAAATCTGAAAGATGGAGAAACCGTAGTTAACTGTGTCATTGTGTATGGGCCAAATGAAGAAGAGCGAGCAGAGGTCAAATAAGAATTCTTTGAGCTGCTTCATAAGACAGTGGACGACTGCCTGGATGAGATTTTCGTACTCGGAGATTTCAATGCCATAGCTGGAAATGACCATGCTAGATGGAGTGTAGTTATTGGAAGATGTGGAGAAAATACACTAAATGACAATGGAAAGTGACTCTTTAGATTCTGCACTGAGCAAAACCTTGTCATTACAAATATTAAGTTCCCCCCATAAGCACATAAATAAATTCAAGTATGTGTGGGATGCTAGAGTCTGGAGAGGGCCAGAGATTGGAAGTGATCACCACCTGCTGACAATTAAAAGAACAACTGAAAACATTGCTCAGTCTAGGCATTGCCCATCATCACTCAAAGAAATGAATAATCAAGCAGGAGAGATTAGGATTACAAGCTGACAGGGCCAGAAGTTAAGACCAGGTATCAGGGGCTTATTGTGACAGCAGTAAGAAACTAGAAACTTTCTGGCTTAACTTTAAAGACATCATAAAAACAGCTGCAGCAGAAGCATGTGGTGAAATTGGACTTGGGAAGAAAGGAAAGAGGACACCTTGGTGAACAGAAGAAGTTAATTAGAAGAAAAAAATTAGAGAACAGAAAAAGCCACAGAAACAATACTTATAAATCTAAAAATGCAGCAGGAAAAACAGAGAAATATAGAGAATATTTGATACTCGGAACAGAAGCACAGAACAATGTGCAAGCAGCAAAGCAGAAATTCTGGAAGGAATTTGGAGAAAAGCTAAAAAAGATGCTCAAGAAAACCAGAAATCGTTCTACAAAACACTAAAGAATATGAGGAAGGAAAAACAGTGTCCTCTTAAGTTTATAAAAGACAAACAAGACAAATTTCTTATTCCCCCTAAGAAATTGATTGAAAGACAGACAGAATATTTCTCAGAGCTCCTTGACTGTGAACAAGGTCAAGCCTCAGAAATGATAACCACTATTACAAAAGAAGAAATCATTGGTGATGAAGATGGCATCAAGATAGAAGAACTGAAGGCAGCATTGGAGAAAATCAAGTCGAGCGAATCAGCAGGATATGTTGGTATAACACCAGAAATGATTAAGTACATGTGAGCAGAAGGTAACCTATTATTCATGAGGGTCCTACAAGC
This sequence comes from Oreohelix idahoensis, assembly GCA_024509875.1. NCBI lineage: Eukaryota > Metazoa > Mollusca > Gastropoda > Stylommatophora > Oreohelicidae > Oreohelix > Oreohelix idahoensis. Next base: position 159,702 of record JAMPIV010018658.1, read on the forward strand.
AGCGTGGCACCACAAGACCATACCAAAGGATTGGGAGATAGCCAAAAAAGGGTGACAATGCCAAAATCATAGAGGCAAATCCCTGCTTAGAGTCCCTGGTAAAATTTACTCTAGAATACTGGAGCAGAGACTCAGACACCTGGTTGAGCAACAAATGGATGATGTCCAGTGTGCTTCCAAACAAACTAAAGTATTCAGGACCTTATCTTCACACTCAGAGTGAAAAGGCCCTTGAGTATAACAGTGAGATGCATCTTTGTTTCTTTGAACTAGAGAAGGCATTTGACAATGTCTCTTAGAGAAAACTTTGGGACTGCTTGGCAAGGAAGAACATTTCAGTACCTCTGGTCCATGCTATACATAGCTTTTACAAGACTTGCAGAAAGTATGTGAGGAAGGGAAACTACAAGTCAGAAGAGTTCAGGACCACCACTGAAGTAAGACAGGGTGATATTATGTCACCTTATCTTTTCATACTCCTCAAGGATGATGTCATCAAAGCATGTAAGGAAAGGACTCAAAACTATTCAGTAGGGTACTGAAAGATGAGACAGGTCTGTTATTTTAGAACTGGCATTTGCCAATGATGGTGCCTTGATTGCTAAATCAGAGGCACATCTTGATCCAACCTGAAGATCTGGAGAAGAGAGGGAGGGTTATTAGTAGTTCCAAAACAAAAACCATGGTGACCTCAAGAGAAGGACAAAAGCATCATATTATGCTAGGAGAACAGATCCTGGAGCAGGTCAACCAATTTAAATGCCTTGAAGATATCATAGACTGGAAGGAGGCATGGAAGAAGAATTAGCTACCCAAAGAGGGGTAGCTGGGACATTTTTTTCAGGCCATAAAATGAGGATTCCTCAGCAAATGAGAGATAGGCAAGAGGATGAAGATGGCTGTATACTGCTCCACCTATGTCCCAGTTTTGGCGTATGGATGCAAGTCATGGACGATGACTACAACCCACAAAAGCCAGCTGCAAACCTCAGAAATTATCTTATGAAGATGCTTGAAGTAAAAAGAAGAGACATGGTCTGTAACCAAACAATATGGCAAGGCCTTAAAGCCCAGCCCCTGCAGACCTAAGTAGAACAGTCCCAACTACGATGTTTCGGCCATGTGTGCAGAATGGAAGATCGGATACCGGTACCACGACAAATATGGGAACCAAGAGCCAAGGATCCAGTCTTTCGGGATGACCCGTTCCTTCATTCTGCTAGTATTTCTTCTCCCTTCCAGATTTTACTAAATCATTTGAATAATATCTCTGAAGCAGTGTCTACTTTGATTGCCTCTGTTTGAATGCCATCTGGACCAGCTGCTTTTCCATTTCTTAGAAGCTTTATGGCTTTCTTTATGTTTTCCTTAATAGGTCTTTTACAATTGACTTGTAGCTCTTCTTGTGCTGGCTGAATGTCTGGGGGATTTTGTGGAACTGGTCTATTGAGAAGGTCCATACAATGTTGCTAAGCAATAGTCCATTCTTTATCTTTGACGAGGCCATTTGCTTGCTTGGATTTCCCTGTTAGCTTCTTTGTGCTGTTGTACAGGTCTCTCTTATTTCCTTTGGCTGCAGCTTCCTCTGTCGCTCAGCCCAGCTCCTCAATATATTTTGTTTCATCTTGTCTCTTGTTATGCATCTTCTGACCTCTTTATTCACTTCTGTGTACATTTCCTGAGCCTTGGCTTTGGAACTTCTGGTTTTACTTCTGTTTAAATCAGCTTTTTTTTTTTTTTCATGTTAATGGTTTTTGTTGTTATGCATGCTTTGTGCTAGTGTTCTCTTTTTCCCAGTACTTCTTCAAATGTCTTGTTCCATATATTTTGTTATTTGTTGCCAGTGGTCTTCTGTATTAGCTACATCATCCTGCTGTTGAAGTATTTGGTATCATTTGGATACTGTGTTCAAAAGTTTCTCTTATTTCTTTGTTGCTTATATAACCTACATTAAATTGTTGTCTATAGCTATGTGCTGTTGTGTATGTATTGAGTTTTATCATTATGTTGGCTTAACACATTAACTACCGCCCAGCCGCTGTCAGCGGCTCACAAAATAATCACATTTGGACTGCAAGCCGCTCAGAGCGCCAATCTAATTTTAGTAATAAAATGAATGAAAAATGTACTGAAACACTCTCTGATCTGGTTCGAGATTTTAAGTTGCCCCCAAAAAACAAATTCCCAAAGCATGGTTGTTGTAGAACACTGGAAAATTGATATTATATTCATATTTTTCAGCGTTTTTGGGTTAGTTACCAAATCGTGTAAAACTGTTTACCGTGGCAACTAGTGATAGGACTACAAAAAATGCGTGTACATCTCGTCTAACGGCTGAATAGGATAGAGACATGTTTCAACAATTGACTGATATATCTAGTGACAAGGACAAGAGTGAAAACGGTGTGCACATTGATTAAAATTGTGATTTTGATAGAGATGGGGCGCAAGCAGTTATAATTGTGAAAACATTGCAAGTCCTCGGCCATCGGAGGGCCGTTAAATAGCAACAACCTCTATTAGAGTTACAACCGGTGTTTATTGTAATAGTACATTCATTTATCTTTAAAATGACATGTAATTCATAAAAATCTGTAAACAATTACGAAAACTACAGCTTACTTTGTGCAAACACCTGCAGGATAAAAATGGGAAAAAAAATTTAATTCGGCCAGTTTGTTTTTCAATTCGGTAGTTAATGTGTTAAAAGAAGATGGTGATCTGATGCAGCATCTGTACCTCTACAAACCTTTACTTCGTGCAGTGATGACATAAACCTCTTGTTCATACAGATATGATCAATCAGATTTTCTGTTCTATGATCTGGTGATACCCGTGTTGTTTTGTGTATTCTTTTATGTGGAAACATGATTCCTCCTATCGCCAGTTAATTTGAAGCACAGAAGTTTGTGATAATCTGTTTAGTTACCATTTTTGTTTGTTGGTCTTTGTCTATGTTTTTCCATGTTTTCTTCATGATTGATCCCTAAGTGCTGGTCAAGCAACTCGAAGTTTGCCTGTTTTCAGGATGCACCACAGTGAAATGCTTCAGGGTCATGGTTAGAGATTTAACCCTGGATTTCATGTAATAGCAGTGTACATTGAGAGACAGATGTAATTCTGGTATACATGCTGGAGCAGCTTGAAAGATCAGTGTGCATTCCTTTGTATCTTAGCTATTTCAAAACATATAACAATGGTGCAGCCATATTTCATGATCAAATGGATTTTAAAAATAAATATACTTAAAGGGATAGTCCCAGAAACAAGAAGGAGGGTTAGACCAAAAATACACTGGACAGACTGTAGTGAGAAAAATGAACAGGAAAGACTTTTGCAAAGGCAAGTACTGGCACAAGACAAACAAACCTAGAAACAAATAATGGAGCATTTCACAGAAAATATTGCCCCAATAACCAGCTAGGGAAAACAGGAGGGGGGGAGGATCTCATTACATGCCCATTGAAGCATATTGGAAATATGGTGCTATGCCCATATTATGGTATTAGGTACTCAATTCATAAGGCTGGGTCAACCCCGGAGCCATTTGCAGTATAATTTCCATGGAGCATATGTATAATCTAAATCACATGTAATGTCTGTAGACCGTTAACTTGTTCAGCATCGCTTTACCATATTTGAAGCTAAAGTTCTTGCTGAAAGTTTTACGTGGTGTTTAACATCCTGTCAGTGATTAATTACTGCTCTACTGACCATCTGATGATCAGCTATTTCAGTTATGTTAAGTGTATCAAGTTGTTGTTTACTTTATTTTAGTTAGCCAGAAGTATTTTTAGTGAGAAGGACATTAGATACAGACATGAAAGGGATAAAGAAAACATGGATAGGTCAGGAAGGCTTGGCATTAATTTGTTAAAGACCTGAGTGTCAAGGTCAACTCAAGGGTATTGAGTGAATGAGAAGAATATTTAACTTACTTTTTACTGGTCTCTCAGTTTTAATCTTGCATTTAGTGCTCTAATTAAATTTAAAAGTCAAAATGGTCGTGAGTGATATTTCTAATGCTTCTACTTTTACAAGGATAGTTTGTTGGTCACTTTAAGTTTTATTGTTTCAGGTGTACTATGGTGACAGTTATGCACAAGATTTGGGTATACAGGTTAAAAAATTTGGCAAACTGGGCAGAAAAGTGCAAAGAAGGGAGTTGGTACAACAACTTGGTTGGAAAACAGAAAATAACAGTAAGTGAATGACACACATTCAGTGTAAACACTAGAGATGCTGTCTACTACATTTATATCTTAATTGTCATAGTTGAAATAAAGAATAAATTAAATGATACTGTGTGGTGTGGGTTTAAAGTGTAAACACTAAAGATGCTGTCTACTACATTTATATCTTAATTGTCATAGTTGAAATAAAGAATAAATTAAATGATACTGTGTGGTGTGGGTTTAAAGTGTAAACACTAGAGATGCTGTCTACTACATTTATATCTTAATTGTCATAAAGAATAAATCAAATGATACTGTGGGGTGCGGGTTTAAAGTGTAAACACTAAAGATGCTGTCTACTACATTTATATCTTAATTGTCATTGTTGAAATAAAGAATAAATCAAATGATACTGTGGGGTGCGGGTTTAAAGTGTAAACACTAAAGATGCTGTCTACTACATTTATATCTTAATTGTCATAGTTGAAATAAAGAATAAATCAAATGATACTGTGTGGTGCGGGTTTAAAGTGTAAACACTAAAGATGCTGTCTACTACATTTATATCTTAATTGTCATAGTTGAAATAAAGAATAAATCAAATGATACTGTGTGGTGTGGGTTTAAAGTGTAAACACTAGAGATGCTGTCTACTACATTTATATCTTAATTGTCATAGTTGAAATAAAGAATAAATCAAATGATACTGTGTGGTGTGGGTTTAAAGTGTAAACACTAGAGATGCTGTCTACTACATTTATATCTTAATTGTCATAGTTGAAATAAAGAATAAATCAAATGATACTGTGTGGTGTGGGTTTAAAGTGTAAACACTAGAGATGCTGTCTACTACATTTATATCTTAATTGTCATAGTTGAAATAAAGAATAAATTAAATGATACTGTGTGGTGTGGGTTTAAAGTGTAAACACTAAAGATGCTGTACTATTTATATACATTTATATGTTAATTGTCATAGTTGAAATAAAGAATAAATTAAATGATACTGTGTGGTGTGGGTTTAAAGTGTAAACACTAGAGATGCTGTCTACTACATTTATATCTTAATTGTCATAGTTGAAATAAAGAATAAATCAAATGATACTGTGTGGTGTGGGTTTAAAGTGTAAACACTAGAGATGCTGTCTACTACATTTATATCTTAATTGTCATAGTTGAAATAAAGAATAAATCAAATGATACTGTGGGGTGCGGGTTTAAAGTGTAAACACTAAAGATGCTGTCTACTACATTTATATCTTAATTGTCATAGTTGAAATAAAGAATAAATTAAATGATACTGTGTGGTGTGGGTTTAAAGTGTAAACACTAAAGATGCTGTCTACTACATTTATATCTTAATTGTCATAGTTGAAATAAAGAATAAATTAAATGATACTGTGTGGTGTGGGTTTAAAGTGTAAACACTAAAGATGCTGTCTACTACATTTATATCTTAATTGTCATAGTTGAAATAAAGAATAAATTAAATGATACTGTGGGGTGTGGGTTTAAAGTGTAAACACTAAAGATGCTGTCTGCTAAATTTATATCTTAATTGTCATAGTTGAAATAAAGAATAAATTAAATGATACTGTGTGGTGTGGGTTTAAAGTGTAAACACTAAAGATGCTGTCTACTACATTTATATCTTAATTGTCATAGTTGAAATAAAGAATAAATTAAATGATACTGTGTGGTGTAGGTTTAAAGTGTAAACACTAAAGATGCTGTCTACTACATTTATATCTTAATTGTCATAGTTGAAATAAAGAATAAATCAAATGATACTGTGTGGTGTAGGTTTAAAGTGTAAACACTAAAGATGCTGTCTACTACATTTATATCTTAATTGTCATAGTTGAAATAAAGAATAAATCAAATGATACTGTGTGGTGTAGGTTTAAAGTGTAAACACTAAAGATGCTGTCTACTACATTTATATCTTAATTGTCATAGTTGAAATAAAGAATAAATCAAATGATACTGTGTGGTGCAGGTTTAAAGTGTAAACACTAAAGATGCTGTCTACTACATTTATATCTTAATTGTCATAGTTGAAATAAAGAATAAATTAAATGATACTGTGTGGTGTGGGTTTAAAGTGTAAACACTAGAGATGCTGTCTACTACATTTATATCTTAATTGTCATAGTTGAAATAAAGAATAAATTAAATGATACTGTGTGGTGTGGGTTTAAAGTGTAAAGGTAGACATATAACAGATACTGTGTGGTGGGGGTTTAAAGTGTAAAGGTTGTAAAGGTGGACATATAACAGATACTGTGTGGTGTGGGTTTAAAGTGAAAAGGTAGACGTAAAACAGATACTGCAGTAGAGGAGTGAAATATTGGAGACAGTTTACATGTACTTGTTCTCAGCTTTATTAGGTGGGATGACCAGTTCCTTTCCTCACTGTCTTTAACTTCTGTAGATTCAGATGCCAACGTTTACATCTGGCTATACTGGGATGAGTGTTATTAGAAAGACATGATGACATTGTATTTGAGTGAGTGTTATTAGAAAGACATAATGAAAGAGTATTTGAGTGAGTATTAATAGAAATACTTTATGACAGTGTATTATGAGTGAGTGTTATTAGAAAGCCATGATGACAGTGTATTGTGAGTGAGTGTTATTAGAAAGACATAATGACAGTGTTACAGATGTATTTGCTGTAACAACTTCTGCTGGCGAGATGGCTGGACAAAGTTAATATACTCTCGCTGATGAATGGCAATCAGCTCTAGTCGGGCTTACAGATGGCTGACGGTGGTGCAATAGAATGTTTCAATATATATATATATATATATATATATATATATATATATATATATATATATATATATATATATATATATATATATATATATATATATATATATATATATATATATATATATATATATATATATATATATATATATATATATACGCATGTTGTGAGTTCCTGGATACCCATCTACTGCCCACACACCACAGCAACATTGGGTCAAAAAATGGTGGAACTAGATTAACTCTTCACTGTTTATTAACGACACAGCAAACGTTGACATCAGAAACAGCACACTGTCACAGGTTACAGTTCACGGCAAATCATGAGACATCAAGTAAGCACAAATCCCTAGGTAATTGAGTGTATAATCCAAAGGTATATAATCATCGATAACAGATCATCCGACATCAGTAAGTAAATCATTAGAAACCCAGTTACAGGTATAGAAAATGCCAAGCGCAAAGGCTGCAGAGCATCGATAACAGTTCATAACAGATCATCCGACATCAGTAAGTAAATCATTAGAAACCCAGTTACTGGTATAGAAAATCCCAGGCACAAAGGCTGCAGAACACAGCAGCTCATATAATCATAAACGTCATGGCAAAAATATCCATTCAAGAAAGGGACTGCATACGTCACAGTTTACAATAAAATATAGCCTGAATCAACATACTCCAAGGCCTGAAATAATACATCTCCTGGGAGAAAGAACATTCCCTTTAATAATCTATTGAACTTCAAAAAATCCATCATCGGAGATATGAATATATAATGGCCTACAATCCATGGCCTGAAAATCTTCAATAACGTACATTCTGGAATTATCAAATATACCTTTCACAAAAATATATATTCTGGAACACACTAGCGAAATGGGTAACGTCCATTTCCAAGCTCTGCCAGAAAACGTACTGACACAAAAAATAAGCTGCTCAACACAGCTCAGTAAAAATCACTCGTGCGAACTACCGTGTGAGAACTCAGCTCAGTCCCAACCATCTCTTCCCAAAACCTCACTAAGAACATTCAAAAACTTTATCTTATTTTTAAAAAACCAACTAACAGCTAGTCAGTAGAGCTGTGTTCAAAAATTACTGAGTATACAGCTCCCAACTAAAAATCATCATCATCACCCAGAGCGTGTTTACTAGCGTGTACAAAAATCTGACCCGTACATTCAAGTCTTTAACACTTAACTCCCTTTAATTAAAATATTACTTAACAGACTACACCGACCCCCTGGGGAAAAAATAGTGACATGATCATTTTTTTTTTTTTAAATACATCGAACAAAAAATTAAAACAATTGAGGTTGATGCCATCATAATATCTACTCATAAGGATTACACTATGTTAAGTCATGTTAACAAAAAAGAACAAAAGAAGGATAGAAGTAAGTGTAAAGTAAAAATAAAAATAAAGTATAGAAAGATAATGAGATAAGCATACGAAGATCAGCAAATGCAAAGAAATATGAAGTATCAAGTATAGACTAGCTATAACATCATAAGTCTTCTTCTTCCTCATTCACCCTGAAAAAGACAGTGGTTGTGTTGTGTCTGTTTGCGCCTAAGCTGTGATATCTGCACCTTTCGGTTGACACATCTGACTTCTGCATGCCATTTTTTAGGGACCGGGTTTGCCTTCCCATTTTGATCTGTACTTGCTCAGCCAGACTGCACTGCTGCAGACTGTTTCCAGGACCACCACGTGGAGGTGGAGTATGGTCTTGATCAGCTCTGGTTCGCCGATCCTGATGCAAGCAGTCAAGCTATGGGTCGCTGACTGCATTCACTATTGCTGCATCATGGGGTCCCACATCATAAGTGAAAAGTAAAAAGACCAGATGAAGTACAAGAAGAATGAGCAGCAATGAAAGAAAGCAATGCAATCAGAATAAAAAAAAAATTATAATATACCCTAGTAAACAATAAGTTACACAATGCATATCTATACCAAAATGCAAAATATTAGTTACCATTTTAAAAATAGCATAATGTGCATGATAACCAAATTAATAAACCCATGGAGTACCAATGATGAATCCATATAAATATCAAAATTGACAATACCATTATACATAGCTATTCCTGATGCACAATCAAGTGCCGGGTAAAGAAAAATACATCACAACTCCAGAAAAACAATTTTTCCAGTGTACTAATATCGCTATACATATTTACCCCTAGCGCACAATCAAGCACTGGGCAAAGAAAAAATATATCACAATGTCAGAAAAAATACCTTTTTTTTTTCTTGTCTTCATTTTCTTTTCAAAAGAATGTACAATACCGAAATGTATCGTAATAATAAGTTAAGTAAAAATAGTAGCATCATTACCATTGTTATACGTTCAACATTTATCAAAACACAGTAGTATAAGAACAATATGGTAATGAAATTGTGCATTAAGATGAACGAACATACTATCTTAAAGAAGTTATATCGTATCCTAATACAATACTCGCTAATATACTATACTATACTAATATACAATATTATCTGCTATCCTAATTAAGTTACATAGTAAGGACAAGTCCAGTAGTCTTGGAACATCCTATGAACACGAAGATACAAAAAACATCTAGTGTGGCGTCAAACTGCCTACTGGCTTCACTGGAACAGCAAATCTTGCGATATATACCACAGGTTGTAGAGTAACAGCCTACTCAATCAATATAGCAGCTCTGACTCTCACGGAAAAGCCGTTGCTTTGAAAAAACACAAATGAAAATTATGTTTGGTAAAGGTAGGATTTTATGAAATACAACAATTAATTTTAATTTATCAAATGTGGCCGTGTAAACTTCCGACCCCTGTACGATGTTAATCAAACCTTCCTCCGTTACACAAAAAAGGGTAACAGAGAAAGTATCACAGACGAACATAGGATCGTGAATTAAACAGGGTCATAAGTGTTTGAGAAATATAGCAGCACATAATAATGTAGAGAATAGTCGTGAGTATACACCTGATACCCACATCAAAAGGCAAATCTAGAAGATGGTAAGGATGACTAAGAGCACCATGATGGCTGAAAATCTGAGGTTTTGCACAAGACAAAGTAAATGCAGCTGACAAATGCGTACATCTCAAAGGATGAAATGAAGTCATAGCCTGTGTACCGGGCAAGGAAAAAAGCAAGAAGCATACAATAAAGATGCAAAAACAGGCAGTAGTAAACTTGAACCTACGTCAAAGTTTAAAAGAAAAGCAGTAAGTGCAACAAAAAGTCGTAAAAAACGATGATACCGAGCTAACCCGCCCTATAAGAAAGGTAGAGAAAGTCATAAGGTATAGATATGTACTAACCATTAAGTCTGTACATGTAGTAAAGAAAACACTAGTCATTGCAGCAAAGAAGATGCAATCAACATGTCTGGATGTAGATTTAGTCGTAGCGATAAAGTTAGTGTCTGTGTCAGACAAAATTGAAGGATCTTCTTCTACAATAGTAGTTAAAGAAGAGTCAAAGTTAGAGTTGCGACGTACTGAAGTATGTTGAACTGGGCTAAAAGAAGTTCCAAAATTAGCATGTTGAACAACTGTATCATCAATACTGCAAGATTGCACCATATTAGCAGAATGTATCATGTGAGAAGATTTTGGCATAGTTGTTAAGGTTGTATCAGTAAGGTGATGTTGCTGTTCCCAAGCAGCAATTTGTACCGGCGTACACACCTTTACACCATGTATCTGTCCGATAGTAAGGTCAGCGATAGGTGCTCTGAGCAAACATGCGTGTATATAACCAGGGAATTACGGTGTGGCAATGTGGACTATGGCAGTCAGAAAAGTCTCAACTGTCCCACCGAATGTCACACATTTCACATTATTACCTGTTGCACAAGATGGATGAACTAAAGACTGTCTAATACCAACAGTTGTGCATCCAGAATCAAATAGAACTGAAACGGGATTATTATTTACAAATCCCTTATGTAGAGTAAGAGACCCTCTTCCGTCATGTGCAGACAAGGCAGGAAGAGTAGTTGGAAGAGGATGACCACAACTCGAGGTAGTTATAGCTGTAGGTTGGAACAAAGTTGTGCACTCCGGGCACTGAGATGCTCTCTTGAAATCAAAAGCAGAGCAAGCAGTAGCGTTGAAGAAGGAGAATCACCACGTGATGGACTCCCTTGGTTCTGTCCGAAATTACAATTATCTCTCCTACCAAAATTGCACTCAGCACTTTGAGATCTACATCGCAAATTAGGACCATATGGTATTGCTGACGCCATGGGTAAACCTTCTCTGACCTCAAAGTGGCTAACATTCACATTTGGGTGTGCAGTGACGTATTGGCGACAGTATTGTTCGATATCTTTCAAGTTTGTAGGTTTTCGCTCATGTAAAAAAGAAAGAAAAGAAGAGTTTACAGATGACATGACTTTGTCACGAAGCAATAAGTCCATGAGGGCTTCGTATGTATGTTCAGTTTTTGAAAGTTTCACCAAACGTGAAAATGTAAGGCGAATATTTGCTGTAAAGTGTGAAAAATCTTTCCCTGTCTCTGGCAATAGAGACATAAAGCATAGGCGATAACCGTCTTCATCCAGTTGGTATTTTTTAACAAGACCGCTCTGACAAAATCATAGTTATTCTTGTCAGGGCCCTCCAATGTACTTATAGTGTTCATAGCTTCACCCTTAAGTATTTCCATAAGTCGTGCACAATATTCCGACTTGTCTATTTTATGAGATTCGCATGAAAGTTCAAATCTATTCAGATAGAATGAAATATCGTCAGGCAGAGTTGAAAGCAGGAAATCTGATTTGATAAGAATTAGTATTTGCCTTATTAGAAGTTGTTTGATTGTTTGTCTCTTTTTGTGTATTACCAATATTCACTACCTTTATTTTTTCCAGTTCCAAAGATAAGATCCTTTCCTCGTGTAGTCTTTGGTTTTCCTCAGCTTGCATCTGCAGCTTCTTCTCCTCCAATTGCATTTGCATTTTTTTCTTTTCCATTTGCTGTTGAATTTTTCTATCTTCAGCCTCTAATTTTTGTATTTCCATTTGCTGTTGAATTTTTCTATTATTCAGCTTCTAAGTTCTGTTTTTCAATTTCTAGTTGAAGTTTTCTCTTCTCAAACTTCTGAACCGTATCATATTCCACACGTGCAAATTCTTCTAATTTCTCCGTAGTCATACCAAGGGCTTTCCCTTGTTTAATGAAATAATCGAAACTAGACATTATGTCTAATTATATGAGATAGATAACTTGTGAATATATTTCTGGAGAAACTCACATTATCCGAACTCAGAGGGTGACAAGCCCTGCTTAAGAACTTGTACAATTACCTCTAACTGTTAATAATGTAATAATTACCTATATATATATACAAATTAATCAAACAACTAAAGTACTGAGAAAAAAATATAACAACAACAACACTGAGACATTTCATCACACCTAAACAATGATATCACAGATTACCAAACACAGTGGACTGAAATACGTCAGCAAAAAGTTTGCTGGAAATTTCCACTGCAAGAAATCTGCAAGAATGTCCCTACAGAATGTTTACGTATGCCCTGGGTGAACTGTTATATATCTTAATGTAAATCACCTCCCAACCAAACCCGCATAAACATGGAACATAGAGCATTCAAAAGAAGAAATAATGCATAACATAGGAAGGCTTGTTAACATATAAAGTGGTACAGTTTATGAACAAACAGCCACTTATCTTGAAAGAAAGAAAACTCCCGGCCTTCCCGCCAAAACGATGGGCATCATTTGTCACAAAATCTGAAGAACTGTAATGGTGGTGTGTACTGGAACTCCAATGTTGCAAGGTACAGGAACAGGTACTTTCCACTTCTCAGATTCTTGAAAATACTGTATGACATCAACTTGCAAAACACTTGTATATATACAACTCATTCAGGGAACACTGTGAGACTTGACTTGACATCATGAACTTGTAGGACAATATCCTTCAGTTGTTGGTAACACGCCAAAATGCTGGCTCACCACTTTACGTTAGTGGAGGATGCCAAATCTTAAAGTTTATAAGTGGTGAAGGACGACAATGTAAATATATTTCTGCTGTTAAACTTCTGTAATCGCGCCACCAAAATACTGTCAAAGTTTACTTGAAAGTTTCAATATGAAAAGCATAACTGGAAACGCTACACATCTTCCAGTGTAGTTCCAAAGGTAATGTTAATACACACACCATATAACTGGCGACCACTTTATGTTGGTGGTTGTTCTGGGGAATACAGTTCAACTTCTGTGGGTAATATAATGCCCATATCACTGGCGATCACTTTATGTTACAGATGTATTTGCTGTAACACCTTCTGCAATCGAGATGGCTGGACAAAGTTAATATATTCTCGCTGATGAATGGCGATCAGCTCTAGTCGGGCTTACAGATGGCCGACGGTGGTGCAATAGAATGTTTCTATATATATATATATATATATATATATATATATATATATATATATATATATATATATATATATGCATGTTGTGAGTTCCTGGATACCCATCTACTGTCCTCACACACCACAGCAACAATGGGTCAAAAAATGGTGGAACTAGATTAACTCTTCACTGTTTATTAACGACACAGCAAACCTTGACATCAGAAACAGCACACTGTCACAGGTTACAGTTCACGGCAAATCATGAGACATCAAGTAAGCACAAATCCCTAGGTAATTGAGTGTATAATCCAAAGGTATATAATCATCGATAACAGTTCATAACAGATCATCCGACATCAGTAAGTAAATCATTAGAAACCAAGTTACTGGTATAGAAAATCCCAAGCACAAAGGCTGCAGAGCACAGCAGCTCATATAATCATAAACGTCTTGGCAAAAATATCCATTCAAGAAAGGGACTGCATACGTCGCAGTTTACAATAACATATAGCCTGAATCAACATACTCCAAGGCCTGAAATAATACATCTTCTGGGAGAAAGAACATTCCCTTTAATAATCTATCGAACTTCAAAAAATCCATCATCGGAGATATGAATATATAATGGCCTACAATCCATGGCCTGAAAATCTTCAATAACGTACATTCTGGAATTATCAAATATACCTTTCACAAAAATATATATTCTGGAACACACTAGCAAAATGGGTAACGTCCATTTCCAAGCTCTGCCAGAAAACGTACTGACACAAAAATCAGCTGCTCAACACAGCTCAGTAAAAATCACTTATGTGAACTACCGTGTGAGAACTCATCTCAGTCCCAACCGTCTCTTCCATAAACCTCACTAAGAACATTCGAAAACTTTATCTTATTTTTAAAAAACCAACTAACAGCTAGTCAGTAGAGCTGTGTTCAAAAATTACTGAGTATACAGTTTCTAACTAAAAAATCATCATCATCACCCAGAGCGTGTTTACTAGCATGTACAAAAATCCGACCCGTACATTCAAGTCTTTAACACTTAACTCCCTTTAATTAAAATATGGCTTAACAGACAGTGTATTGTGAGTAAGTGTTATTAGAAAGACATGATGACAGTGCATTTGAGTGAGCGTTATTAGAAAGACATGATTACAGAGTATTTGAGTGAGTGTTATTAGGAAGACATAATGACAGTGTATTGTGAGTGAGTGTTATTAGGAAGACATGATGACAGTGTATTGTGAGTGAGTGTTATTAGAAAGACATAATGACAGAGAATTTGAGTGAGTTTTATTAGAAAGACATGATGACAGATTATTGTGAGTGTGATACAAAAAAACAAAGTGATAGAGTATTGAGAATGTAATTGAAAAGACATTATTACGACGTACAAAGCATTGTGAGTGAGTGAAATTAGGTACATGGGGTGATAATAATAGTTATAATAAATAAAAAAAATCACAATTGAGTAAAATGACTATAATTGTTTTGTTTTTAACTTTCTCAAACATTGACTAATGTCATCTTTTTTCATGTTTTTCTCAATTTTAGAAGTCTACTCTTGTACTCAGTGCAACATTGCCTTCTCTGAGCTGTGGTATTTGCAGAATCATGTGAAAACCAAGCATAAAGACAAATACTGGAAAGTTATCTGCAGTAAAATGTTTGGAAATGTGTTGTCAAACGAATGGGCAAGAGTGGAAAATAAAAGAGGAAACAAACAAGAAAATTGTCACATTATAGATACAATGCCAGAAAAGAGAGATGGTCATGTTTTAGATACAATATCAGAAAAGAGAGATAGTCAGATTACAGATACAACATCAGAAACAAGAGATAGTCAGATTACAGATACAAAATCAAAAAAGAGAGACAGTCACTTTATAGATACAACACCAGGAAACACTAATGACTTAGAACTGGCAGGAGCTAAAGTGTCACAATATGTAAAGAATTTTAAGAAGAATACAGTAATCATTAATAAAGCTAAAATTAGTGAAGGGCTGATCTTACCAAATGAGGATTGTAGCAGTGAGCTAACTACACATGTTAATACATCTGAATTATGTACTGAACTCACTGTAAGTGATACTGAGAGCAGCAATCTAAAGACACATAAAGGAATACATACAGAAGAGAAGCCGTACAGGTGTGATATATGTGGAGCATGTTTTACTCTGAGCTTTGCTCTGAAGACACACAAAAGAATACATACAGTAGAGAAGCCTTACAAATGTGATACATGTTGTGCATGTTTTACTCAGTGTGGTAATCTAAAGACACACAAAAGAATACATACAGGAGAGAAGCCTTACAAATGTGATACATGTAGTGCTTGTTTTACTTGGTGTGGTCATCTAAATAGACATAAAAGAATACATACAGGAGAGAAGCCTTACACATGTGATGTATGTAGTGCATGTTTTACTCAGTGTGGTGAGCTGAAGACACACAAAAGAATACATACAGGAGAGAAGCCTTACAAATGTTATACATGTAGTGCATGTTTTACTCGGTGTGGTGATCTAAAGACACACAAAAGAATACATACAGGAGAGAAGCCTTACACATGTGATGTATGTAGTGCATGTTTTACTCAGCGTTGTCATCTAAAGACACACAAAAGAATACATACAGGAGAGAAGCCTTACACATGTGATGTATGTAGTGCATGTTTTACTCAGTGTGGTCATCTAAAGACACACAAAAGAATACATACAGGAGAGAAGCCTTACAAATGTGATACATGTAGTGCATGTTTTACTTGGTGTGGTGATCTAAAGAGACATAAAAGAATACATACAGGAGAGAAGCCTTAGACCTGTGATGTCGGAAGGCTTGGTATACAGTGTTAACCTAAAGCAATACAGTAATAACCATTTGTGACAAGAGTAATTACGCAATGTTTCAAACACTAATTCACATACATAATTGTTTCTTTGTGAATTCTGGCACAGAAAATTGTGATGCTTTAATTTAAAAAAAAAAAACTTTTTTCACAATTGTGTGGCAAGTTTAGAAATTTATAGTTGTCAGAAACAACTTTCACAAGTTAGCTTTACTTTTTAATTGGTTTAAGTTATACAGTTTCAAGTAACTGTTGTTGTATAAGTGCAGTTTTGTCTGACTTTCATGTCTGTGACAACTTTTTTAAATGTCTGGCTTGACTAATAAATTGTTCATTTCTCCATGTCCAACACAGTTGATTGTTTCATTTATTTCTCCATGTCCAACACAGTTGATTGTTTCATTTATTTCTCCATGTCCAACACAGTTGATTGTTTCATTCATTTCTCCATGTCCAACACAGTTGATTGTTTCATTTATTTCTCCATGTCCAACACAGTTGATTGTTTCATTTATTTCTCCATGTCCAACACAGTTGATTGTTTCATTTATTTCTCCATGTCCAACACAGTTGATTGTTTCATTCATTTCTCCATGTCCAACACAGTTGATTGTTTCATTCATTTCTCCATGTCCAACACAGTTGATTGTTTCATTTATTTCTCCATGTCCAACACAATTGATTGTTTCATTCATTTCTCCATGTCCAACACAGTTGATTGTTTCATTCATTTCTTCATGTCCAACACAGTTGATTGTTTCATTTATTTCTCCATGTCCAACACAGTTGATTGTTTCATTTATTTCTCCATGTCCAACACAGTTGATTGTTTCATTTATTTCTCCATGTCCAACACAGTTGATTGTTTCATTCATTTCTCCATGTCCAACACAGTTGATTGTTTCATTTATTTCTCCATGTCCAACACAGTTGATTGTTTCATTTATTTCTCCATGTCCAACACAGTTGATTGTTTCATTTATTTCTCCATGTCCAACACAGTTGATTGTTTCATTTATTTCTCCATGTCCAACACAGTTGATTGTTTCATTTATTTCTCCATGTCCAACACAGTTGATTGTTTCATTTATTTCTCCATGTCCAACACACAGTTGATTGTTTCATTTATTTCTCCATGTCCAACACAGTTGATTGTTTCATTTATTTCTCCATGTCCAACACAGTTGATTGTTTCATTTATTTCTCCATGTCCAACACAGTTGATTGTTTCATTTATTTCTGCATGTCCAACACAGTTGATTGTTTCATTCATTTCTCCATGTCCAACACAGTTGATTGTTTCATTTATTTCTCCATGTCCAACACAGTTGATTGTTTCATTTATTTCTGCATGTCCAACAAAGTTGATTGTTTCATTTATTTCTCCATGTCCAACACAGTTGATTGTTTCATTTATTTCTCCATGTCCAACACAGTTGATTGTTTCATTTATTTCTCCATGTCCAACACAGTTGATTGTTTCATTTATTTCTCCATGTCCAACACAGTTGATTGTTTCATTCATTTCTCCATGTCCAACACAGTTGATTGTTTCATTTATTTCTCCATGTCCAACACAGTTGATTGTTTCATTTATTTCTCCATGTCCAACACAGTTGATTGTTTCATTTATTTCTCCATGTCCAACACAGTTGATTGTTTCATTTATTTCTCCATGTCCAACACAGTTGATTGTTTCATTTATTTCTCCATGTCCAACACAGTTGATTGTTTCATTCATTTCTCCATGTCCAACACAGTTGATTGTTTCATTTATTTCTCCATGTCCAACACAGTTGATTGTTTCATTTATTTCTCCATGTCCAACACAGTTGATTGTTTCATTCATTTCTCCATGTCCAACACAGTTGATTGTTTCATTTATTTCTCCATGTCCAACACAGTTGATTGTTTCATTCATTTCTCCATGTCCAACACAGTTGATTGTTTCATTTATTTCTCCATGTCCAACACAGTTGATTGTTTCATTCATTTCTCCATGTCCAACACAGTTGATTGTTTCATTTATTTCTCCATGTCCAACACAGTTGATTGTTTCATTTATTTCTCCATGTCCAACACAGTTGATTGTTTCATTTATTTCTCCATGTCCAACACAGTTGATTGTTTCATTTATTTCTCCATGTCCAACACAGTTGATTGTTTCATTTATTTCTCCATGTCCAACACAGTTGATTGTTTCATTTATTTCTCCATGTCCAACACAGTTGATTGTTTCATTTATTCATTCTTAACCTTAGCTCCCCAAGGAGCATAAACCTTCAACAAACACTTGCCAGGTCCTCCTGTCACGTGCTATCAGCTCAAGTTCTCTCCACGTTTTCCTCATCATTTTCTCCTCCATGTTCACTTCTTTTCTCCATGTGCTTCTAGGTCTACCTCTGCTTCTCTTTCCCCGAGTGTTCCAGAACAAGGACTGCCTTGAAATGCTATCAAAAGGTGTCCTCAGTGTGTGGGTCCTATCCATCGCCATCGTCTTCTTCTCAACTTGAATGTTTGAGTGACTTTTAACAACGCAGATGAATTGTTTCATTTGAAGTAAGTTTTATACAGATAGATTTTGATTAATACCTGATAACGGAAATGTTTACATAAAGCCGTTTACTTTAACTGTTAAATTAGAAATATTTGTTATTGTTCATTGATTCATGATAATGTCACAAGTTGACTTACAAAGTATTCTTTATTTCTGCTAAAGTGTTTATGTTAAATAAATCTGTAAACAAACCAAACATAACGTGTTATAATTATTCTTAGTTTGTATTTGACACTAGAGTTGGTGTATTCTAAAAATAAAGGAAAATATCGGGATATATAGGCCTACATTGTTAACTTATCTGCAGGGTTCTACAGATAACGAGATTACATAAACGAAGTCTCACATACGAGATGTAGCTGATTTTGATGCTGTCCTTCAATCCCTGTCTGATTAAAAAAAAAAACCAACGACCATGTTATGTTACCACAGGCGAACAGCAATATATACTTGTTGATATTTACTGTTGTGTGTAGTAAATAGTGTTAAATGTAATGAGACGTGGCTGGCTGTCAAGTAACTCTAGTAGGAAACAAAGTAAACATGGAGACTATATACATCAACAATACTGTTCAAATAAAGAAACGCAACATTATTGCAGTGGTAATGGACACTGTAGAATAATGCCACTGTTAGCCACCGCTGTAGAAAGCTCAAATTATCGCTGTAAAAGAGTGATGCTGTAGAATAATGATGATTTCTTCTTCTCCTTACGCAGACCAGTGGTGATTATGATGGGTGCTGCAGGTGGAGCAAAGGTCAACCCAACCGACGCAGGATTATACAGATATTGAGTGAGAATTTGAAGTGTAACGCGAATGCTGGAGTGTTCGTGTGTTGACCAGTATAAGGCACTCATTCACTCATCGCTATAAGTCACCGATACAGACTGCTGTGGTCGTTTTGTACTGTTTATTAGGACGCACACACTTGGACAGCATGGAACATAGTCATAGTAACATGTTGACATGTACATCTTTAGGCATTTGAATAGTAGATCATATTTCATGCAGCATTCAAATATGATGGACGATATAAGGTAATCATTCAATGTTCTGGCAGACTATTCCCATATCCCCTAACTGACTGAACGCATCAGTGGGTATGGGTGTGTAAACATGTAAAGAGTTCACTGGACGAACCTTTTCTTTGGCTAAGTTCTCCAGCGACATATATCAAATGTTGATGTAATAAAGTTAAACCACGATAAGGGTTTTCATATTAATGAGATCTCCATATCACTGTCCGATAATAAGTGTATATACTGTTCTCTTGACAGTGATCCATAACGATGAAAAAAAAAACAAGATGGCTACCTTCCTGAGTTTTGCTCACTCACCCAGAAGAAGGCTAATGATAAGCCACAGTTAATTCATAATTTGAATATCAATAATTTCATAGAGTTTCCCTACAGTTCCAAATTACTAAGGTTGTTTTTTGTAGACATAAACTCTGTTGGGAAACCTGTCATCTTCCATGGTATATATAGACGACCAACGATGCTGGAAACACGATCCATCTAGGTCTAACCACATAGAGATCATCAAAAGAAGGGTCTGGTATTACCTGGAGTCCGAATTAACAATAAAGTGCATGAGGAGAATCTCTGACAAATAGACTCTAGTAGAGACACTATCTCCTTCTGAAAAAAACATGCACAAATCACTTTTCAACCTTTAAAAAGGACCAGCCCAGGAAACACACACAGCCATATTCGGGCGGCATTATCGAGAATCCCTACTCATGCCTCGAAAAACGAATACCTGCCCCAGTGTTCGGCACAAAGAATATAGTCCGACCTAAACATACAAAGATATACAATATAAGACCGAATCTTCTTGTACTAGACAAGTAATACATATAAATTCAGGCCATAAACATATTGAACAAGATCAATCTATTTTCTGGCCCTAACGAATGAGAAAATTCATAAATTCGGTATTAATCCGCGAAATCAATATTCAAGGGGAGATCATCCACATAATCAAAAGTATAAATCAAATCATGGGTGATATAACTTTGATTGTAACAAAAGTAATCTCTTTTTCATATCAACCAGTCATAATGTACATTTGTAATCTGTGCGTCAAAATATGTGCGCAACAGACACCAAATTTCAAACTTGTACCAAAATTTTATTTTACGGAATTAATGTTTCAATCTTGGCATGAAGAAACTTTCAGACTTTAACAATGAAATGATGTTCATTAAATTTGGTTTGGACTTTTATTCTTTGCGAATGAGACCTCCGTTTCAGTAAGGTGTATGGCCTCCTCTGGCCTCTATCAGAGAACGACATCTCCTTGACATGGATCCGATTAGCCATTGGATTTGTTGTTGTGGGATGGCTGCCCACTCTTCCCGCAGTGCAAGAGACAAATGTCGGAGATTGGCTGGCGCCACGTCTCGCTGGCGTCATCTGTCGAGTTCATCCCAAAAGTGTTCTATGGGGTTCATGTCTGTGATGACATGGCTGGCCACGGAATGGTCTGGACGCTGTTGTCAGCGAGGAACTGGGTGGTGAGTTGTGCCACATGAGGTCGAGCGTTATCCTGCTGAAAAATCGACCCTCGTGCAGCCAGAAGTGGAAGGACGTAAGGACGAAGAATTTCAGCGACGTATCGTTGGGCATTCAGGCGTCCTTCAATTTGCACCAGGTCACTTCTTCCCATGAAGTTGATCGCCCCCCACATCAGTATACCTCCACCACCATGTGGAGGAGCCTCATCAACGCTGTTCTGGGCGTAGCGCTCATGGACTCTGCGGTAAACTCTTCTCTTTCTATCGTGTCGCTGGAGCACAAAAAATGATTCATCACTAAACCAAACCCGTCTCCAGTCATTCCCAACGGTCCATTGACAATGCTGGTTCGCCCACTGCAGTCGGTTCTGGCGATGCCGGTCCGTAAGAACAGGACCTCTGTAGGGTCTTCTAGCCCAAAGACCAGAGTCGTGCAGCCGGTTCCTGACCGCTTGATCTGAAATTCGACGAGCTGCTGACATTGACTGGACTGCGGAGGACGCAGACGCAAGTCGATTCCTGAGGTGACGCAGCCGTATGAAGTGGTCTTCGGCAGTAGTTGTGACTCTGGGTCTTCCACTGCGCGGCCGGTCTGCCACTGAGCCAATTTCTTGAAATCGCCTCTAAAGGCGACTAATGGTGCTTCTAACCACATTACATTGTCTGGCCACTACACTTTGTGACTGTCCAGTCTGTAAACGTCCAATGATAATGAGTCGTTGTTCTGTAGTGAGATGAGCCATACTTGCGCATTGCATTTTGAACTGAATTTATTCGAGGACCGTCAATCTTTTATAGGCATTCAACAATATGGTCAGAGAGTTTTGTGTTCAGTACGTTTCACGGGATTCTCATGAACCTGTCACGAGTTATTGTCAAAAATGTTGTTTTGACCTTGACCTCTTTCATGACCTCACGAATCATGACGTGAGTACAATTCAGGTAACCACGAGAAGTTAATAACCAGGTTGACACAGTCGATAGGTTGACTGATGTGCAATCAGCAAATATCTTTTATAAAAGTAACACCAAAAACATTTGCGTTTCTTTTTTTGAACATTATATAAAGGATGGATGACATGATAGGCTCAGTTGATGACGAGTCAACTCCTGTGACTTAGTTGAGGGACAACTAAATAAATGCACACCCAAGCGCCATGTAATAGGTACAATTCATGTCCAAGGTATCAACAATACATTATCAGTACAGTGTCCTACGTCAGGAATACATCATGTCAAGTTAACCTCATAGCTCAAAATCGCCCTCCCCTCACCCAGCCCCCCTCCCCCCTTTTTTGTGTGTGTGCAACATCTGTTTCATGCAAGCGTAACAGGCTTTAGAGAAAAACTGCCCCCGTTGGCTGTCAGAACACATCTGCTATTTCCCTGTATTACATAAACAACGATAAGGAGTGGGAGATAAGCGCACCTATTAATTCAACAATAACAATATTGAATGAACACAATAATGTTTTCATAATGAGCGTTAATTGTTATTTATATGAATTAATATATAATACATTTTTCTAGATAGGCCTTTAGCTTTATAGAATAAAACATAGTGGCGTAACAATAATGTGAGGAGGCCCCGGGCACAAATTATCAGGCGGTAATAAAATGAACTGAACAGCTATATTCAATATACGGCTGATCTGTACCAAAATGTACACTGTTTACTTAAAAATTACTGTTAGGAAAACTTGTGCAAGCTCTGCGCAAAATATATATTTTTTAAACCTTACCTAATCAACAGAATGGAATAGTTTGATACCGCAGCGTAAGCACTACATACTTTAATGGCACCCCTCGTATCTGCAAGTAAAAGAAGACTCAAGAATGTTTTTGCTCATAGTTAGTAGCGCCATAATGATATAGCTTGGAAACGTAGGGTCATCTGATTTATGAAAGTTCGAATTCACTGTAAAACAGCCGGTTCAGAGGTTAAAAGATTGACTGTTACTGCCAAGCTGATAAGTTTTAACATAATTTTAAATCTAAAACGAAGTAAAAAGGTACTGGGTGTCTCTTTTATTATGGAACTAAAATTATTACATTTTTTTCTGTCATTTCGTGACCGGTTATTTGAAGAGATCTGTGAAATCTTGATAAAATCGATTATTTGCGTTGTGCGTTTATATGGGAGATTATAATGTGTATTCAATACAGATTTCTCTCAAAGCCTACTATAATACGCGCAGTTTCCGTAACCTAGAAAAAAAAAAAAAAAAACTGGTTCGAATGTTTCTAACATACTGAAAAGAATGAAAGGCATGCGTGTTCTTTCATTGGGTGTTATATGTAGCTTTAACTTAAAGCCCAGCAAATATTGCGCCATTACTGAAAAGCTGTCGCGAATGTTTCTATATACTTGACCGGACGTAACAATAGATTAAGCAATGTATACGGTACATGCGCAAAATGTTTCAACAAGAACTTGTGTTTTGTGCTTATCTTGAAATACACAAACATATTTACACTTAGATTAACTGTCTCCAGGACAAAAGTCAACGACCAGGCTAAGACAAGAGATATACATAGATTGATCCAAGGGAGAAGATGGCAAATTATGGATAGGAATACTATTCCATTGTGGAAAATGACAAAAGAATATAGAACCACAGAATATACATCCATTGTCACTGCACAAATGATGACAATACGAAAAGCTTTAGAAATTTTCACTAAAAACTCTCCCAAAAACTAACCCCATTTAACAAACTCACTGTGAACAATTTAAGCACTAAGAAACTTACGAGAATGCAGTAGACCTGATACAGCGGACGAGATATTTCTGGCTACTACATACTTATGTTCCAGAGGATGTTCAGTTTTCATAGCTTTGATACCTTCACATGTTGGCACAGAGGGAAATGAACAGGCAGATAAAGAAGCCAAAAAGGTAGATCTGATAAAAATATAATAAATGTACGGATGAGAAATCGGAGAATAAAAGCTTAATTATCGAAATAAGAACAGATGATTGGAAAGCAGAGTGGGATAAAAATCTGAAAGGAAGACATGCAGATAAGGGTTCAAGGCATCAACAAGAAAATGTTAGATATCTAGGACTTGAAAATTCCCAGTAACAAGAAACTTCTCAGACTACAGCTCGGAAAATTATATTTCTGAATAGACGAGCTGTGCAGGATGTATTCAAGACAGTAATATAGAACATTTCTTAATACAATATAAGAGGTAAGATCAAATGATAATCCCAATATTAGATTATTTGCATGCATCAAATTGACCTATAAATATAGAAGAGAAGTTAAGTACAGACAGACCTAATTTCACATGATTTACTCCCCTTGCTCTGCAGTGATGGTCCAATAGTGGCCAAACTTCAGAGTATCCACTCAGGGTCTTCAAAGGTGTCGTTCAAGATTACTCATGGCAAAGATGTGAATTTAAAGTCCGCCTAGTCCGGTCCCAAGCCCGGCTGAAAAGGGAGGAGGGCGGCCTGCATGGAGGCGGTAAGTAGACAGCCTCTCCATCATGCAAAGGTACAACAGGCCAATCACTTGTTTGTCTTAACAAAAACCAGATTACGCGAAACATAAGAGAGAAAACCCGACTGATTCTAAAGGCGACGAACTGGAACGGACTACGACTTACGGAACATGGAACACAAGAAGTTTAAATGGGAAGGAAGAAGAGCTGGTGGAAGAGATGAGGAAAGCCAAATTAGAAATCTTGGCTTTAACAGAAATAAAGTAAAACGAACGAACGAACGAACTTTATTTTCAAAGGGTTAAGAATTGGGCACGCAGGCCCGTCTGACATTCTGCCCTTCCTCTCTCTCTCATCATGTATACTAATATCCTTTCATCCTCACATTTACTTTAAGCAAGAAAAAGAAACAATGAGTTATGGATCTCGATGACGACACGCTGCTCTACAGTGGTGTACCTACATCTGAAAGAGCTAAAGGGGGCGTGGGTTGTATTGTGGCCAATATCCAGAGGGGTAGTATCAAGGGATGGAACTTTAACGCATTATGGTCCTAAAACTGAAAGAAGAAGAAACCATAGTCAACCTTGTCATTGTATTATGGGCCAAATGAAGATGAGCGAGCAGGGGGCAATGAGGAATTATCCGAGCTGCTTCAAAAGACCGTGGACGACTGCCTAGATGAAATGATCATTCTCGGAGATTTTAATGCCAGAATTGTAAATGACAATGCTAGATGGGGTGAAGTTATCGGAAAATATGGTGAAGATACTCTTAATGACAATGGAAAGCGACTCCTTAGATTCTGCACTGAGCAGAATCTGATCATTACAAACATTACAAAGTTCACACATAAGCGCATACATGTATACACTAGGTGTGAACCAAGAAAGAATGAGAAGTCAGTGATCGACTATGCCATAATTAGGAAGAGCTCATTCAAGTATGTCCAGGATGCTAGAGTGTGGAGGGGCCAGAGATTGAAAGTGACCACTATTTGTTAACAATTAAAAGAACAAATGAAAGAGTTACCGACCTAGAAAATGCCTAACATCACGCAAGAAGCTAAGTAAACGAACAGGGGAAACGAACATTAAGACCTATAAGCTGTGAGAACCAGAAGTGAAGACCAGATACCAGGGGCTTATTGCTACCGCAGTGAGAAACACAGAACAACAACCTGATAACCTGGAAACACTCTGGCTGAAATTCAAGGACATCATAAAGACAGCTGCAGCAGAAGCATGTGGTGAAATTCAACTTGGGAACAAGAGAAAGAGGACACCTTGGTGGATAGATGAGGTTAACGAGAAAATAAGAGAGAAGGCATGGAAACAATACTTAGGAGCTAAAAACACAACAGGAAAAAAACAGACAAATAGAGAGAATATATGATACTCAGAAAATGCGGAGTAGTTGACTAGTGCGGAGAAAATAATCTTTAAAGCAAAATATTGTCAAATTAGTAAGGCTTTTAAACAGATCTTCCCTTTCATGTGCTGCGTCCCAGCACGAGATTGGGACCAACCTTTGAAGTACTCTACTAAAAGCAATTGTATCCCCCTACAACACACACACACACACGTACTCACACACGCATACAGTTGATTCAACTAGCTAAATGTGTGTGTCTTTACCTCACCAGACTGTTGTCACCATGGTGATAACTAGTTACTGGTTTTTTTAACCTAAATTTACACAGTCTGCTTTTTGTTTTTGAATGTTGAATATTTCAGCAGCGATCATATTATTACTCGTAATATTAGTCGTCCAAGCAGGAATTGTTAACTGTTGTGGATTACAGTTAAATAGTGAAAATGAAAGTTAACTATCGCCGATAAAAATAGGATCACCATTTATGAAAGTTGCGAGTGTGACTTGTATATTCTTGTGTGACGTCACATTTTTCCAAACCGTATATCCTCACACAACGTTATACAATTTTTGCCAACTCCACCCTTTCCTTTTTTTATTATTAGACAAACATAAAGATATGGTTTAATGCACTCGTAAGAAATAAAGAAGCAGTACACTAGACAACAGAATAACAACAGTCGTGAGTGGCTTACCCACGACTCGAACTCAGGACCTTCTGTGCGACAACCCCGCCTAGCTATGCAAGCGAATCACAATATCCTCCCTGCCATCTAGACATCACCAAAAATTATACTGTATAATAGGGGAACAACAGAAATGATTGCGTCTTTAATAGGGTGAATGCCCATTGTAAATTTCCGGTGTTATGTCTTGTGGTTCGCACCAATGACCAGTCATCGAAGCATCATTTTTTGGTGATGCCTAGATGTCAGGGAGGATAGTAATAAAACCTGGCATGTTTATATTCAGGATAATTGTATTTCCAATGGATATCACCAAGAGTAGGTAAGCGTAATTGAGTGACCACTGTATGACAGAGAGAGTGAATATTTTTCTTTGTTACAGGTACTTTACCAACATTGGATTTTGCTTAAACATGTTTACTTTACTGGGTAGCATTAAGTAGGATCTTGTTTTCTTTGTTTTCTCTGTAACATAGCGCTAACATTTGAACAGGGTTAGGGAGATTCGAAATAAAGAGTCTCATAGCAAGGACAATAACCAAACAATAGAGAATAGATTGGGGCCAGAGAACAAAAGGAAGACATGCATACTAGCTTTTAAAGAAACCAAATAAAAAATGTCAAACAAAAGACGAACTAAAAATACCAGCAAATAAAAAACTACTTCGGCTCAACTAACGAGCCGGCTACTTTAGAATCGACGAACCACCCATCTGTGAAGAATGTTATGAAAATAATACCATTAAACACTTCCTGCTAGAATGCAAGAGATACGACCAGCACAGACAAAATATAAATGATTACTGTACAAAGTGCAAAATAGAACTAAATGTAGAAGATTTAATGGGTACCACGTCCCCACAAGAAGTACACGAACTAGTTAAACAATATATCACAAAAACAAAAGCAGCAATCTAAAAGATAACATAATATATACATATTCTGAGAGCAAATCGTAGTTGTCTGACAATGCAACTAGTAGTAACAAAGCTTTGTCACCAGAAAGGAATAACACAGCCCAGTATAAAAATACATAGATAGACCCCAAATCAATATTAAACTCATGCCAGTATAGATACAAGTATGATTCTGAACAACAACAAAAAACTAAACTCTTAACCAAAAAGTAAAAACCTCATAGTGAGTCATAATACAGTACAGACGTACAATAAACAAACATTAAAAAAAACACTAAATGACAAAAAAACGTCCTGATATAACCAACAGGTCCATGCAAATGGTAAATGGTTGAAATGCAAATGTGGCAGCCCACCTTAACTAAGTCGATTGTTCATTGTGTAAATTCTGAAGGCTGGAAGGTGAGTAGGTTTAGGTGACATAAGAAAGATATTTCGCTAAAACCAATACACGCTTTCGATGGTTTCGCTGTCAGGTTATGCTCGCGTAAGATAGACAATAGTTCATTTATCCCATTATAGTGATCGTTCCAAGTATCACTGAAAAGACAGATGTCATCAAGATATGCAATGACATCTGAGCGATGAGATAGGATTCGACGCATCATGCGTACGAATGTCGCTGGGGCATTCATAAGGCCGAAAGGCATGAAATTCCATTGGAATAGACCCCTAGGCGTCGAAAAAGCAGTAAACGGTTTGGCGTGTTCGGATAGTGGAACTTGCCAATATCCCTTAGACAAATCGAGTTTAGTAAAGAAATGAGAATTCGATAGTCTAGTAAGTAGCTCTTCAAGTAAAGGCATAGGTTCAGCATCAAATTTCGTCACTTGGTTCAATTTGCGATAATCAACGCAAAGACGTATGTTGTTGTCTTTTTTTCGCACGATAACCATCGGTGAAGAATATTCTGATGTGGATGGTTCAATTATTTCCAACTCTATCACTTCATCCAACTCTTTTTCTACCTGTGCTTGAATATGTATCGGGATAGGATACGGTCTGACTCTTATAGGATTATGGTCAGTAAGAATAATGTCGTGTTCAATGACATTAGTTCGACCAGGAATGTCAGTAAGGACATCCTGAAATTGTTGTAACATAGCAGAAACTTGTTTCTGTTCTCCTGGAGATAATTCAGGAGAAGTCGCAACATCTTTCCATGACTCATTAGAATGAAGCGGAATCATTGGAAAAGGGAGATTCACATCTGAGAAACTCGTTTCTTCATCCTGTATTACTGACAGTGATGAGTAATGTCCATGTGGGACTGGTGAATCGTCGGTTGCCTGGAAAAAAGGTTGTAGATAATCCGGACGTTCGTGGAATTCCGTGAGCATGTTGACGTGGAAGGTCTTATGCTTCCCATCAGTATCGACATTATAGTCGACATCGGAAACTTTTGATATTACATCGTACGGACCTTTCCAAGAAATAAGGAGTCTGTTTTCTCTACAAGGTAGCAGGACCAATACTTTGTCACCTGGACAGAGTTGTCGCAAGCGTCTGGTCTTATTGGCAAATTGCCTTGCCTTCTGTTTCACAAATTCAGAAGAAGCAGTTGCCAATTTGCATGCTTCAATAATCTTGTGTCTAAGTGCAATGACATATTCATAAGAGGATTTTGTGTCATCGACAATATTATCAGCAGTTATGAGATCATGAAGTAGAGACATAGGACCTCGCGGTTTCGAGCCAAAGACAAGTTCAAAGGGAGACAATCATGTATGTTCATTGGCGACCTCTCTGTATGCAAAGAGAGCCGCGGGTAAAACCCTGTCCCAATCCTGAGGATGATCCTCAGTTTCTTACCTAATAGGTTTTTCAGAGTTCTATTAAGACGCTCTACCATGCCATTGGACATAGGATGATAAATACTACTCAGAGATCTTTCTATCTTAAGAGTTGACATCACTTGAGACATGGTATCCGATACGAGTTGGGTACCATGGTCTGACAATATTTCTCCTGGAAATCCCAGACGAGAGAATATAAGCCAAAGAGCATCTGCAATATCAGCAGTAGTTATGCTCTTCAGAGGGATAGCCTCTGGCCAACGTGTGCACATATCTACACACGTCAAGATATATTGGTGTCCTCTAGCAGACTTTGTCTTAAATGGACCAATGATGTCTATCGCCATTTTTTGAAATGGTCGAATTGGAATATCTGCAGCCTGAATAGGTGCAGCATGGCGTGGACCTTTGGATTTAACTTCCTGACATACCCTACAGGATCGACAATAGATCTGTATGTCCTTGTTCACAAACGGCCAAAAGAACGACGCAAGAACTCTAGATTTAGTACGGGAAAAACCCATATGCCCAGCACACTGAGAATCATGAGCGTGCTGTAAGATTTTAACTCTCATATTTTTGGGCACAAGAATTTGAGAATGAATGGACTTAGCGGAGTCTTGTACCATACGTACAAGTACCCCATTCTTCATCGTAATCCAAGATTTACGATTCGTGTCCTTATTCGGATCACCTTCTTTTGCTAGAGTAAAGAATTTCTTTAGAGTAGGATCATCTTCCTGCTGTTTTATAAAGGAATCATGCAAAATCTCCAAGAGATCACCTTGGTTCTGGTCATCATTATCTCCAGAAGGCGAAGATTGCGGCATGTTTAGAGTTTGAGCTCTAGTGACTACAGCATTTGCAGTATGCATATTATTACTTTCCCACTCGGCAATTTGTTGCGGAGTGCATTCTTTCGCACCATGAATGCGACCGACGATAAGATCAGCGATCGGATTCGGCAGAAGACATGCGTGCACATCTCCTGTAAAGAAGGGAGTAGAAATGTTGATAATGGCAGTGGAGTACTTCTCCATTGTGCCACCAAATGTTATGCATTTGATTATTTTGCCAGTGGCTCGAGAAGGATCTATAAGTGACTGTCTCACCCCAATGGTGGTGCACCCGGAATCGAAGAGAATTGAGACCGGAGTACCATCTACTAAACCATTATTTAACTTAAGAGCCCCTCTTCCATCATGCGTGACTGACGCAGGGAGGGCGGGAAGAGGATGACCACAGCTTAAAGTCGAAACTGTGGTTGGCTCGAATAATGTTTTGCATTGGGAACACTGAAATGCTCTGTCAAAATCGAAAGCAGAACATCCCACATTATTAGAGTCTTTCTTATCATTGGTTTGCTTACCGGCTTCATGAAACTCTTGTTGTGCAGAGTTAGCCTGGTAATGAGATTTACCATGTCTTTTGTGTTGTGATCTACCTCGATTATTGTTGCCTCTGTAATTATTATTCCCTCTGTTATAACCCCTGTTTGGGTTTGAGTCATAATGTTCATCATTATAATCATCATTATCATCATCATCATCAGTTGCCATCTCCACAACGGAGGTTGGCTGTAATGGATCTCCAACGTCTTCTGTCTCTTGTCTTGGTGGTACACTCTGATAGACTCTTTCCCGTCCATCTCTTGATGTTATCTTCCCACTTATAGCGCTGTCTTCCCCTTGCACGTTTACCTTCAACTCTCCCTTCTGTTATGGTCTTCTGCAAGGTGTTATGCCTTTTTATGTGGCCAAAGTATTTTAGCTGCCGAACTTCATGCTCATTATAGTGAGAATCCCTGTAGGATTGATCTCGTTGTGTCCATGAAGGAACACCCTGGTAATTTCTATTATTACTTCCTCTACGGAAATTTCTATAATTATGGTCACCCCTGTATCGAGGACTGTCAACCCGTTTCCAGAATTTAGAAGAAGAACCCTGATTTTGTTGGTTACCTTGGTTTTGATGATTACGCCAATTAACCCTTTTGTCAAATTTATTTTGAGCTCCCTGAAAGTTGTGTGGGTACTTGGGATTGTATTGTGTTGCTGAAGCAACCGGCATACCCTCTTTAATCTTAGTGTTGCTAAGAGTTACGTCCGGGTGTGCCGTAACGTATTGGTCACAATATTCTTGCATTTGTTTTAGTGTTTGTGGCTTACGCTCGTGTAGAAATTCAAGGAAATGTTTATTGATAGAAGACACGACGTTGTCTCTGAGCAACAAATCCATAAGAGCATCATATGTTTTCTCTATTTTGGATAATTCAATCCATCGTTGAAATGTAATTCCGAGAATTCAACCCCCGTCTCAGGTACCATTCTTTTAAACAACATGCAATAACCTTCCTCTGGTAACTGAAACTTCTTAATCAAGGCTGCCCTAATAACATCATAATTATCCTTGTCATCCTCTTCAACCAAACATAGACTAGTGAGAGAATCGCCTGTTAGATTCTCAGATAATTGGTTAACATATTGCGATTTATCAACATTATGAGCCCGACAAGCACGTTCAAACCTCTGAAGCCAGAATGTTATATCATCATTGGCAGAATTGAATGTTGGTACCTTAACTTTGTAAGTAAAGGGTTTACTATTACCACTAGATGCCTGATTAACATTACTCATACTTGTCAATTTCAATTTCTCTAATTCAAACTCATGTTTTCTTATTGCTTTTCTCTCTTCAGCTTCTCTGTCTAATCTTTTCTGTTCAGTTTCTCTGTCTATTCTTTTTTGTTCAATAGCAGCAGCAGCTTCTCTGTCTAGTCTTTTTTGCTCTGCCTCAAATCTCCTTTCTTCCACCTGCATCTGCAATTTCTTTTGTTCAGCAGCAGCATCAGCTTCTCTGTCTAGTCTTTTTTGTTCAGCAGCAGCTTTTCTTTCCTCAGCAGCAGCTTTTCTTTCCTCAGCAGCAGCTTCTAATCTTTTTTCTTCTGCCTTCAATACCATAGAGAATTGAGAAGTTGTCCATTCTTCTAATTCTTTCCCAGTCTTATCAAGGGATTTCCCTTGTGTAATAAAGTAATCTAATGTAGACATCCTGTCTTATTAAATCAGTAACCTGAAAAAGTAAATAAATTACCCTATTTCACTTTCATGGGAGACAAGTCTATACTGTAGACTTAGTCTTAGTGAAAAACTTGTATGGTTATTTTGTTTATAATATAACCAATGATAACTTGAGTACCTGTGGAAAACAATATCTGTATATCCCAAACACTGTGGGAGACAAGCCTTACAAAGGTCTTGTATACTTCCTTAATGTAATCAATGATCACTTGAGTACCTGTGGAAAATAATATTTTCTATCCCAATGACTGTGGGAGACAAGCCTTACAAAGGTCTTGTACACTTTCTTAGTGTAATCAATGATCATAAAGTACTGGTCTGTACTATAATATAAGTGTATTCAATTATACCTCATATATCATATGTCAACTCAAGACATTCACAAAGGACAAACAAGAAAAGACAATATGAAAACATTTGCAGAAATCAAGTTAAATTAAATAGGACAAATCAAAGAAAATGATGTGATGATAACTGCAATAAGATAACAAGGCAAATAACGCCACAGTGTATAAATATAAATTCTGTATAGAAATCAAAAATAGAAAAGGGTAGACCAACAAATTACAAACCAATCAAAACAAACTAAAGAACAGAGGAATATTACAAAAACAACAATGAATACAGTCTTCACAGCTAACATTAATAGCAACAGCTGTCGCAGCAAATTTTCAATCAAGAAAATTGCACCTATAGAAACGCACACATCAGACCCTCTATTATGTGGGATACTCTGTTGTGTGACACCGCTCAACCAAAACAACAACCCGCAGAGTACAAACAAATATCACATATTAACATGTAAACATAAATGTACATATAGCATAAATAATTATAATATAATGCAATGTAATGTGTTGCAGATAGAATGTGTTGCGGAGAAGGCTCAGTTGTACTGAATAATGGTACAGTAGTATGGTACTTTATTAAATAATTAATTCTGGCCTAAATCATTAAAGTTCAACACAAACTATGGCAGTGCAGGAGAATCCACTGTTTACTGTTGCTTAAGAATCACAAGTAAGATTTCTCGCTTCAGTTGCACTGTTCATTTAGCAAACACTGTCAAATATATGCTCCAACACTGATGTGTAATGCTGTCTTTTCCAAACAAACTTGCTGTGTAACGCTGTCTGTTCTATGGCAAATGTCCAACGACAAAAAATGCCAACAAACGCTGACCTAGTTACTGTAAACGCTGGATAGGATAGGTCAAGCTGACATCTACTGTATAGCTGTCCTACTGGTGTTGATGTGGTCAAACAAACGTTCTTGTAACTGTAAATGATTCTCCTTTTCAAGACTGCGAAGGTTGGACCCATAAATCTGGCTCACCACTGTAAAATGTATATTGTTGTTGCTTGACTAGCCACTACTGTAAAAAGTGGGAACAGTGTCGAATGATACCAGGTATGCTCCAGTCTACCCAGCGGGGCTGTAAATGGGTAACTCACTCTAGTCCTGAGTTAGGAAAGTCAAAGACAGCTGTAAAGAGTGGTATTAGATGGTGGCATACTCTGATCATCACTGGGCGGAAACTCGCAGGACGTCAATGATGCAGGAACTGGTTTCCTTCTGAGGCTCCAGGAGGAGCAGGCCCTTAACTTCATTCACTCATGTCTATAAGGCACCAATGCAAACTGCTGGAATCTTTTCATACAGTTTATTCAGACACACATACTGGGACAGAACGAATAGATCATAAGTACATGTTGACACATCAATCTTCAGGCATGAATAGTAGATCCCATGTCATGGAACATTCAAATATAATGGGTGGTACAAAACAGCATTCAATGTTGTTATACATTATGGCCGCATCCCCTATCTGACTGAACGCGTTAGTAAAGGCGGATCGGTAAACAGCTGAACAGTTCGATGGACGAACCTTCTTTCCCTTGCTAAGTTCTTAGGTTTCTTATGTTCAATGTTTATATCATACTGTGAAACCACGATAAGGGGTTTTCATATAGATGAGATCTCCATGCCACTGTCCGAATAGTAAGATACACGACCCGTTCTCTGGACAGTGATCAAAAATGATGACAGGAATACAAAGATGGCCTCCTTCCCTGAGCTTTCGCTCACTCGCCCAGCAGAAGAATAATCGTCAGCCAAAGTTGATTAAAAACTTGAATAAGTATAACTTTCTAGAGTTACCATACAGTCCCTTTGTCAGAAGGTTACTTCGTGAAGACACAAGCGCTGATGGAACCTGTCATCTACGACAATATCTAGTTAAACGACCAACGATGCACGAAAATACGTTGCCTCATCTAGGTCTAACCATAAGGAGATCGTCAAAAGGGTCTGGATTTACCTGGAGTCCGAATCCAACATAATACAGTACATGAGGAGAGTCTCTAACACTATAATCTTGTAGAGACACAATCTCCTACTGAAGAAATCACTTCATAAATCATTTTTCACTCTAGAAAGATCAGCCCTTAGGAAATACGTGACCAGCCATTAGGCGGCAATATCGGAACTCATCACGACTCGTTAAGACAACCCATACCTCCGCTAGTGTGGCATAAAGAATATAGTCTTGCCTACCCATACAAAATATACAATATAGGACTGAATCTACTTGCACTAATAATATGTAATACATATGAATTCAGCCCATAAACATTCTAAGAACAATCAATCTATTTTCTGGCTATGACAAATGATGAATGCCAAAATATAAGTATTCTTACGCCCGATCAATATCAAGGGAGATTATCCATATAATCAAACGTATAAATCAAACATGGATTATCTGGCTTTCCAACAGAAAGCATTTTCGTACCCAATTAAATACAACAATATATTTTCCATATTAAATAGACATATCGTACATTTGTAATCTGTGCATTCAAAAATATGTATGCAACAATAACTACATTTGTACATAATGCAATAATCTGTTTCAGATTATTAATAATATGTTAAAGTGTAACTACAAGAGTGATGATTGAAAGGATGAATTTTGTAAGACATGAGATGATGGAAGGAAGGAAACCACCAATCAATCACAACTGTGTGATGGATCACTATGTCATTATTACAATAGATAAGAAGAAGATGTGGAATGGATTAAGCAAATCCATCCTGGATGTAATCAATAATGTATTATAATGTAATCAATAATGTATTATAATGTAATCAATAATGTATTATAATGTAATCAATAATGTATTATAATGTAATCAATAATGTATTATAATGTAATCAATCATGTATTATAATGTAATCAATCATGTATTATAATGTAATCAATCATGTATTATAATGTAATCAATCATGTATTATAATGTAATCAATAATGTATTATAATGTAATCAATAATGTATTATAATGTAATCAATAATGTATTATAATGTAATCAATCATGTATTATAATGTAATCAATAATGTATTATAATGTAATCAATAATGTATTATAATGTAATCAATAATGTATTATAATGTAATCAATAATGTATTATAATGTAATCAATAATGTATTATAATGTAATCAATAATGTATTATAATGTAATCAATAATGTATTATAATGTAATCAATAATGTATTATAATGTAATAAATCATGTATTATAATGTAATCAATAATGTATTATAATGTAATCAATAATGTATTATAATGTAATCAATAATGTATCGTAATGTAATCAATAATCTATTATAATGTAATCAATAATGTATTATAATGTAATCAATAATGTATTATAATGTAATCAATAATGTATTATAATGTAATCAATAATGTATTATAATGTAATCAATAATGTATTATAATGTAATCAATAATGTATTATAATGTAATCAATAATGTATTATAATGTAATCAATAATGTATTATAATGTAATCAATAATGTATTATAATGTAATCAATAATGTATAGTAATGTAATCAATAATATATTATAATGTAATCAATAATGTATTATAATGTAATCAATAATGTATTATAATGTAATCAATAATGTATTATAATGTAATCAATAATGTATCATAATGTAATCAATAATGTATTATAATGTAATCAATAATGTATTATAATGTAATCAATAATGTATCATAATGTAATCAATAATGTATTATAATGTAATCAATAATGTATTATAATGTAATCAATAATGTATTATAATGTAATCAATAATGTATTATAATGTAATCAATAATGTATCGTAATGTAATCAATAATGTATCGTAATGTAATAAATCATGTATCGTAATGTAATAAATCATGTATTATAATGTAATCAATAATGTATTATAATGTAATCAATAATGTATTATAATGTAATCAATAATGTATTATAATGTAATCAATAATGTATTATAATGTAATCAATAATGTATTATAATGTAATCAATCATGTATTATAATGTAATCAATAATGTATTATAATGTAATCAATAATGTATTATAATGTAATCAATAATGTATTATAATGTAATCAATAATGTATTATAATGTAATCAATAATGTATAGTAATGTAATCAATAATGTATTATAATGTAATCAATAATGTATTATAATGTAATCAATAATGTATAGTAATGTAATCAATAATGTATTATAATGTAATCAATAATGTATTATAATGTAATCAATAATGTATTATAATGTAATCAATAATGTATTATAATGTAATCAATAATGTATTATAATGTAATCAATAATGTATTATAATGTAATCAATAATGTATTATAATGTAATCAATAATGTATTATAATGTAATCAATAATAATGTAATCAATAATGTAATAATCATGTATCATATAATGTAATCAATGTATAATATAATGTAATGTAATAAATATAATGTAATCAATCATGTATTATAATGTAATCAATAATGTATTATAATGTAATCAATCATGTATTATAATGTAATCAATAATGTATTATAATGTAATCAATAATGTATTATAATGTAATCAATAATGCATTATAATGTATTATGTCATTAATTCTGGAATTGCACAGTAGACACCTGTCAAACTGTACAAGTAACAATCACGTGTGCATTTTGACACATGCATAATTAGAGACACTCACACCCACCACAGTAGACTTGTGGATATCAAAAGTAGATGCTACCCACGGGCTCTGTATTGTTTCAGGTTCATGTCATAAAATAAGATCAAACTAGATCTACATTGAGGGTCTCTGCTGTGGAAGCTCCTAGTGCTATCCTACCTGTTTGTCACGGTCCACGCTGTTATCTCTATTGTTTGTTAATATCGTATAAGAGTTTCATCATCGTGTGCAACAATATAAACTCTGGACATGGACATTGCAGTCTATCAGCCCACGAGACTTTTCAGTTAAGTTAAACAACACATGAACGCATGTTACAATTTTAAAGCGAGTTGTCAATGAAGAGACTTTATAGAATCAGAACAGTTTGCAGGAAATCTGTTATTCCAGTACAGTTGAACAGTGTAAAAATGTAATTGTGAACTGTGGATTTTTCTGTAATATTTCTCTATTATAATCTCAATCTTATTCATTCTAAGACAGAAAGAAAAGAAAATTAACTATAAATAAATTGATTATATAATTGTACATTGGGACTTTGTTAATTCATGTTTGGTCAATTGTTTGAATTTTAACTGGAATTACATTGTAGATAAGCATAGGGTAGTCGGAACCTTTTGATCTGTTACATCACTCTTTGGACAAGAGTACTTTACAGTCTGGCTACAACCTGTGCCATCCATAAGCCAGTGCTCTTTTCTGAGACTGGGGTAGTTCTTGTTGTCCAGAATTCTTATCTGGCACTATCACGTGGTATCATCTAAATACACCTATATTTCCATCTGGTCACAGAGAGGAAACCCAAGTTTATAAGTTGAGATTGATGTGATTACTTGAGAACCAACTAAGAAGAAGGAGGGCACACACACACACACGCGCATATATATAAGCGCATATTGCTGCAAGTCAATCAGGGGAAATAATAAATATTACAGTGGGCAAAAAAATACAACATAAATTAAAAACAATTTTTATGCCTTATGAGTGTGTTTAATAAAAATATTATCAATACCTTTATAACAGTAATATAAACCAAAGATAGTTTTTTTTTCTATAAAGAAATATTTAAAACTGTTTTAAAATTTATTTCTTTTTTAATTATATTTGATATATTAAATTAAATTACAAACTGGTTCTCAGTTCAACGCAGTAAGTATTTATATGCTTGTGAACTAGGCGACGAGTTGAAAGACTTAAAAAACAACTTATCCCAGTATGCAGATGACGCTGCGATATGGAGAACGGGAAGAAATCTCCCATTCCTCTATAAAACAGTACAAAGGCAAATGGATAAAGTATCTGACTGGATGAACAAGTGGGGGTTTAATCTAAACGTAAAAAAAACCATAGGAATGATCTTCAGTAGAGGGCGTGTAATTAAAAACAATATAATTGACATAAGCATTAATGAGCAAAAAGTATGCAAAGCAAAATCAACTAGATTTCTTGGTATGGTACTAGACCAGCAACTAAACTGGAACAAACACATAGACCTATTAGTGCAAAGCAGTAGGGGACTTATTAACATGCTAAGATATATGAAAGGAAGTGGTTGGGGCGCAAGCAATATGACAATGATAACCTTCTATAAATCATTTATTAGGGGCAAACTTGAATATGCCAGTGTCGTCTATGCATCAGCCACCCCGAGCAATAAGAAAAAACTAGACACAGTCCAAAACCAGGCACTGTCAATAATAGCAGGTGCCTCAAAGGGAACATCAACAGAGGCACTAGAAGTAGCGCTAGGCATTATACCCCTGGAGCTAAGGAGAAAAGAACTTAGATTCAGCTACTGGGCAAAAGTGGCAAAAGATCCAACTCACCCAGCACACAAAACCTTTGATAGGGGTAACCAGTACATAGGCCACATTCCATTAAACCATAATAGATATCCGTCAGGGTGGAAAACAATGGATGAAGTGGATCAATACCCAGACCTGTTTAATGCGATAAACAGTAGTGCTCAGTACAAAGCAAAGATCCCACCATGGGAACTGAGAGTGCCAGAAACTGACTCTCACTTGAAAACAATGGATAAAGTGGATCAATACCCAGACCTGTTTAATGCGATAAGCAGTAGGGCTCAGTACAAAGCAAAGATCCCACCATGGGAACTGAGAGTGCCAGAAACTGACTCTCACTTATCAAAGATCATAAGCAAGTCTAACGACATAATCTCAGCAAAAAGCAAAGCACTAGAGTACATAGAACGGTATATAAATACTAGCCTAACTAAATATACTGATGGGTCAAAAGATGATGAAGGACAATTAGGAGCAGGAATAGCAATTCCAAAATTAAAAATCTACAAAAGATACAAAGTAACAGGTAATACATCCATCTTTACAGCAGAATTAGTGGCAATCCTAAAAGCTTTAGAAATAACTGCAGAAAACCCACCCAAAAACAGTAACCATTCTCACAGATTCCCTTTCAGCAGTATTAGCTATCAGAAACAGAAATGGTTGTAGTAGGCCAGATATTATAGAGGAAATACTACAGGTTAATACATATCTGCATACTACAGGATGAAGGGCAACAATAACATGGATACCATCACATGTGGGGATAGCAGGAAATGAGCTTGCAGACAAAGAAGCCAAAGGGGGGAGAACTAGCCATAACAAAATTGAAGTAGGCTTAGGGAAGTTCGAAATAAAGAGTCTAATTGCTCAAGCAATAACTAAAGAGTGAATAACAGCATGGAACCAAAGTAAAAAAGCAAGACACGCATATAAAATTCTTAAAAAACCAAGCAAAAAATGTCAAATAAAAGATGAACTAAAAATACCAATTAATAAAAAATTGCTGAGGCTCAAGCTTGGAACTGAATATTTCATGACTGAGGAACCCACATGTGAAGAGTGTCAAGAACCAAACACAATTAGACACTTTCTGGTGGACTGCAAGAAATATGACCAACAGAGGCAAAACATCAAGAAATACTGTAGTAAACACAAGGTAGAAATGAGTGTAGAAATCTCATAGGCACAAAGACCCCTCTGTAGAATGTCGTTATGTGACTGGCCACTACTGTAAAGTCCACTGTAGTGTACTGAGTTGATGATACCAGGCATGCTCCAGTCTACCCAGCTGTAAATGGGTAACTCACTCTAATCCTGAGTTAGGGAAGGCAAAGACAGCGAGGCAGTGTCTGCTATGGGATTACCGTCAAGTAATCGTTCCCCAGGTGGTACTGGTAGTCATCACTGTAAAGGGTAGAGTATTCTTCCTGCTCGTTACACATGAGACAGGCAAGTACAACAAAGGTCAACTCAACCGACGCAGGATTGTGTATGTATGGAGTGAGAGTGGAAACTACGCGAATGGTGGACTGTTCGATGTAGTTGACACTTGATACTATTTCACTCACAATCTTAGGCAAGTCAAAGATGTTAGGAACCGCCGTTGACGTTTCTATGCTTTTAATAATGACGCACACACTTGGACAGCACGGGACACAGTCATGAGTATGTTGACATAGTGTTGCGTGGGTGTCACTGGTGTTGGGGTGTCCTTCGTTCGATTATTATAAGTTTAGTTGGTATGCTTGCTTATCTATCATTACAAAACTTTGTGTCCAAGCAAAACTCGGTTCCGTACGAACTGATTCATTATTACTATAAACTTCCTACAAAGAAGAGTTCATCAGGTCAAAGGACCATCAACAATGCAAGTTGAAGCAATCAAACGTAATCAAAGTAATGTGGGTAAGTCTTCGATTCGAGTCCAATATTTATTACAAGTTGACGCACGAAGACAGTTCACATTGGTATACATTCATACATAGTTCATTAGAAATTACGTGCATAATATTCAGGTCCGTCCGTGTCAATATAATGTGTCAGATGAACATCATGGCTATGTACATGCGCTGCTATAGTCAACAGCCAGAAATGAGCGCATGAGTTCTTGACAGCTACAAATTGAATCATAATACGATTCTCCTTCCGTCATTTAATTTACTTAATAATCTCATACTTTAGATTAATATTCGAACTGACCCTGAGTTCTATATTGAATTCATATATCGGCTATATACTAAGCCTCTCCTTGGAAGACCTACAAGACACGACTTCTCTGCTTGACGGATAGCGTAACAAGGGTCATGTAACCAAGTCACACAGCGTGACCTTCCCAACGCGAATACGTCATAATCTTAGCATATATTTCGCGTTCAGTATACCGTAAAATATCGACATATTCTATTAATGTTATTGACCCCTAAACGTTGCGCACTGTTAAACCCCAGCAGACGCCGTCATTTAAAATAACACCGTAACAGATTTCCCGTCAGACGGGGAAAAAAATCTATTAGATAGATTTTTTTTTAAACTATATTAATCAAATTATTAAAAATTGAACAAAACCCGACATATGGCCAACGATGTTCTATCTAGATCAGTGTCGCGGTCATGTCAGTAATATCTTATAATAAAATCAACGTCATATCATACATATAACTCATATTAAATAAAGAAATGTCACTGTCATTAATTAATTAACTAATTAATTTGATGTATGTATATACTAACTACTAATGTGAGGTGTTATTAAAATTATTCTAACTAATTAAAATTAAAATAATTAATTATAATATGTAAGTATGGTACTAACTAATTAATATCTAATTAAAGAAAATGAGAAATAGTATCAGAGAGAAAAAGAAATAAAAATTGAGAAGTACGGATAATTAAAACTAAATATTAAAGTATACATTAAATTAGTAATGAAGTATAAGGATAGATACCTAATTAAATTACCGTAATCAGAGAGAAAAGAACAGAAAAAAAAAAATTCATACATTTTAACTATACATATGAAATATCATAATCTAATATCTATCACCTTAATACTTAAACTATTTAAAAGGTTTAATTGGTGTGATATTCTTTTGTTTCATCTTTTCTTAGTATATATATTTTTTTATTTCATCACACTTCCACTTTATTTTATTATATATTAATTTAATAACTAGCAAATTTAACAATATTGGACATGAAGATCCACTCGTTGTTATATCCTAATGACTTGTATGAAAGTTCTTTAAGAAACAAAATTCATCTTATCGAATTCTGATATGATGATCCAATCGTCGTTAGTTCCTTTATAGAAATTTTGAACGTAATTTGAATAAGTCATCACCGTATTTGTCCAGTCTATATCAGAGATTGTTTCTTTTTACTACTTTGCAAACGAAATGAGTGATACGCAAAGTCCAAGTGAAGTCCAAATTTTCAACCGCTCTGTAAAACTTGATATTTTGATCACAATAGTTTATTTCGAACTTTCCTCATTTGAGTAGGAAGTCCAACTGAAGTGTTGTATATTCTGACGTAGCCTTAATACCGTTCATTGCAAATGAAATGCTTGATTAGTCAGCAAATTTTCTTGAAATAGTAATATTCATTCAGAATCCGTAGGATGTCTTGACAACGTATCGGCCATTATATTCTCAGTTCCTGGTATCGATTTTTTTTTCGAAATCATAGGGTTGCAGCGCGATAGCAAATCGTACAAGCTTTGGACTTTTATGGTTTGAACGACGTAATGCTGCAACAGACTTTTGATCTGTCTGGATCAGGAAAGGTGATCCCAGTAAAAATTTTTCCAATTTCGTAATTGCCCAGATCACGGCGAGCTATTCTCTGTCTACAGTCGAATATTTAGTCTCCGAAGGTTTCAGCTTGCGTGAGATATACAATACAGGATGAAGGATATCATCATGATATTGGAGTAGACAAGCCCCGAGTCCGTAATTACTCGCATCTGTACGTAGAACAAACTTTTTAGAGGCATCTGATAATCTTAAAACAGGTGGGCATGAAAAAATATTCAAGATACTGCGAAAAGTTCTGTCACATTCGTCTGTCCCATTTATCCTTAACGGCATGTTCTTCCTTAATAAAGATGACAAGACAGCCGTGATGGATGACAAGTAAAGAAAAAAAAACCTATGCTGTATGGGGCTGAGCATAGTTGGAACATTTAAACAACTTACTGTCTCTTGTAGGCATGGTAAAACAAATAAGACAGAAAACGTGTACAAATTTAAAGATGTTACGAATCAAAAATGTTTTTCGAGAAGAAAAAATCAATAAATTAATCTATATTAGGATAGATGATTAAGAAAGATAAGAAATGATGACTGACAATGCTGAGTCATCAAGAAATAAGACAAAAGGGTTAGCGTACACCATTATCTGCGTGGCGCAGAATCAGGTACTAATTGTAACTTTAGTGAATGGTGATGAAAATAAACACCGTTATCATGCTCGATAACCATCCGAGCATCACGATTGTTACGAAATGTAACTAAAGCCTGACTATTCTGACCATCGACAGATGGTAGAAGACGAACAAACTTAACGTTCGCTGAAAAATTAAAGAAATTTCTAAGTGCCTGCCAGGTAGTATCCTGCGGCAGATTTCGCACTAACACTGTGCGAGAATACGCACTTTTCCCAATATAAGTAATATCATTGTCACGAAATTGTGCACAATGACGATATGTATTCTTTGTCCTAGAATTAACTTTCCCCCTCAACACTGACATTGTATTTCTCTTGGATGTCGTATCATCCTGACTGGACTGAGGATGACACCTATCATTACCAAAGGTAGTAGGTTTCCTACATGTCGTAGACATGTCTTGGTTGGGCAAAGTAAAACCTTTGCCGTTAGACTTATTTGTCTCAACCTTCTTATTCAAGTTCCTCATAAACCCAACATTATTTTTCAACTTATTATACTTCTTAGCACTCTCCTTTTTAATGTCGACATCATCAACAGTTTTCTTTGGATCAGTTGTATCGTTAGTATGTTGTACAATAGATCCATCATCCTCATCAGTTTCCGGGATAGTACTCAGAGTAAAGTTGGAAACTGCTGTGCCACATGTATTCATTTGGTTGGCACGAAGTGTAGCCATCGCCACAACAGCGTTAGCGTTGCTAAAAGATTGCAAATTTTTTTTCTCCCATTCATTAATTTCCTACCCATTCATTAATTTCCTTAAGAGTGCAATCCTTACTGCCGGGGATGCGTCCTACTGTGAGATCAGCTGATGGATTCTGCAACATGCACACCTTGACATTACCTGTAAAAAATGGTGTGTTAACATATACAATGGCAGTGGGGTAGTACTCAATAGTACCCCCGAAGGTCATGCAACGGACGTAGTCCCCTGTTGCACAGCTAGGATGTACCAAAGACTGCCGAACTCCAATGATTGTTGATCCAGAATCTTTTAAAACTGAGACCAAAGTACCATTTACTAATCCTCTATTGAACATCAGGGTGCCTGTGCCATCGTTCGCTGAAAGACCAACTGCTGTATGAAGGTGTCCACAATTCAGCACAGTTTCT
Organism: Oreohelix idahoensis; assembly: GCA_024509875.1. Classification (NCBI taxonomy): domain Eukaryota; kingdom Metazoa; phylum Mollusca; class Gastropoda; order Stylommatophora; family Oreohelicidae; genus Oreohelix; species Oreohelix idahoensis. The sequence goes on from JAMPIV010018658.1 coordinate 204,681, forward strand.
TTGGCCTTCTGAAAAATAGTATTACAATCCTGGCAACTATTTGCCACATTATAATTTATAGCAAAACATGCAGCAGAAGACTGTATTGCATTATCGTTAGGTGGAACCTGAACACTAGGGGTTGTATCATTTGTAACTGCTGCACCAGTATTATGGTGAAAATGGGATGATCCACGAGAATGAGATCGATTACGGTAATAATCGTTAGAATTATCTCGTTGTCCCCTGTATTAACTGTTATCTCGATGTCTCGAGCCACGATTATTACCATTCCAATTGCTGTTATTATTGTGGTTATTTGATCTATTATAATTAGTGTTCTGTTGACTGTTGTTGTAGGTTGATTGCTGTGAATAGTTCCTATTCCGTGATCTTCCTCTGTTGAATTCATTTTTATTGTTGAAATTATTATTAAGTCCTTTATGAAAATTAACATTGTAATTTCCCTTGAACCTACTTCTGTCTACACTGTGAGCTCTTGGTTTGTTATTGTTATAGTATGCCATATTGGAAGCCACAGGTAGAGGTTCCCTTATCAACGAGTTAGAAATGTTCGCATTCGGATGCGCAGTGCAGTAATTTAATGAAATTTTTTCTAACTCGTCAATGGTACCTGACTTTCGTTCTTGCAAATATGCGAAGAACGGTGGGCTGACTGAGGATAATACCTTATCCCGGAGTAACAGATCAACTAACTTGTCATACGATTTGTTGACACCTGCCAGTTCAACCCATCTGTTAAAAGTATTGCGTATGTTCGCAATAAACCCTTCAAAGTCTTTAGGAGATTCAGGTAGGAGATTTTTAAATTTCAATCTACAATTTTCCTCGCCCAAATGAAACCTCCGTAAAAGTAAGGATTTAATAGCATCGTAATCATTAGCTATTGTTGGGTCAGCATTTTGAGATGCCGTCAATGGTTCCCCAACTAAAAATTCATTTAACTTAAGTACCCATGCATCTTTAGGCAATTGATTTGATTTGCATGTCTGTTCAAATCTTGATAAAAATGATGATAAATCATCAACATTTAAATTAAAATGGAGTAATTTAAAGTTGTAAAAACGTTTGGTTTGGTTGGATGAAGATCCATTTTGTGCGTTATCATTTTGGTTTGTAGCAACACTTTGTGCCTGAAGTCTTGCTGTTTCATTCTGAATACGTGCCAATTCCAATTCGTCTCTCCTTTTATTTTCTTCTTCTTGTCGACGTTCCTCCCTTTCATGTCTAGCAATTTCTCTTTGCCTATTTTCTTTTTCTATTTCTTTAATTTCACGGTCTGCCTCTTCTTTTTTTAAAATTGCTATCCGTTCTGCTTCTTTTCTCTCACGTTCTGCTTCTTCTTTTTTTAAGATTGCTATCCGTTCTGCTTCTTTTGCTTCATATTTAGCAAGTTCTGCTTCTGCAAACTGACGAAGTTCCTGTGATTTGTAGCCATAATCCTTTCCAATTTTAACAAAATGGTCCAACCCAAGCATCTTGAAGTTAATAGTGTATGAAATTAAAGATCTATAATAGTCAACAATAGAATCTATGTACTTATTTGTAACAGCTCAGGTGTGAATACTCAGTATACCAAACTGTTATTTAATTAAAGAAATGTGAGAAGTCAACAATATAGTACTATGAAAATGTACCAATTACTATGTTATATATATAGTTTTTTAATTCAACACATATTCATGGTGTGAATACCAAAAAATAATTCAATAAATTATTTTAATATAAATTTTTTTTTGCAATTATAAAGTTTTGATTTTATGCCTTACTCATCATGTATAAAGTGCTTTGCTAGTTTCTGGAACCACCCCTGCAAGTTGTTGCAATGCTCTTGATTCATCATCAAAGTTCCCAAAATTAATTAAATTAATTAAATATATTATTAAAATCAATTCATAGAAATATTATTATTAAATAACATTAATGAAGACAATACAAATGATTAACCAAGGCTTTACAGTACAGTAGCACAATACAAAAGTGACATTTTCACAAAAATAAGTGATATTATAAAACCAAGTCTACTAACCGGAAATATAGAAGGGTGAAGGTTAACTGAAGCAAAAGAACATATTTGGCACTACGAATAATGACGTCACAGGACTCATTTGACGATCATACAATACATTTAAATAAAATTAAAGATAGCCAGATTAGAATAAACAGGATAGATTACGAACATATGACTGTAACTGAATAAAAATCAAACTAAATACGGTAAAATACAACGGTTATTTCACAGAACTAGACACCTAACATACAAGGTGAATTAATGCAGGTCCGAACGAAACAATCACCGGTAATGTCTTCGACGCGTTCTTCGCGAAATGCGATTAATTCACGGCCCTCAGGAACGATCGGAATTGAGCTTGACATTCGAAAAGCCATAAGTTCAATTCCGATTCCCACTACATGTAAAAAGACAGAAACAATATTTAACATGGCTAAAAAAAAAAAGAACATGGCGTTGTCGGACAAAAAGGACGAAATATTGTAACGTTTAAAATCAGTTACTTATCTTTTTGCCTCGATGGATTCATACAATGCTTGCTTCGCCAACGGACAGTAGGACCTATATTTCATGCCCATGTTGATTGAATCTATTTTCCAATGTTCGATTAGGGGTATATAAATAATTTTCTTCAAAGACGTTGAAAGGTGGCTGCCATCGCTACAGCTGATTCATCCTGTTGTCAAGGGTGTGTGACGTCATCGGTGTAGATACAAAAAGTGTTCATTTCGCTCGAAGGAAATTCATTTCTTTCTACTCGATAATCTTTGAGTATTTTGACAATTAAATTCCAGTTCCACATCACATTGGCCACCATTGTTGCGTGGGTGTCACTGGTGTTGGGGTGTCCTTCGTTCGATTATTATAAGTTTAGTTGGTATGCTTGCTTATCTATCATTACAAAACATTGTGTCCAAGCAAAACTCGGTTCCGTACGAACTGATTCATTATTACTATAAACTTCCTACAAAGAAGAGTTCATCAGGTCAAAGGACCATCAACAATGCAAGTTGAAGCAATCAAACGTAATCAAAGTAATGTGGGTAAGTCTTCGATTCGAGTCCAATATTTATTACAAGTTGACGCACGAAGACAGTTCACATTGGTATACATTCATATATAGTTCATTAGAAATTACGTGCATAATATTCAGGTCCGTCCGTGTCAATATAATGTGTCAGATGAACATCATGGCTATGTACATGCGCTGCTATAGTCAACAGCCAGAAATGAGCGCATGAGTTCTTGACAGCTACAAATTGAATCATAATTCGATTCTCCTTCCGTCATTTAATTTACTTAATAATCTCATACTATAGATTAATATTCGAACTGACCCTGAGTTCTATATTGAATTCATATATCGGCTATATACTAAGCCTCTCCTTGGAAGACCTACAAGACACGACTTCTCTGCTTGACGGATAGCGTAACAAGGGTCATGTAACCAAGTCACACAGCGTGACCTTCCCAACGCGAATACGTCATAATCTTAGCATATATTTCGCGTTCAGTATACCGTAAAATATCGACATATTCTATTAATGTTATTGACCCCTAAACGTTGCGCACTGCTAAACCCCAGCAGACGCCGTCATTTAAAATAACACCGTAACACATAGCAAATCATTAGGTAGTAGAATAGTAGTACATTTCATGCAACATTCAATATTAAATAGTCGTGCAATGCTCTGGCGGACTATTGGTATATTCCCAAACTGACTGAACGCATCAGTGGGTTTGTGTGTGTAAACATACAAAGGGGTTCACTGGAGGAACCTTTTCCTTGGCTAAGTTCTCCAGCTGTATATGTCAAATATTTAAATAACAAAGTTAAACCACAGTAGGGGTTTTAATCTTAATGAGATCTCCGTGCCACTGTCTGAATAGTAAGATTCATGATCCGTTCTTTGGACAGTGATCCATAATGATGACAGGAATACAAAATGGCATCCTTCCCTGAGTTTTCGCTCACTCGCCCAGCAGAAGGATAATCATAAGCCAGAGTTCATTCATAACTTGAATATATAGGATTTCCTATAGTTTCCATACAGTCCCTTAGTCAGAAGGTTGCTTCATAAAGACATAAGCGCTGATGGAACCTGTCATCTTTATCAATCTATATTAAAGCGACCAACGATGCTCGAAAATACGATGTTTCATCTAGGTCTAACCATGAGAGATCATCAAAGGAAAAACGGGTCTGGCTTTACCAGGAGTCCGAATTTAAACATAATGAAATACATGAGAAGAGTCTCTGACATCACACTCTTGCAGAGACATTTCTTCCTTATGGAAAAATCATCCATAACTTACTTTAAACCTTTAACAGGACCAGCCCTAATAACCACACAACCCGGCCATTACGACCGTCTTCTTCGGAACTCACTACAACTCTCTAGGACAACGGATACCTCCACCAGAGTTCGCTATAGTCCGACCTTAGCATACGAAGATATACAATATAAAACTGAATCTTCTTGTACTAGAAAAGTAATACATATAAATTCAGGTCATAAACATATTAAACAAAATCAATCTATTTTCTGGCCCTAACAAACGAGAACTATCATGACTTCAAAATTCATACGCCGAATCAAACGTATAAATCAATCATGGATTATCTCGCTTTCCCCAGGGAAGCATTTTCGTACACAAATAAATTATTAAATAGACATATCGCATTTTTGTAATCCGTGCATTAAAATATATGTATGCAACACCCTCCAGAAATGCAAAAGTTAATAAAACACTATATTACCAAAACAAAAGCTAACATATAAAAAATAAATATTTTAGATATAATAAAAAAACAAAAAACAAACCATTATGAACTATAACCTACAAGAGATAATGTAGTATAAAATAAATACAAACAAAAACATGATACAACAAAGGAAACACGTCCTGATATAACCAACAACTCCATGTACATGGTAGATGGTTGAAAGGGGCGTGCTACAAAGAAAAGTAGCAAACACATTAATAAATAATAAAAAAAATATTTGGACATTCGCCCTAATATAACCGTCTAGGTTGAACGGGACGCGACTCGCCAAAACGAGGCAAAAGTTTATTTTTAAAAAATGGACACAATGTAGTGAAATATTCATGCTATTTTTGACCGGCACAAAATGCCACCAGAATTGATATAGTGGTACACACAAGTCCCATCGCATGTCACGATCCTGACCGTAAATCCCTGCGTTTAGCCTCCTCCCTCTATAACTCCTGGCTTTCAATGTAGATTGACAGTTTCCCTGTTGAAACCCTAACACAGGTTTATAATCACTTTTCCAGCCTTACTCTCCTATTTCACTTTACAACACAAATAATTTATTATCTTCAATTACGAGCTTTGATCCGGAAAGTATCTCTCATATTGTTTATCCTACACACCGGCTTCCAACGCGACAATAATTCTTCGTTTCTTTAGATGCCCACGTGATATGAAATACTTCTCAGTAAAACAATTTAATATGAATCATTATTTGCTTCCACATACCACGTGCTGTGTAAAAAAAGAATAGTCAAACCCGCTTTCTGACATCGCTACCCCCCACCTAAATTAAAGCAGTGTACGTCAAGAGAACACGTCACATTTATTGTCATCTCTGGAAGACAAGACTAATGGAGCTGTACTATTTATTTAAACAAGTGTTTTCCTGTACACTGCCATGTTTACATACTCTAGAACCAGAACAGTGACATTCTTAGATTAAACTACACATCCTAAAAAAGACATGTTTACATACTCTAGAACCAGAACAGTGACATTCTTAGATTAAACTACACATCCTGAAATAAGACATGTTTACATACTCTAGAACCAGAACAGTGACATTCTTAGATTAAACTACACATCCTGAAGTAAGACATGTTTACATACTCTAGAACCAGAACAGTGACATTCTTAGATTAAACTACACATCCTGAAGTAAGACATGTTTACATACTCTAGAACCAGAACAGTGACATTCTTAGATTAAACTACACATCCTGAAATAAGACATGTTTACATACTCTAGAACCAGAACAGTGCCATTCTTAGATTAAACTACACATCCTCAAATAAGACATGTTTACATACTCTAGAACCAGAACAGTGACATTCTTAGATTAAACTACACATCCTGAAATAAGACATGTTTACATACTCTAGAACCAGAACAGTGACATTCTTAGATTAAACTACACATCCTAAATAAGACATGTTTACATACTCTAGAACCAGAACAGTGACATTCTTAGATTAAACTACACATCCTGAAGTAAGACATGTTTACATACTCTAGAACCAGAACAGTGATATTCTTAGATTAAACTACACATCCTGAAGTAAGGCATTTCACCTGCTTGTGTAGCACGTTTTTTGTAACAATGTAATTGCTAGCACTTTCAATAGCCTCATCTTTGCTGCCTGTTAGGACATGCTTATGGACGAAATAATCTTGTCTTTCTATCCTCATAGAAGTGGGGTTCTACACGGTCTAGAACAAAATACATATTACTCACAAATGAGTGTGTAGATATTGTATTGAGGATAGCCCAATGTATTTCAAGTTAAACAAACATTATACATACTCCAGATTATTAAACAAAATTAAACCGTCTCCAGACAAGTCATATTATATAAATACTATACCCAATACTCTCCGAGTACAGAAATATTGTAGCCCATACTCTCCACATTAGACCAATATTACATGGATAAACACGAACTGAATACATACATCTTCTTCTTCTTCTTTTACAAGTGTCATGGATGGTGGTGTATGTGATCATGTCTCTCCACGACTTTCCGTCACCAGTGTTATTTATAAATTATGTTGTTGACTTTCTTGCCATACCATAATGTCTCTCCACAACTTTCTGTCTCCAGTGTTATTTATAAATTATGTTGTTGGCTTTCTTGCCATACCATAATGTCTCTCCACAACTTTCTGTCTCCAGTGTTATTTATAAATTATGTTGTTGACTTTCTTGCCATACCATGATGTCTCTTCACAACTTTCTGTCTCCAGTGTTATTTATAAATTATGTTGTTGACTTTCTTGCCATACCATGATGTCTCTCCACAACTTTCTGTCTCCAGTGTTATTTATAAATTATGTTGCTGACTTTCTTGCCATACCATGATGTCTCTCCACAACTTTCTGTCTCCAGTGTTATTTATAAATTATGTTGTTGACTTTCTTGCCATACCATGACGTCAAACTGCTCAGTACTTTCTCTTTTTGTTGTTTTCTGTCTTTTTCTTTCAATCTTAACAATGATAATTGTTTTGGTAGGAAGTTTAGTAGCGTTCGTAACAGATGAAACAACAGCACATCTTTTAGGAAAGATGAGGAAACTGCAATGTGCATTCAAGGAAAGTTATTTTAGTGCATTCCGGGAAAGTGATTTTGGTGCATTCAGGGAAAGTTATTTTAGTGCATTCAGGGAAAGTTATTTTAGTGCATTCAGTGAAAGTGATTTTGGTGCAATCAGGGAAAGTTATTTTACCCCATTCAGTGAAAGTTATTTTAGTGCATTCAGTGAAAGTGATTTTGGTGCATTCAGTTAAAGTTATTTTAGTGCATTCAGGGAAAAAATTTATTTTAGTGATTTCAGTGGAAGGGATTTTGGTTCATTCAGTGAAAGTTATTTTAGTGCATTCAGTGAAAGTGATTTTGGTGCATTCAGTGAAAGTGATTTTGGTGCATTCAGTGAAAGTTATTTTAGTGCATTCGGTGAAAATTATTTTGGGTACTAATTAGAATCATCCAAGTAGTGGCCAACACTCTAAGTGTCATTGGAATTTCACAGATCTCTTTGTGCCTAACATTTTAAGAAATTGCCGAGAACTGTAATTTTAATTTTATCATATCAGAGCCACATAATAAATGTCCTTTATTTTTATTTGAACGTTCTGTTAAAACTAAAAACAGGATAAACATTAAAATTAAATAAATAGTCAATAACATTTTTGTACCATAGCCGATGTAATAAATGACGGGAAAGCACGATGGTGTACGATTTCTTCATGATGTCTATTTCTCCGTGTTCAGTTTATTTTGACGCTAGACTCGATGTTTACTGAAGACAACAATGATACTATTGGTTTTCCAGTTCAGGTTCAGAATCCTGCGTGTCCATCTACACCACCTCAGTGCTTACTGAAGCTCAACATTGGTAAATTAATCATGCTGTTCAGAAACCTGGACACGAATAAATGTCTATTAAACGTCAAGTGTAGCATAAACAATTTCCACCTCATCAAAGGCAGTAGACCACAAAATGAGGAAAGAACAAGCAGGATTTAGAAAGAACAGGAGATGTGTAGATCATATATTCACTCTCAGGAACATTATAGAGCAGTGCTCAGAATGGCAAAGACAGCTTTAAATTAATTTCGTTGATTTTGAAAAGGCTTTTGACAGCATACATAGGGACACTTTATGGAAAATACTGAGGGCTTATGGAATTCCAAGCTGCATAGTGTTAATCATAAAAAGCCTCTATGCCAACTTTACGTGTAAAGTTGGGCAGAGCAACCTAACCTTTGAGGTGAAGACAGGAGTACGACAGGGATGCCCCTTATCAACCACTTTATTTTTAACAGTCATAGACTGGGTGATGCGCCAGACAACAGAGGGCAGTCCAAGAGGAAAAAGGTGGACAACATTTTCTATATTGGAAGATCTGGAATATGCAGATGGCATTACACTACTAGCACATTCACATCAACACATCCAGGAAAAAACGGATAGACTTAATAAGTTTAGCCAGCAGGTGGGCTTGAACATCAATTTAAAGAAGTCTGAGGTCATGACGCTAAATGTGAGTAACCCTGAGCCAATATCAGTAAGGAATCAGCAATTGGTACAGACAGATACCTTCACATACCTAGGAAGTATAGTAACACCAGACGGCGGGGCAGGCAAAGACATCAACATCAGAATGAATAAGGCAAGAACAGCCTTCTTTAGCCTAAACAACATCTGGAAGTCCTCCCAATACAGCACAAGCACAAAATTAAGATTATATCAGAGCTGTGTGCTTTCTGTGCTTCTCTATGGTGCGGAATGCTGGAGAGTTACAGAGAAGGAAATGTCGAAATTGTCCTCTTTTCACACAACATGCCTAAGAAAAATTCACCGAATCTTTTGGCCGAATACCATCTCTAACCAAGATCTGCTTACTCTTAGCAAGCAAGAGGACACGCACACCATCATAGCTGGCAGACGCTGGAGCTGGGTTGGCCATGTCCTCAGAAGAGACCCCGATGCCATCACAAGAACAGCTATGCTTTGGACCCCTGAAGGAAAACGAAAGAGAGGCCGACCAAAAACAACCTGGCGGAGGACTGTGGAGGCTGAGATGCAGGGAATGAACTAGAGTTGGGGCACTGTACGAAGGATGGCCACCGACCGAGCAAAGTGGAATCAATTTGTTGTTGCCCTACAAGACGCCACTAGGCGTGATGGCCACTGACTGCTTTGACGGTCGGCGGCTAAGGATCAAAGAAGAAGAAGAAGAAGAAGAAGTAGCATTGCTGTCGTTTCCGTCATTTACTCTTGTCATCTTCGTTTTTTTTTTGTGTACATTTTCATACCCACCAGCTGTGACCTTTCATCCATCAGCTGTGACCTTTCATACCCACCAGCCGTGACTTTTCATACCCACCAGCTGTGACCTTTCATCAAGTATTTGCATTGTGTCCTTCACTGATTACTGTTATATGACTACAAGATGGAGAATCATACACACAAAACCTTAGCAGCAATAATATGGCAATAACAATAAAGTTGGTGCACTGTGCTGAGATCCTCCTTGTGTGATCTAATGAAGGAGATCTGAGCACTGATAGAACTGTTCGTGTGCAATGAATATGGCCTTTAAAAACCGAACCGAATGCCTGTGTCCTTGATCTAACTGAGCTGACGTCCGAGTGGTGTTAAATTGTAAATCAATAAATAAATATATATATATATATATATATATATATATATATATATATATATATATATATATATATATATATATATATATATATATATATATATATATATATATATATATATATATATAATTATTATTATACTGAAGCACATTAAAAACGCACCACCTGTATAATCCAGGAACAGAGTGTGAAATGTAAATATAAGTGTTTACAAGTTTACATATTTGGAATCTTTATTCATTTTCCTATGAATCCATGCTGGTCATTAATTTGTACATTTGATTGTTATGAAATTCATTGCATTCTGTGCAGGCAAGGGAGAAAACCAAAAATGCAACCAATAAAAAAATGCATTCACACTATCCTCAGTATCTGGTATGTCCACCGTGTGCTTGCAAACAAGCTTGGCAGCGGCTCCGCATGGAACGCACAAGTCTCTGAAGGAAATTCCAGGGAATCAAGTCCCATTCACGTGTAAGAGCAGCTTCGAGCTGTTGCAGATTAGCTGGAGAGCCTTGCCTGTAGACTCTGCGTCCAAGCTCGTCCCACAGATGTTCTATAGGGGACATGTTTGGTGATAGGGCAGGCCAATCAATCGTCACAATGTTCTGCTGCTGTAGATATTGCTGCAAAATGCATGCGGTGTGCGCACGTGCGTTATCCGGCTGGAGAAGCTGCAAGTCTGGATAAGTCGTGAACACAGGAGCAACCAATGCATCCAGAACCTCATCTCGATATGTCACAGCATTAACATTTCCACGGAAGACGTGAAGAGGCAAGCGATGGTGAAAACTGAATCCTCCCCAAATGTGAATACTGCCACCTCCAAATCGGTTGTGCTGACGAACACAGCAATCTGCAAAGCGCTGTCCACACCGTCACCAAATCTGCATAAGTCCATCAGCAAAGGATATGTTGAATCTGCTCTCGTCTGTGAATAGGATAGCATTCCACTGCAGTCTAGTCCATCTGACATGTTGCTCTGCCCATTGCAGGCGCTGCTGACGATGTCTGTGAGTCAAGTTTGGCCCAACATAAGGTCGTCTTGCAGTAAGGCTTGTATCTCTGAGTCGTCGTATGACTGTCATTCGAGAGACTTGCCCACGTCTACCCACTGTTGCTCTTGCTGTTTGACTTGCCGGGAGAGAACGATTCCTTAGGTGACTCAGCACAATATGACGATCTAGCGCAGGGGTAGTAACTCGTGGTTGGCCACTCCGAAGACTATCCCGGGCACTGCCAGTGGTTCCGTAACGTTCATTGAGACGTAAAATAGTGCTGTGGTGGCAATTCATCTTTCTGGCAATGGCCCGCGAGCTCATTCCGGTCTCCAATATACCAATGGCTCGTTGGCGGTCGTTTTCAGATAGTCGTGGCATTTCAAGCATATGTACTGGGTGTTTTGTCTCAACGGCCTTTTTCATACCGAGTATTTGCCGTTGCCCTAAAGACGCCGATAGGCGTGATGGGAAACAATGGCAAAGAAAACCTATCTGCTGTTGCCCTAAGACGCCACTAGGCGTAATGGCCACTGACTGCTTTGACGGTCGGTGGCTAAGGACGGAAGAAGAAGATACTGCCATATTGCGTACACATTTTCAGGGTCATAGCTGTTGGGAATCGTGTTGCACGTGTAACTTGCATTGTTTTCATGTAATCTGTACACAAACCCGTGGGGTGAATCATGCACTTTCCATTCCAGCAGCCATTCGCTACCTACCTCATGACAAACACGGGGAAAATCCATTCCCACACTTTTTTTTCCCAGCTTCTCGGCATCAGTATATATAATAGTAAAAAAGGTATAGGAACTCGTTACACGCCCATTGAGGCATATTGGGAAATGGTGTTAGGCCCATGTTATCTTGACCGTCGGCACACTAGGGGTGATGTGGTCGGCATCACGCCGGCCGCCTTAACCTTCCCAGAGTTGCTCTGGTACCCATTTGGAGCTGGGTCGACCCAGGAGCCGTTTGTGGCCTAAACAATTTCCACCTCATCTGGGGATCAAACCATAAACCACTGCGCTAGGAAGCCAGTGCACTAAACCCTATGCTACCGCGGCTCCCTATATATTTAATAGTGGTGCGTTTTTAATGTGCTTCAGTATATTTAAATATATAAATATATATACAGTTAATGTCTTAAACTAATATAGTTCAATTTCACTGTTTTCCTGCTTCGTGATGGAATCTGTCTTTATCTTTGTGCTTTCTTGAATAGATTAATCTAAATGTTACTTTATGATTCATATGACTGTCAAATGTCTTCTATATACACCACAAGGTTTCAACATTACATAATCTATTCGTAGGTGAGTTAATTTGGTTGTGTTTGAAAATTGAAGAGTAGCCCAATACTGAGCTACTTATCAGAAACAAAGTCCTTCCTAGGTCTCGTACAGCAGTATGATTGGATAGAACCCTACCACTGCGAGTTCTCCACTCGTCAAGATGACACAGTTAATACTGTCAAAAGATCTGACAAACTTGAGCATCTAGTTGCTGGTTTGGTCACTAGAGATTGTGTATGACACTCAGGGCAGGATATAACCTGAAACAATATATTCAACCTACGTAGTATCGCTCATTGTCTACTTAGATAGACAGGAGATAGTATGAGACAGTTCAGACAAGCTGTGGTAATTCACAAGAGACATTGTAAGTCATGAATAACACAATTCGTTCAAGTTCTAGCACAATAATTCACTTGTTACAGTTTTGTCCATTATTTGTTTCAATAAAATCCAAAGGCCTTATGGTAATCATTGTGTTATATATATCAAATAATACAGAAAATCAATCTATTGTAGTCATTCCTTCCTCCAGTTTGAATATTCCTTTCCAGAAAGCATATCTTTAAAACGCTTTCCACAACCAACTTGTTCAATCCATTCGTTCTACTTAATTATTACACAGTTGAACTAAACCAACACACTTCGGGTTTTCCTCCAGAAATTGCATACTTTAAACACACATTGATAATATATTTACACACACACACACACACACACACACACACACACACACACACACACACACACACACACACACACACACACACACACACACACACACACACGCACACACACACACACACACACACACACACATATATATATATATATATATATATATATATATATATATATATATATATATATATATATATATATATATATATATATATATATATACATATATATATATATATATATATATATATGTATATATATATATATATATATATAATTAACATCTCGCTTACCCTCAATCACAGACAGGCTTTTAACGGTTACGCATTCTGCTCACACCTCTGCAGATGGCAACGGAGTTGATATAACAGCTTGTGCTCTGTATCTGTAGTTTGAATTAGGAGGCAAGTGTGAATGTGTCATGCGTTCTCTCCCCTTTTATAATGGCCTTGCGGATGTGCGAGGTTGCAACTGGACCAAGGTACGCTTGCATGTTGTGACGTATAAATGGAAATATAGCTACAGCATCCGAAAACCTTTCGTGACCTCGGATTCGTTAGAAAAGTCGCGCATTTTACAGACTGCATTACCCATTTTTAAATCCACGCGCTTTTTTCTGGAGACGTAAACAAACAGACACATTATAATCTTCCGCGACTCGTCAGTCCTAACGGGAAGCTTATCTGGTTTGTTTACCTGAGTTTCTCACGCGAACCGATCTGTCAATCATCAGATAGCAGATCGAGACGCGTGGAAACAACTGGCCTCTTTTTGAAGTAGCCGCACGGCTAAAACCAATTCCCCGAGAATCCTTAGATGTTAGTACATTCAGGGGGATAAACGTTTTGATCTCGAGAAAAGAGGGAAATCTCCAAATCTAAGACGAAAGCCTGCTACACGGGTAAAGCTTTGTTGTAATTTTAGCAGCAGCCGAGAGAAGCGACCGCTAAAACCTTTTATTTTGGAAAACGTAGTTGAGATTTCTCCGTTGGGAAACAGAGTGTGAAAATTCACATCTTCTAGCAATCATCATAACATGAAAATAAGTATGTAAACATCGTCTTTCCAGATAAGTTATCAGAGTCGCTCAGAATTTTTTGGATAATCTAAACACGCCAGACTAGAACCATTCTTCGCTAAATGTGTTAAATAGTCTCGTGTGGATTTCATTTTCTAATTTGTGGCATGACCTGGTCAAACGGCGACTAGTGGTTTTTTTAATGTGGCTATCTCTTGGGCCTTGTCTCGATTTTTACTGATTGTATTGAAGTTCTCTTCTGTTGGCTGACGCGTCTCCAAGTTTTAGCTGTTGATAGGACTGGCCACACAGACGAACGAACATTGTAATAGTAAATTTTAACTGGACTTACAAAATACCCAGATATATTTTCTCGCATTTTTATCAGCCCATTGTGGTGAAATAACAACAACTGTTCTCCCGACTTCTAATAGTCGTTTCCAGGAGGATATTTTTACGTTAGAATTACGCTATTTCAGAATCGGCACTCACCAGAGCCAGTCGATAGGATTTATCAATCAATCACGAACCATCATCAGTAACAATTTTTAGCAACTAGCTGTGTACAAATACCAGAAGTATTTGTTTTTCCATTTCTTTGCTGTGAACACTAGATCTCGATTTTTCCTACCATTACTATTCGAGGTGACACTATCGATCAAGGATTACCTCACCAAACTTGGCGTCCACCTTAAAAAGTTAGTCAAGGCTGGACTGGGGCCAAGTTTGGCACTGCACCCTGACGCTATCAATATCGATAAATATATTCAGGATAACTGTACATTCCAGGAAATAACACCATTAATTAGGTAAGGAGAGAGAGAGAGAGAGAGAGAGAGAGAGAGAGAGAGAGAGAGAGAGCGTGGCCACGCATGTGAGAGAGAGAGATTGAATATTTTCTTGTTACGGTAGCTTGTACCAAACTTGTTATTTTGCTTTAACCATTGTTTACTTTACGAAGTAGCACGTATTATTAACTTTGGTTCTTTACTATCTATATACTGTATCCTATTGCTAACCTTTTGACCTGTGTTGTTATTAACTTCTTCTTCTTTGATCCTTAGCCGCCGACCGTCAAAGCAGTCAGTGGCCATCACGCCTAGTGCCGTCTTGTAGGGCAACAACAAATTGATTCCACTTTGCTCGGTCGGCGGCCATCCTTCGTACAGTGCCCCAACTCCGGTTCATTCTTTGCATCTCAGCCTCCACGATACTCCACCAGGTTGTTTTTGGTCGGCATCTCTTTCGTTTTCCTTCAGGGGTCCAAAGCATAGCTGTTCTTGTGATGGCATCGGGGTCTCTTCTGAGGACATGGCCAACTGTTAAAGTCAAAGGGAAGTAAACCTGAAAATGTTGTTGGACAGTTTTAATTTAAGGGTTATGGCGCTTGTTTGCCGATTAGTAATTGATTTGTTTAAAAATATCTTCTGGTAGTTTCGAGAGACAGAGTACAGAAAGCGTGGTGAACGCTAATCATCTCAAGTGTTGAGAGGAATTTGTTCTGTATTGTTTTGAGCTGTGGGTGATTGGCTCTCGCGGTGAGTCCGCCCATGTATTTTGACTGAGCTGTGTTTTGAACAGCCGAGTCTCGTGACTGTTTGAGAGGGAGATGTGTGATCCCGGGCAGTCTGTTTCTGGGCGTTGACCGAGCTGGTCAGCCCTGGTGTTTTTTGATAGTGTGTTCCTGCGCGGTGGATTGAGAAGATGTCGACTGGTGTTTTTTCGCTGTGTGTACAGGTGAATATTTGTAACTGCAATGTAGGCAGTCATTTTTGGATTGATGTTATGAAGCTATTATGAGGCCAGGATTTGGACAGGTGTGACCGCTTGACCTTTCACGCTAGCTTTGTCCCTCCTACTTCACGATAAGCATTTATATGTGCTAGAATATGCTACATGTAAGAATAACAGACCTTAAAAGCAAATAAGACGTTTTTACACAAAACGCAGTATTCATTCAAAGTTCAGTTGCCGTTACTGCTCTGACAGGGCAAACGTAGGTCAATCACAGGTAATAATGAATGGGTTTTATAAGCGCGAAAGTGGGAAATGAATGTTTGTGTGATCTGGTTTTTTTTTATCCTAATGTTAAGTTGGAAAAGATCACACATGTGAAAATAAAGTCGAAATAACAGATTGTCGTGTGCAAAAAGGTCGAAAAGCTGAGGAACGGAGTGCAAATGTTAACTATTGTGTCGTGTGGAAAAAAGGCGGGTCGTGTGAAAAAAAGGCGGGAAAAAAGAAGAAATAGTATAAATAGAAGAGTTGTGGGCGATAGGTAGCGATTTCAGGACTTATGATTCCAAGGATACCATGATTTTAGACTAGAACATTTTTACTGATAGCGTTAGGAGAACTTCGTCTTTGAGGATACCAAGACAAATTTTTTTTGAGTAAACAAATCTGTAAATTATTTCTTGTGGATATACATATATTATTCTATATGGATGTACCTACATTATTCAGTTGGATTACATATTTTTTTCATATCGGATAACCAATCATCATTGTGAAATTTACAGTGTTTGTCTAATTACATCAATAAACTCTAATTGAATTTTTCTACATTGCTGTTTGTGGAACTTTACAATAATTTCTTGTGGATATACGTTGTTGTGCTGAAACTGTTTTGCTTATCACCAAACTCAAAGGGAAGAACATTCCTGGGTTGAAACAAATAACAAAAGGTCAAGTATCACCATCTCTGGCGGAACGCCAGTCAGCACTTGAACCAACACAACATATGAAGGATTAACTCTGACTACATAAAATCAATATAACTACTAGTGCCGCATTCAACTGACGCGGGCACATATCTTCAAATTGATGCAGTAACCAGCTCGGTTACATGTTCAAATTGGCGCCGTGACCTGCCCTTTTTTCTTGGTGAAAGCAGACAGGCATAACCACTAATGGATGAAAGTCAAGAACAACAGCAGCAACAACAGGCGTTGTATCCACCACAGCAACAACAGCAACAACAACATGCGTTATATGCACAGCAACAACAGCAGCAACAATAACATATTAGAAAATGGGAAAGAGACACTGTCAAAACAAGAGCAGATTGGAGTAGTCTAAATAGAAGACACCATCGCATAGCTGTTAGAAATTTTATCAACAGAATCACACAACGAAAGATATGGGAAGTAAATAATGTTACAACGACTGACCAACAAACGTGTATAATAACAACAGAAGATGGATTAAGGGCACATATCAGACCTCTAAAGCAATGGAGAACACCACCTAACATACATCACCATGTCGGTTTTGTAACATCAATTGACGCACGATGGGCCCCCATGATCAATAGTCAACCTAAAGAAATACACGAACTACAAGTGAAGAAAACAAAGATGATTTGTGTCGCAACACAAACAAACGTTGACAGGTCAAGTCAGGTCAATGACCCAGAACCACAGGTGAAGAAAACAACTATGATCAGTGTAGCAACACAAACAGAGAATAAAGCTGCAGTTTCAGCAACACAAACAGAGAATAAAGCTGCAGTTTCAGCAACACAAACAGAGAATAAAGCTGCAGTTTCAGCAACACAAACAGATGTTGACCTTAACACTGACACATCATGCAGGCGTATAGGAACAGCAGTAAGAAGGAATCCTATCAAAACAGGTCCAAAAGAAGTACAGGACATGGATACATCTTATAGGCGTACAAGAACAGTACAGAAGACGAAACAGGGAGGTGTAAGCACAGAAGAGATGAAGAAAGCACTAAAAGACGAACTGAAGGGAGCTAAACCTGACACAGTAGTACTAAAATATGTACAGAGATTTCTGGAGGGAAAGTTTGATACAGACTTATCAGAAAGGAAAGAAGAAATTCGCAGACTTGTGGTGAGAGTAATGGAGGAACTTAATTACTGGGGAATCAAAATAGTGGAAAGAGACGTGTTCTCAGATTCATCAAGTTACTCAGACAGTGTATCGTCAGATGAAGAAGATGAGTTAGAATACACGGAGAGGTGCGAAATGGTGGAAAAGTTGGGAAAAGAAGTGAGAGAAGAAGTGAATGACACGAGTAAGAAAATGGTTAAAGTGGATGAACCAAACATGGAGGAGTTGAAACCGGTGATAGCATCCATCATAGAACGGCCTGATTTTAACTTATCAAGAGGACTAGCATGGAGACTGCTAGAGGAAAAATATCATACAAACTTTCCACAAACAAGAATTGAAATAGATCTGGTTCTAACAAAAATGTTAGATGAAGAAAACATGAAGAGATACAGAATAGAGCAGGCAAATCGCAATCGAAGTCAGACAATGAAGAAAAGAAGGAAGTAATACAGCCTCTGATCGATGTGATGCAAGAGAGGTATGAAGACACAGTCAAGAAGAAACAAAGAAACAAGGATGATATGAGAGCCAAGCTGCACTACACAGAAACAACACATCGGTGTTCGCAACGTTATTCACATGATTACAACCATCATTCCCTACCCTCTCATCAGCCCCAACATACTCCCTACGCGACCCCCGTCGCAACCCCAGTGATTATGTGAAGCGAACATTTGATGACAGAAGACATACCATGGAACCCAGAGGACAAGTATACTACAGATTTGAACAGCCCACGACCAGTGAACCTACTTTCCCATTAGATAATCTCCTGCAACCTCATAGGAAGTATCAAGGTGAAAATCCCATCGAAGTCATACTACAAGAGAAGTATAGAGCACATCAGATAGCTAATCGTAATGCACAGAAAGCCTTCAAGAAATGGCAGAAACAACATGATAAAAGAGCTAAATTAGAACAATTTCAAGTTGGTGATAAATGCATTTGAACAAGATGACGAGAAGAACATAGTCACCAAAGCTCATGCAGCACAAATTAAGACAGCTACTCATCTCCCGATAGCACCACCAGTTTTATCTAATGGCAGACCCATGCATAAAGCCACATTGAACCATTTTCATTCCACAGATACGTCAAAAGCCTCATACAGAGAATCTGAGAACATAAATACATATTGCCGCAGAGAATCAGAGAGCAACAATAGAAATTGCGACGAACACACAGACAACGCTGTTTCACACGCAGAACGGCACACATCTGAACAAGATAATGATACTCGACACACAGCACAGCCTAATGATGAAAACGCAGACAGCGCTACATGCACACTTGTGGAAGATACTGTATTATTCTTCCATCACCTCCATTCCGACACGAATCTGACCTAGATACAGCAGATCCCGAGAGTGACCACGAAAGTGTGATCAGTCCAGACAACACTGAATTTCACACGGCAACGGGGCGCCTCCATTCTGGTGCAGCAGATGACTCCCCACTGTTAACGGGATTTGTCCGGTTGCCTCAGGAGCACATACGTAAGAGATTGCGAAGAAAACGCAGACAGCCACACAAAACGCAGCATGAGGTGCACCATTTCAACACTACTTTATCCTTACCCTCGACAACTGCAGCCACCACCCACTCGACAGTGCGAAATGCGCCATCCTCTTGTGATCAACGATTGACAAAAGCTACCTTGAGGGAAATCGCCAAGTTCCTTATGTCAACATTCGTAAGCGTCCAGTTCAACGATTATTAGTTTATTGGAGAATCAATCTTCTCTAATAACAAAAGGTACTACCCCAGCTAAAGTACCCAACGAGTGCTCTCTCTCTACAAATAGCACTCTCCCTCGTTACCCCCATCATCTAAAGTCACTAGTGTCCATTTTTAGTTTTGGTAGGAAATTTTATTTTTTCAGAAAGATGTCAGCCTCAGTCAAGACCCTGCTGATGATACTTATGATAGGGATAATTATGACATCTGCAACACCCACATACTAACAAGTTATTATGGCGTGACGCCACTGTGTTTTAATGTTATATAATTATTTCACATTCTTCGTCAACATGGACTGTCACTGTCATTACATCATTTACACCAATACGTCAAGAAATTGAAGAACTTTTGCAAACATTCTATAACTCTATATTATCCCGGTTAAACAGAACTTTAAATTATCACAGTTCTCTAGTTATAAATGTGATAAATTTAATCGTGATACAACGTTAAAATATCTCCAAAGATAAAATGTAGGGATAAAAATAATGCGTAAGCTACTAGAAGACATGATCGCCCATGCTGCGGTTCACTACCCGCCATGGAAACTAATTTGTTAGACGTGAAGGCAAAACGTTTACCCTTGGAGACGGGAGGGAACGGAGATCAAAAAGAAAAAATATGATTGAACATGTGCTTGAAACTAGCAAGGCTAAAAAGACGCAATTGGTGGGGAAAGGAAAAAAATTCACGTCCCCAAGTTGACACAATGTAAAGAAATGGACAAAAGGGACCTTAGCTATTATACGCAACAGTCATTTCTTGGACGCTTTTACGATACTGAGTCCTTTTATTTGAATTCAGCGGCAAACGCATTACAGAAGATGCTCGAACATATCAAAAAAAACAAACAAACAAAAAAAAAAACAACTAACCTTGAAAAAGTAACTTTTTCTTAATAATAATGTTAGGAATATAAAACCTAGCTAGTCTGATAGCCCATCTTGAGCAGAGAAATAATATGCTTTCATTTATACAGACGGATAGATAATAATGAAGATATTGACAAAAGACTGTTGTTCATATCAGCTTGTTCATATACTGTAAAAAAAAAATGTCACTAAATTTTCAAAAATTGCGGCCTTGAGACTCAAGTGCTAAAATCTACTTGGAATGAAAGAGAGGGGGAAATAGTGGAAAATTGTGGCTAAAAATAACTTTAGAGACCGATTCGTGTAAAAAGGCATGTAGAACCAAGCGTGTTTTTTATGAAAAAGCAAGTAGAGACAGACGGACCAACAGACAATAATACATACTTGACTGAGGTATGACTGAATTGACTTTTGGTTGGAGGTTTGAAATTTGAAAAGGGGGAAGTCGGTGATTGGCCACAGATAATCATATTATCGGCGCACAGACGCGCAATTTTGCCATTCAACATAAATTGTCCAGTAGTAGACACAGTAATTCTTCAGTGGTGTAATTCCCAGAAGCTAATTGCAATATTTAGAGGGACGCCATACTAGAGCCAGCAGCTCAGCTGAGTTTTGCTAGAATATAACTGTGTTCTCTATTCATAATTCTGGTAAGACTGAAAGTATTTATTTGTATATTTTAATATTGTTTAATGTTTCGAGTGATTTGATACTGCCATATCAAAATCAACCCCTTACAACAAGTAAGGATTCGCTCTAGATCCCCAGCCCAAGTTCAGGGTCTAGAGACAAACAAAATACATAAACGCCAGCAAGGATTATGAAGGGCGGATCAAGTGTTGAGATCAGTGGAACATATCACCTATCTTATTCAATAGCAGGAAGCTAATGAACATATTTCAGAATATGTAGTCTTGGGGAACTAGTACTATGTAAAACCAACTTGGTAAGATGTGCTGTATGGTCAGAGAGATCTGACCCCGTCTATGTGGTGTTGTTGTGTAGTGTTGTGTACAGAAGTGGCTCAGGAGGTAGAGTTCTGACACATGACCCAATATTTTTGTTGCAGAAGTGTGAGTTTCTGTTTGGCACCAAAGTGGTGTCAAATGCTGTGTTGATATATACAAGTGTGGACCAGTGCAGTCTAGTATTTTGTCAGAGCAGCCTTATATTGCCCCCAAGCACGGAGAGGTGGGGCCACCAGATTCCAGCACCAGAACTACTCAGTCAAGATACGTGAGCGTCTGGCCTGCTGGACCTTCACCAACTTATTTACTAACTAACACACCAACTATATTCCCATCAACTAGAACATACCATGTTGGGAAATAAAACTTGTATTCCTCCCATCAGTAAATGGACAATGTTTGGTAGTCATAGACTGGGAGTGATGAAGCCACCCCAACAGCACATCCATTAATCGTTCTCCCAGAGAAACTACAAATATAAACAGTAGTAATATTAACTAGTCTTGTAAAATACATATGTACACACCTTTCATTTATTATGACATATATTCATGCATTTCATTCATAATTTCAAAACCTTTCATATGTTCAGACCAAAAAAAATCCTTGGTTCAGAACAAATAAACTTAAAGAAAATTTAATATCAAAAATTTAAACAGCTTGAGTTAGTTCAGTGTGTTATAAATTCTATTAATATTATTAGACTTATTAAATATATGTGTGTGTGTATGTAATCTACCACAACACATTACATATCAGTACCCTAGATTTTTAACGTAGCCACATTCATTAGTAAAAAAAAAGATATGTGTGAGGTCGTAAGTGGTAGCAAGAAGGGCCTTCTGTAAATTCACAGCTACATTTATCTCAGGAGCCTTCACAGCTGACCTCATGCATCACACTAGGTAATATCCCAACCATACAGTACCATCAAATCCACTACAATAAAAATTTTTTTTTACAAGTGTTAGGTACGAAATCTTTATGATTAGAAGAGTACCCGCTGTACAAATTACACCTCTTTTGCCTTTGAAAATCTTTATAAATGACTTATGCTTTACAACTGTTTTTATTTTTTTGTTCTTTTTCCCCTTCTTGGAGAATCTTGTGACAAAATCAAACACACTATATGCACACACATATTTTTCCTTTTTGACACATCAGAGATTTTTTAAAAATGTGTTAACTCACCGTTTTCCTTTTGTGTTATGGAAAAGCCGTTAAATAATGTTCAATCGCATCGAGCATGTATTTTGGCGATTTTTTTTTCTTAATGATGCTTTTTACAACCTGAATGATCGTATAAGGCTTCTCGCGTTATTCAAGCCAACGACCATTTCTCACAGATATACGACGAATCAGACGTCAAATTTATTCTTCCCTACACATCCAAACGCCTTTTCATTTCCTGTCACCTTCTCCGACATGCGTCATCACAGACGGACCGTTTCTAAATCAACGCACTATTCCGAGCATCCCCCACTTCAAAACGAATTTACCTATGTTGACGTGTCTATCAAATTCTATAAATACTTCTTCGTAGTCTGGGAAACACCCCTTCTCGCATTCCTGAATCCAGTGAGACACACCAGAGGTCATGACCCGACGAACTAGAGTGTCAGGACTATTGATTGTGCCTAGCATAGTTGGTGTTTTGAATTTTAAGCGGTTTAGTGTATAAATAAATACCACGTGTACAAGAAGATGAAATGTCCACAGCGGACATCGGTAAAAGATAATGAGGACATTCGTTCCCCTCTGTTGAGGATTGTTTCGAGGTTTGCAAGCATGTGAATGTCTGCAGCATTTGCATAGTTGCACCACAACCACCTCAGCTGAATGAGTACTGGAAAATCGCGCACAATCCTCAACACCCTCCCACGGTGATAAACCATACTCCGTCATTTATCCCAATATACATCCCTCCCCCTTCCCCTCCACTAAATAACTGAGACATATATATATTTTCACCTAAATTTGACTTGGTGATATGCAAGTATTTTGCAAGTTGCCTAAAACTTATATGCTAATCAACACAGTTCGCGGATTTGCGAAATACTACATTGTTACATGCAAACGATGACGATTTCATTGGAAATCGCTAACATGATAACGGATATGTTCACATGTTGATAAACCTTGAATTGAGAAATAAACATCACATATTGATGTACTTGTATTTTTCTGACCTTTTGTCACATTGTAAGCGGAACGCTACAGTATATTTTCTTGACAATTTGTTGTCCATTATACCTTGTATTGAGAAATAAACATCACATATTGATGTACCTGTATTTTTCTGACCATTTGTCACGTTGTAAGCGGAACGCTACAGTATATTTTCTTGACAAATTGTTGTCCATTATTATGAACTTGCATTTGTATGCGGATTTTATATTTGATGACGAACCTATAAACAGTTTGGTACTTGGTTCAGGGTAACTGAGATAGTTCATACTCCAACACCCGATAGTTATTTGGATCGGTATAGTTGTCTTCCCTCATAGTAACGACCATTACATAAGTTGGAGATTAGAGACACTTTTTAATAAATACTTTGTAACTCCATGTAACCAGATTAATAATGCTATATTTATATTTTACGACCAACACATAGACAGTTCACCAAACTTGTCCAGATTTTTGGTGTTTAAACCCATATACATCCTGGTAAATCACTGACCGCAGTGGCAGGATTGGGGTCGCCTGTATCATATGATTGTATTATATTTACCACGTTCTATATTGACAGTTACGAGAGCGTACAGCTCCAGTTAATATTTTTTATAATAAATTTATAGATCAACATTGCCATGTATGTTTTTATTATATATATATATATATATATATATATATATATATATATATATATATATATATATATATATATATATATATATATATATATATATATATATATATATATATATATATATATATATATATATATATATATATGAGCTCGTATATTAAATTTTTTTTTGCATCCCAAGGTCTGATGTTTGACCATTAGTTCTATACTGTTAGGCTGATGTTCGTTGCAGCTACTACATTTTAAGATTGTTAAATACTAAATGAATATTAGTCAATTCTGTTAAATATTGCCAAAGTATTTTTTTGTTTTGTTTTTATTTGTGTTGTTTGCACAACCCATGAAAATCGTATGCGATTATTTTTTTGTTTTAATTTTTAATTTTTTTATATTTTTTTTATTTAAATGTTATCATTAAGTATGTTATCATTATGGTGATGACTAACGCACAGCGTTGTTCATATTGATATTGTTAAGAAGTAGTATACATCAATACTGTTCAATGGCGAAGTGTATCAACAAATTTTATGTATCCCCGTTTTACGCATTATAAATATACTAGGATCCCTCGTTTTACGAACAAAATATTTATTATTATTTATTATTTTTTTTCCTTTCTGAGAGAGACTACCAATAGGTTAGACCTAGTCGTTTATAACAGTCACTAGCATGAGGTACTTAGTTGATAGGACGCAAGTGTCTCCCTCTGGGATACATTTGTGTGGCCAGGGTCGTATGTGACCGCTTGACCTTTCACGCTAGCTTTGTCCCTCCTACTTCACGATAAGCATTTATATGTGCTAGAATATGCTACATGTAAGAATAACAGACCTTAAAAGCAAATAAGACGTTTTTACACAAAACGCAGTATTCATTCAAAGTTCAGTTGCCGTTACTGCTCTGACAGGGCAAACGTAGGTCAATCACAGGTAATAATGAATGGGTTTTATAAGCGCGAAAGTGGGAAATGAATGTTTGTGTGATCTGGGTTTTTTTTATCCTAATGTTAAGTTGGAAAAGATCACACATGTGAAAATAAAGTCGAAATAACAGATTGTCGTGTGCAAAAAGGTCGAAAAGCTGAGAAACGGAGTGCAAATGTTAACTATTGTGTCGTGTGGAATAAAGGACGGGTCGTGTGAAAAAAAAGGCGGGAAAAAAAGAAGAAATAGTATAAATAGAAGAGTTGTGGGCGATAGGTAGCAATTTCAGGACTTATGATTCCAAGGATACCATGATTTTAGACTAGAACATTTTTACTGATAGCGTTAGGAGAACTTCGTCTTTGAGGATACCAAGACAAGTTTTTTTTTGAGTAAACAAATCTGTAAATTATTTCTTGTGGATATACATATATTATTCTATATGGATGTACCTACATTATTCAGTTGGATTACATATTTTTTCATATCGGATAACCAATCATCATTGTGAAATTTACAGTGTTTGTCTAATTACATCAATAAACTCTAATTGAATTTTTCTACATTGCTGTTTGTGGAACTTTACAATAATTTCTTGTGGATATACGTTGTTGTGCTGAAACTGTTTTGCTTATCACCAAACTCAAAGGGAAGAACATTCCTGGGTTGAAACAAATAACAAAAGGTCAAGTATCACCATCTCTGGCGGAACGCCAGTCAGC
Source organism: Oreohelix idahoensis (assembly GCA_024509875.1). Classification (NCBI taxonomy): domain Eukaryota; kingdom Metazoa; phylum Mollusca; class Gastropoda; order Stylommatophora; family Oreohelicidae; genus Oreohelix; species Oreohelix idahoensis. The sequence goes on from JAMPIV010018658.1 coordinate 230,532, forward strand.
ACCTGAACCAACACAACATATGAAGGATTAACTCTGACTACATAAAATCAATATAACTACTAGTGCCGCATTCAACTGACGCGGGCACATATCTTCAAATTGATGCCGTAACCAGCTCGGTTACACAGGCCATATTATGTATTAACTGCAGTGTGGAGATTTATGAAGCTATTATGAGGCCAGGATTTGGACAGGCCATATTATGTATTAACTGCAGTGTGGAGATTTATGAAGCTCTTATGAAGCTATTATGAGGCCACGATTTGGACAGGCCATATTATGTATTAACTGCAGTGTGTTGGCGGAAAGGACGGGATTGTTTTCAGTAAACAAGATAATTTTTTGTTTTTTTTCATTGATGTAATTTTTTCAAAAGAATTATAGAATCATTTTTCCCCGGGGGGCGGTGTAGATGTTTAGGTCAAAGGGAAGTAAACCTGAAAATGTTGTTGGACAGATTGAATTTTTGGGTTATGGCGCTTGTTTGCCGATTAGTAATTGATTTGTTTAAAAATATCTTCTGGTGGTTTCGAGAGACAGAGTACAGAAAGCGTGGTGAACGCGAATCATCTCAAGTGTTGAGATTAATTTGTTCTGTATTGTTTTGAGCTGTGGGTGATTGGCTCTCGTGGTGAGTCCGCGCATGTATTTTGACTGAGCTGTGTTTTGAACAGCCGAGTCTCGTGACTGTTTGAGAGGGAGATGTGTGATCCCGGGCAGTCTGTTTCTGGGCGTTGACCAAGCTGGTCAGCCCTGGTGTTTTTTGATAGTGTGTTCCTGCGCAGTGGATTGAGAAGATGTCGCCTAGTGTTTTTTCGCTGTGTGTACAGGTGAAAATTTGTAACTGCAATGTAGGCTGTCATTTTTGGATTGATGTTAATGACATTAGAGGCCATGATTATTGTAGCTGCCGTGTAAGCAGTCTTTTTTCTGAGAAGTGGAGTACTTTAGAGGCCATGATTATTGTAGCTGCCATGTGAGCAGTCTTGTTCTGAGAAGTGGAGTACTTTATAGGCCATGATTATTGTAGCTGCCATGTGAGCAGTCTTGTTCTGAGAAGTGGAGTACTTTATAGGCCATGATTATTGTAGAGGTCATGTGAGCAGTCTTGTTCTGAGAAGTGGAGTACTTTATAGGCCATGATTATTGTAGCTGCCGTGTTAGCAGTCTTGTTCTGAGAAGTGGAGTACTTTATAGGCTATGATTATTGTAGCTGTCGTGTGAGCAGTCTTGTTCTGAGAAGTGGAGTACTTTATAGGCAATAATCATTGTAGCTGCCGTGTGAGCAGTCTTGTTCTGAGAAGTGGAGTACTTTATAGGCTATGTTATTGTAGCTGTCGTGTGAGCAGTCTTGTTCTGAGAAGTGGAGTACTTTATAGGCCATGATTATTGTAGCTGCCGTGTGAGCAGTCCTTTTTGAGAACTGGAGTACTTTATAGGCCTTGATTATTGTAGCTGCGGTGTGAGCAGTCTTTATAGCGCTGAGTTAGACTTCGTGACTTTTGCTGTGAACTGTATTTTGACTATGTGTATTTGATGTCAACGTGTTGTGACATAATAAATCATTATTAAATGTCACCAGTCGTTTATACCCATCCATGACTCCTACGTGCGTTATTGTGGTGTGTGACTATACCTACATACACCCATTTCAACATTCCAGACAGAGTAGTAGTAATACGTATCCATAAATAGCCCTAGGTGGGCGTGCCTGAATCTCCTGAGGCAAGAAATCTCGACCTAATTTATGATTAGCCTGTGTGGCGTTTTCTAGCAAGACATTTGCAACAGTGGTACTCAGATAACAGTTACCATCACCATTTAACATTAACCATCAACACCATCACTTACGATTACACTTATCACCAACCCAGCTCCAGCGTTTGCTAACTATGATGGTGTGCATGTCCTCTTGCTTGCTCCGAGTAAGCAGATCTTGGTTGGTGATGGTATTCGGCTAAAAGATTCGGTGAATCTTTTTTAGGCATGTTGCGTGAAAAGAGGACAATTTCGACATTTCCTTCTCTGTAACTCTCCAGCATTCCGCACCATAGAGAAGCACAGAAAGCACACAGCCCTGCTATAATCTTAAGTTTGTGCTTGTGCTGTTTTGAGAGGACTTCCAGATGTTGTTTAGGCTAAAAAAGGCTGTTCTTGCCTTATTCATCCTGAAGTTGATGTCTTTGCCTGCCCCGCCGTCTGGTGTTACTATGAATCCTAGGTATGTGAAGGTGTCTGTCTGTACCAGTTGCTGATTCCTTACTGATATGGGCTCAAGGTTGCTCACATTTAGCGTCATGACCTCAGACTTCTTTAAATTGATGTTCAAGCCCACCTGCTGGCTAAACTTATTAAGTCTATCCGTTTGTTCCTGGATGTGTTGATGTGAATGTGCTAGTAGTGCAATGTCATCTGCATATTCCAGATCTTCCAATGTAGAAAATGTAGTCCATCTTATTCCTCTTAGACTGCCCTCTGTTGTCTTGCGCATCACCCAATCTATGACTGTTAAAAATAGAGTGGTTGATAAGGGGCTTCCCTGTCGTACTCCTGTCTTCACCTCAAAGGTTAGGTTGCTCTGCTCAACACTACACGTAAAGTTTGCATAGAGGCTTTTTTGTGATTGACACTATGCAGCTTGGAATTCCATAAGCCCTCAGTATTTTCCATAAACTGTCCCTATGTATACTGTCAAAAGCCTTTTCAAAATCAACGAAATTAATGTAAAGCTGTCTTTGCCATTCTGAACACTGCTCTATAATGTTCATGAGAGTGAATATATGATCTACACATCTTTTGTTCTTTATAAATCCTGCTTGTTCTTTCCTCAGTTTGTGGTCTTCTGCTTTTGAAATTCTCTGTATAAGTATCCTACCTAGTATTTTGCTGGGAACTGAGAGAAGAGTGATTCCTCTTCAATTATTGCAGTCTGCAAGATCTCTCTCCATTCTTGGGCAATTTGACAATTATTCCTTTGTTCCACCCTGATGGTGTTGTCCCCGTTTTCCAGACTTGTGCAAATAGTGGTTCTAATAGTTCTGCTGCTAGCTCAGGGTCTGTCTTAAATAGCTCTGCATTTAAGGTATCATGGCCAGGAGCTTTTCCGTTCTTTAACCCTTTGATTGCTGTGATGATGTATTTTTTTCGTGGAATGTCTGTATTTACATCTAGATCGTTTTCAGCCTCAGGAACAATCAATTGTGTCTCTGGTGGTTCCTTGTTCAGAGTTTCTCTGAAGTGCTCTGCCCATCTTGTTTCCTGTCCCTCTGCTGTCGTGATGATATTTCCTTGCTTATCTCTTACTAATGTAATATTGTTTGCACCTCGTTTTCCGCTGATGAATTTAGTTATTTTGTATACTGTGCTTTGTTCATTTCTCAGTGCTGCACCTTCTGCCTGTCTTGCAAGATCGTCTAAGAAATTCCTTATTTAACTTGGTTGGGTTCTTATCTTCTCAACGAGGGAAGGGCATAGGCATTCTTTTATATTTCTAAGCATGTAATTCTGATGTATCTGATCTTTTTCTTTAAGATATTTGATGTTGTAAAGTTTAGTGATAATTAACAACAACAACAAAAAAAAACTAACTTTGTATGTGGTCGTCAGACCTATACCCACATTTTTTTTCACCATAGTATTTTTACGTTTGTGTATCTTGTTGTCACTTAACTGTGTGAACGTGTTTAGTTTAACTGATATTTCTCAATATAAGGAGTTGCAAGATTGTCTTGTAATACATTATAGTCGTATAGATAGGCTAGGAAGAGTTATGGTCCGCAACCAGACGATACGTTAAGGCCTTAAATCTAAGGTGACCATATTTTCAAAACCCTAATTTGGGACAAAATAGTAGATTTGACCTATTTCAATGCAAAAAATCGGGACAAAAGGGTAAAGAAAAGGTCAAAAGTTGGGACATGTCCCGGAAAAATCAAGTTGATGTCAATTTAAAATACTATACATTTTATATATACATTTGAATAACATGTGAAAAACATCAATAATCCGTACTTAAGGTGAAGCTGAGTTACTGTACTTTTCAGATGAGTGGATTTTTATCAATAGGTCCTTCTTTGCAAGCAGCATCTTAAAAACCTCGACACATGTTTCCTCACAGTTTACTTTGGTTGTCAACATAGCTTTCAAAGTGTCAACACCTAGCTGTGTTTTATCACTTGCCCATAAGCTGTTCATCAAAGAAAACACTCTTTCTGTGGCAGCATTTGTTCCAGGTAGACAGAAAAAAACTCTGCCAACTTCAAAATATTTGAAAATGTCACATTATTGTTTTTGAAGTGGGAAACCATTTCAATCCAACGTTGTGGTGGCAATGTTTTTTTTGGCACTCCATTCACTAATTTTCTGAGAAGTAACAAACTGCTTCATATACACATATTCATCATAAATTTCAGTTTCTGTAAAGTGGGCTGAAGGTAATGTTTGAATCACTAATGATGATGATATCTCAATATCTGCCCAAATTGGTATTCTGTTCAGCGTTACCCAGCTGTAGGATTCTAGGTCTTGAAAATTTTTTGCAGCCCATTTATTCAAATAATTGAAAGCTGTTTCATAGAACAAAGAAACGCTAGCATGAAACTTTTTCACATCTCCTTTGGAAGTCCTTCCATTTCCAGCTTTTCAAGGATTAGCTTAACTCTTGATGGCAAGAAACAGTCTTCCAGTTTGGACTTCAAAATAGTTTTCAGTTGATGCTGTCAATGACTTCAAACACAGTGACCGTCTGTCCCTCTATTTTTTGCACTGCTTCGTGGAATGGAGAGGCCTGACTGTGAACAAAAACAAGCCATGCCTCAGATAGAGGATTTTCAAAGAATGTCTGTATAAAAAATGGGCATCTGTCTTGAGATTGAAAATATGATTTTAGAGGCAGGAACATCTAAAGAACCCTTTTAACAGCAGGCAGCAGAGCAAGCCACCTAGTCTGAGCATAACCTAAGATCATCTTTAAGTCTGTTTCCACAAACTGGCAAAACTCCTTGAGTCTTTCAACTCGTACTGTGTATGATTTGAAGAGTAGATAAATTTTAGCAATAATCAGCTCGACATCAACAGGCAGTACATCTGCAGCAGTTCGAACAGTGTTGTGGAAAATATGACCTGCACACCCAACTCCTATAAGACCATGTCCAAGGTTTTCTTGCAGTTTTTTGAAAACATTGTTCTGTCCTTTCTTTTCGGCACCTCCAAAATTGGAATTTGTGTTGTCTGCGCATAATCCAACTACTTTCCTGTCTAAACCACTTTCAGTTATGCAGTCATTAAGAAAACTACTTACAATATCAGATGTTTCACCTGGCAATGACTTTAACTCTAATATTTTAATTTTCACTCCATTACTGTGATCAAAGTATCTGACAAGCAAAGGAAAAATTTTGAATTCTTTGTGGTTGAATGCATCTGTCAGTACAGAAATAAATTTAGACTTTTCTAGGTCACACCTTAACTCATTTAGAATATGGGGTGCCAAGACATTTCAAATAATGGCTTCTGTTTTTGTAAGTGCACATGCAAATTTTGGCTCTAAAGTAACCTGAAGTAATTTTGATGTGCAATCCATAGACCTGAAAGTATGATTGTGTAGCACTGTATGGTATGCAAAGGCGCCTTCTATAGCAGCTAATTGCTCTTCTTGGTCACCAATTTTATCAGCTCTGAAGAAAGTGGTTAACGATGCGCTTGATGCAGCTGTAACGATGGCTCTCTTATGTTTCTCACTGCTTATGTGGTTCTTAATTTCACCACGTCCACTATGGCTTATCGAAAACCGGGAGGCACATATATTGCATCGTACATTGAAGTTTGATGTACTCTTTTTAATAAACGGATATTCCTTTTGTAAATCTTCATTGAAACTGCATTTACGCTTTGGTACCATTTTTTTTACTATAACAAAATATGCACAAATAGTTCACCATTTAAATTAAATAAACGTATCATCATCATGTGACTTCTCTGTTGGTCTTTTTTTCTGTCCAGGGTATTCTCAACATCCTTCTGTAGCATTTCATTTCGAATGATGTAATCTTTTTTGCAACTGTTTTATTGAGTGTCCAAGTCTCGCAGCCGTATGTTGCTACTGGGAATATACATGCTCTGATCAGTTGTAACTTTGTTTCTTTGCTTGTGCCTTGCCATAGGTTTTTCATCTGTATTAGCTTATGTGAAGCAATTGCAAGTCTTCTTTTAATTTCTACTGCACAGTCGCCAGAGCTGTTAATGATTGATCCTAAGTATTCGAATTCATTGACACTTTCCAGTTCTTCGTTATCAATTTCAATTTCTGGTTTGGTCTTTACTTTGTCTGTTGTCAATACTTTGGTCTTCTTGGTGTTTAGGTATAGATTCCGGGCCTCGCTGTGTTTTTTGGTGGACAGAAGTAATTGTTCAAGTCCTTTTGGGTTGGTCGATAGGAGGACTGTGTCGTCAGCATATCTGATTTCCGGGATCTGGTACCCGCCGATGTTAAATGAGTCAAACTCTGTGTGTTCTTGGTCATCTCTTACGTTTCTCATGATATTCTCGGCATAAATGTTAAACAGGTAAGGGGAAAGGGTACAGCCTTGTCTTACTCCTTTCTGTACTTCAAACCATTCTGATGTTTCCCCCTCTATTCTTACGGCTGCCTGTTGTTCTTGGTACAGCAGTGCGATGAGTTGTATAAGGTGGTTTGGAAATCCCATATTTTTCATAATAGCCCATAACTGCTGATGTTGTACACAATCGAAAGCTTTGGTGTAATCAATGAAACAAGTATGTAGGTCAACGTTGAATTCTCTACACTTTTCTATGATGATCCTCATGTTGAATATATGATCTCTAGTGCCTCTACCTGGTCGAAAACCCGCCTGTAAAATAAACGTATACCGTATTCAAAATCTTGGTACTTTACCACTACCGAAAATACCAAATAACTGTGAATATCACATTGGAACTACTCGTACAAAACTGATTCGCGGTCCTGACAACCTCTTGTGCTGTCTCGGCGCCAGTTCACTAATAATTAAAAATTCCCTCAAGACAGCCACGGAATAATAATTTTTTTTTTAATCTGTGAGATTTATGCCAAATTCGTCCAAAACCGGGACAAATTGGCATCCCGGATTGCATCGAAAAAAAGTCGGGACAAATTATCAAAAATGGTCGAAAACCGGGACTGTCCCGGAAAAACCGGGACGTCTGGTCACCTTACTAAAATCCCACCCGCTGCAGACCCAACTAGAATAGTCCCAACTAAGTTGGTTTGGCCATGTCTGCAGAATGGGAGAAGATCGGCTACCACGAGAAGCATGGGAAACAGAGAGCCAGGGATCCAGACCCCCAGGACGACCCAGAGTCCGCTGGGAGGACAACATTAGACAATCTTTGAAAGACCGAGGACTAGAATGGAACCAGGCCAGGAAGAAGAGAGCCGAGAGGATAGTCTGGCGCTCTCTCTTCCAAACCTCTACGCCTCACGGTAGAAGCGGAACGACTAAGTAAGTAAGTAGATAGGCTGGACTAGGGAAACTATTCAGTCCAGAGACAAATCTTCTCCTTAAACTATTCCCTCGGGAAACTCTATATCTTACACCTTTATTCCCACATATTAACTACTATCACCTCTGCTCAGACGGGACCATAAATATCTTCTATCCTATCTAAAATTTACGACACAAGTATCCAAAATCGTGCAGGCAAGGCAAGAATTGCTTATAAAGTAAATCCAAAATAATTCTGGAATCCTTATTTCTGCACCGATTTCCTCCATCTTAGGTTTATTTTACTTATATAAATAAGCTCTATCACGATATAGATCCATATTATCTTATAGTTTATCCGACTATTCACTGGGGCAGCCGAAACGGAGAAAAACACAACAGGGTTCATGCTCTACTGTCTTCTATTCATAATAACTTCGGTTCTACAACACATCCAGTGAATCTATTGCTATCTGCCTAAAGCTAATAATCCCTATTATCGAATTGGGTCCTTCTTTATCTAGGTATTCCATGATTAGTTGCACACTGCCTTCCGAAATATCCTTAACATCTACATTTTCGTTTCCTCTATGTCTAGCGTACCTTCCAACACTATTTATACCAAGCTGGCTTGTCATTGGTCAGTTACATCCACGGGGTTTGTACGGTGCTAATTTTTGAATGATGCCGAGATATGAATCAGACTTCATTGCAATGGGAAAGGCCCCGGGAGTAAACCCTGAGGACAAATCCGGTGTCGGAGCCCATAAGTCAGTCTAATGTTGATTCGACATTATTCTGTCAATTTTGCGACGTTGCTGGTACCAAATTGTATTGGGTACTGCCGTTCCTTTGGATCTACCGGCTGCGCGGAGAATTGGAACATGCTGCATTGTCAACAGCTAATCTTCATTTAACTGTGCCTACGCTCGCGCCCTGGAGAGGACACTCCAGCTTCACCCTATAGGTGCCGGCATACACGGGAAGTAGCAGTTACCGGTTATAATCATTTTGCCCAATTGGCTTAGGGCATGGCGCCGTCGGCTACTTCCGACAGTAGGAGAGTTTATTCGATTTTACTGGACAACTACCCCCAGCTTCAAGCCTGGCAGCCCCCAGTCAATTAGGTATTGTCCCGCCACTGTCTGCTTTCCCCATTGGGTGAATGGGGATTAGGGTCAAACCCGAACTGTCGACATACAATTTTAGACCAAGCAACTATCACAAAACAAGAAGTAATATAAATAAACAACCTATTAGTTTATGATGTTGGAACATTCGGACTATGTTGACTGGACTATTCGAAAACCTACAGGACATAAACGATGTCAGGAAGATAGCGTAATCAATGACGAACTCAAACGTCTTCAGGTAGATATAGCTGCACTTCAGGAAACGCGTTTGGCAGGCTCATAAATGGTGAGGGAGAAGGACTACACCTTTTATTGGCAGGGAAAGACATTGAGAAAGCTAGAGAACACGGAGTAGGTTTTGCGATAAATACATCGCTAAGGAAATGGTTGAACCAGGTGAGATTTGATCAGAACACCTGTTAACGCTCCACCTGCACACTAGCACAAGTCCGATCGCCCTTGCCCTTGTGTATGCTCCTACTCTGTACTCTGCCTCAGAAGCAAAAGACGAGTTCTACGAGAATCTAGCAGCAGTCATCAAAAGCATACCTAGGCAAGAACAGATTGTTCTCCTTGGTGAACTTTACGCTAGAGTGGATGCCGATAATGTTTCGTGGCCTTCATGTCTGGGCAGGTTTGGTATTGGCAAGATGACTGAAAATGGACAACGGCTCTTGCAGTTGTGTGTCCATCATGACCTTTGCGTGATCAACGCCTACTTTCAGACAAAACCCCAGCATAGTGGTGTCATGAAAAGACCCATGATGCAAGGATCAACTGGGTCTGATTTTTGTCAGAAGGCTGTGACGATATTGCCTCCCCTGCTATGCAGTAGTGGCCCAACAGTGGCCAAAACTCAAGATTATCTAATATGGGCTTCAAATGTATCTACTATCGATAACTATGATTTGGCAGTGGTGCACGACTTCACATATCTGGGGTCTACAATTAACGAAAAACTCTCTCTGGACACATCAATTGACAGCCGCATTGGAAAAGCTGCAGCTACCTTTGTCCGCCTCATATCGCGTGTTTTGGTAAACTCCAAACTTACAACGAAGACCAAAGCTGCGGTATATTACGCCTGCATCACCAGCACAATTCCATATGGCAGCGAGACATGGACAACCTATGATAAGCAAGAAAGAAGGATCTATACCTTCCATCTACAGTGTCTACGACACATCAACGGTATCTCATGGAATGACAAAGTATTAAATGTCGAGTTATTGTCACGTGGTGGCCTTCAGAGCAGCATACACTGCTTAGACAACACAGACTACGCTGGCTTAGCCAAGTCCGCTGATTGAAAGATGGTTGGGTCGCGAAAGACATCTTTAACAGAGAACTGGTAAATGGCAAAAGAACAGTTGAGCAACCGCAGCTGAGGTTCAAAGATGTGTGCAAAAGACATGAGGACACTGGACATAATCCAGCAACCGGGGGAGGGGGGGATGAAGCTACCGATGTGCCATGTACCGATGCTCTCTACGACGCCCCCCTCAGATTGGGTGAAAAGAAGCTCTCACGGCAATCAACATAGAAGAGAAGACTTCGAAAGGAACACGACGGGAAAAAGCAGCTAAGGCTGTCACCTCAAGGACACATTCTCATGATAGTTATGAATGAAAGGGCTATTATTATTATTATTAGTATTATCATTGTACTATTATAATAAAACAAAAACACCGCCACAGCTCAAACGTTATTTACATATTTGACAATAAATGTTGATTATTTTGTTGATAAACAAGACTGGTTTCCTATCTAGTTCAAGGATAAACTGACGTTATACATGAATTTTAATACTTTCAATGTCTGCTCTATTTCCACATTTATTCTATATTTAGTTTGCTTTTGTTTACAGTTGTGGTCTGAAGTATTTGATGAATAGGAGAAGATTTTGGGGATGGGGACACTCTGTATCAGGCGTCATAAACGTGTAACAGTTTTCAGATCACTAGAGATGATTGATCACAGAAGGTAAAGGCTGGAGATCATAAAATACTTGGAATATAGCATATGAGAGACGCAAGAGATCATAAAACACTTGGAATATAACATATGAGAGACGCAAGAGATCATAAAACACTTGGAATATAACATATGAGAGACGCAAGAGATCATAAAACACTTGGAATATAACACATGAGAGACGCAAGAGATCATAAAACACTTGGAATATAACACATGAGAGACGCAAGAGATCATAAAACACTTATAATATAACATATGAGAGACGCAAGAGATCAAAAAACACTTGGAATATAACATATGAGAGACGCAAGAGATCATAAAACACTTGGAATATAACATATGAGAGACGCAAGAGATCAAAAAACACTTGGAATATAACATATGAGAGACGCAATATGAATGACGACCTCATCAAAAATATAAACCATTAGGGTTAAACTTCTCCATTCACTTATCTTCTTCTGGGCCTTACAGCCTTATGCCCCAGCTGTTACAACGTGTATCAGGTTTTCTTATGACTAACATGTCATATATATGCATATATATATATATATATATATATATATATATATATATATATATATATATATATATATATATATATATATATATATATATATATATATAAAGTTTTCTTCTCAATATGTTTTTGTGTCTGTCTCTGTTTCTTTATGTCTGCCTCCATTTATGTGAGTCTGCCTCTATTATTGTATCTCTCAATTTTTTGTGTCTACCTCTATTGTTTGTGTCTGTCATTTCTTAGGTCTGCGTCTATTTCATTTACGCAAGATTATTTCATAAAACGAAAGTCTTGTAATGCTGTTAACTCGTTTACAAGCTTTGTGGACTTAATTCCTCTCCGTTTTACACCTCCAAAATTGGTATTGCAGTTATCTCCACAAAATCCAATAATTTTTTGGGCGTTAGATTATGGTTTTTGATAACTGACATTAAATAGTTTGTCAATATTTCTGCAGTTTCACCGGGAACTGATTGAAAGTCTACAAGTTTAACTTTTACTCCACAATCTGGTACAAAATACCGCACAATACATGGCACAGTTTTAATTTCTTTCCTGTTGGAAGCATCAATTGATATTGTCACAAAATTTGTTTTGTTTAAATCTTCACAAAGTTGCTGAAACAACAGTGGTTCAATCACATTAAAAATGACAGCTTCACATTTTGTTCTGGCTTGTCTAAACTTTGTTTCAAAAAGTTTTGATATTAATTTAGATGAACAATCGGCAGACTTGAAGCTGAGATTGTGAATAGCAACATGAAATGCAAAATTTGCTTCTTTAGCAGCTATTAAAAATTCGTTGTCACAAGGATCGGCACTTTTAAAATACGACAATATTTTTGAGGAAGTTCCTCCCGCTGCTAGACTAGCCTTATGTCTCGCACATTTCAAGTAATTTTTGATGTCAGAACGCACACCATGAGCCACCGAAAATTCTGAAGAACACTGTTTGCAATTCACTGTGTCAATATGACCACAAACTTTTTTCAAAAACGGATAATCCTTTCTTAATTCATCCGTAAATACACAGTTTCTTTTTGGAATTTTGGGGGTTAAATCAATTTATTGTACAATACAAAATATTTGCAAACAAAACCTACGCAATCTGACAGAACTCAACTAAGATTGCGCATGCGCGGAGGCTGCGCAACTGACTTGCGACGCTGCGTACTAGGCCAGTGTTAAAGTCGGGTTTTCGTGTTGCCTAATTGCCATTTTCCGAGGCTGCGCTTTTTGACTTCGTGTATATTCGGCACTTCTTAATTTTTTCCAAATAACCGGGACAAAATGACAAACTGGCCGGGACCATACCTTCAAACCGGGACGTATGGTAAGCCTACCCATAACTATGGGGTAGAAAACGCCATAATCAGAAGAACGTTTCGTTCTATTCTTTTAACCATAGTTATTGGTGCTTTCAGCAGAAAGTACTATCTCTGGAACAAGAAGGGAACAGTGGCCTAAGCTTTAAGACGAAGAACTCACTTGGTAGACTCTCCTTGACATTTCTGGGAAATGAGCTACACCCGACAACCTTCACCAGGACGAGCGTGAGCAGAGTGAAAAGAACCAACCTATAAGAAAGAGCAGAACCATCATTGGCACCTTAGTTCATTAGGGCGCAAGTCCAAATTTAAAAGACACTTAGGTATTCCAACTGCTGTTGTTGTTGTTTGTTGATGTGATCACTGGCCCAAGACAGTATACATGTTGTTAGATGTGTAGTGCGAGCGTATGATGAATTGAGTGTGGGTGCGAATGAAGACGCGAATGTGTTTAGGCTCGTATAGATGTAGATCCTGCAACCCATACTCTCACATGCAGTAATCAAGGATGCTTTGACACTGCAGGCATGTTTCAAGACATTTATTGACGGGAACACACATAGTATCAACAGGAACAGTCAGTGTAACAAGGTCATGCTGACCTGACATCGATAGGTATACATTTGGCATTCAAAAAGGTAAACATCAGAATAGACGTGCATGGTCAATAGCAAAGTTCTTCAATAATGTCAGTTCGTAGCGTCGCCCTAGGCGTCTCTGACTAAACGCGTCAGATGCCTTAGTCACTTGGACACATAGGTGCAACTTGGCACTCCCCGCCAATTGCACATTATCAGGCTGTAGTATAATAGCCGAAAGCACAGGCCTCGTTCTGACGACGGCCGTGTACCTCTGTTAAATAGGTTATCATCAACCCTGCAGTAATACTTATTGTAGATATGAATTCCGCCAATCTGCGGCTCCCACAATATATCTTCGTCACTGGATTTCTGGACAATATAAGACTAACAGTCTTGGATGGCTACCTCGAGCACAAATATATAAGTTCTGAAATGGCGGATCCGTGAACTGCTGTTCACCCTAGGTAATCCTTTACATGTTCTGCCACCGAAAAGCGTAATAATGCATAAAGGTCGGTATTACCTGGCAAATGAATCCTCAGAACATCACAAGGAATTCTGTCGTCATCCCGACGCACAGAGATTCACTGGGGAAAACTGCCATAGCAGTTACTTCGAAGATTCTCCCCGAAAAACAATGGACTCTTGGTCCCTTCAGAAAAACAGGACCTTCCTGGCTTGCCGGAAGTATATCTCTCTCCCGCTTAAAAAACCTTCCCATAGGCCTACGCCGAACTGACCACCTCTGACCCTAAAGGTCAAACACAATGAATGAATAAACAAGGGAAGACAACCCCTAATCAACCTGCCATCGCAGGTAAAGACACAATTATTCTTATGATACAAACATAAGCAAATAACTTGACAGATGACTCCGTCGAAAATGACAGCAACAGTTTGTTTGTTTTTTTGTTTTTTTTTTAATTTTGTAGTTATAGTTCAATGTTGTTTTATTACCCAAGTATGATATTGTCTAAACTGATATGTTCTAATGTTTCACTGAAGGGTTTTTCGTCAATCTGTATTGATCTGGGGGGAGTCTTTCACCAGTTTGGACTACTGGCTTGCATCCTTGTTTATTTATGTTTTATATATTAGCTTTTGTTTTTGTAATAAAGTGTTGTACATGTATTAACTTTTGTATTTCTGATGGGGTCTTAGCAGAGCCGGCTCAACCGACGGCGCAACACGTGCATTTGCACGGGGCGGCAAAAAAATCTTTTTACTTATTTTTACAATCCCGCCAAAATATTCCGCCTGGGTGCCGCGCTGGTGTAATGGTTACCACACTGCGCTAGCGATCAGGTGTTCAGGCACGGGCGCAGGCATTTGTAAGAGTGTCATCGACCGGGATTTTGACTGAATAACCTGAAAGGCCCCTGAAATAAACCCTCTGTGGATGGTGTCGCGGAGTGTTCGAAGGTTTCGTCTAGATTATTTTAAAATTCCTTACTTTTCTATTCCTTCACACTTTGTCAGTTTTCTCTACGAAATGATTGCACCTGCGATCTGTTCTTTAGCTGTTTTTCAAGTCTTCACTAATAGTTCTGCCATACGATCCTAATGCTATCTTCTCCTCCTACAAAGGCAGTAAAATGTATTTCTTTAGAGACGTCAGTACAATTTATTCGCTTGGTCGAAACAACAGTTGTTCCCAGAGGATTGATTATATGTCCGTGTTCAGTGGTCAACTGAAGACCGCCACGATAAATTTTTCGTCATGGCTGAACGAGAGACGGGAATTAATTAACTTGGAGTGGGAATCAGGAATTTATTTTTTTATCGACTGTTCTATTTTGGCGGCTCGAATGTTTCAGTTGTTTTGGCGTGTGCATTCAAGGAAGTTACAGTGATAAATAAGTTTTTTAAACGTTTTATGGAAATTAGTACAGTGCTTCAGCCTCCATTCATTACTAAATAATACATTTTATTGTAGGGTTTATTAAAACAGTTTTAATATTCAAATAGATATAATATCCGATAAAAGAAAAAAACTATCAGGTGCTGAATATCGGAAACGGAAACTGGAAAAAGAACGCGATATTCAAAAACATAGCGGGGCTTTACATAAATATATAAAAACTGAAACAGCTAATGTAGGACAGAAGAAAATAAGCAAATGTACCAAAACAAATTATTCTGAGCTCATGGCAAGTACTTCTAACTCGGACCCCAGTACCGTAGATATTACTAAAAATGTCGACAATGAGACTGATTTGACTGTTTCCAATTCCAGAGATTTAAGTGATCAACTTAAGAGGTACACTGATCCGGCAAGATGGAGTCATTCTTTAAGCGATACCGAAAGACTGGAAATCGTTAAAAAAGGCCTGCCAGAGAGACCAAAGAATTAGTTCATTTTTCCGCGCAGCTCTAATGTTCGGAAATTTTCACTAAATTTTTACACTAGGGAGCTAAGTAATGGAGAGCATATTAATCGATCATGGTTAGTGTATTCAAAAGAAAAAGATTCTGTATTTGGTTTCTGCTGTAAGTTGTTTTCCTTTAATAAAATGTCACTCACTACTGATGGCTATAATGATTGGGGTCATTTGTATGTGTATCTTAATGAACACGAAAAATCTAAAAACCACTTGGAGTCCCATACAAAGTGGATTGAATTATCGTCCAGGCTTAAATCAGTACAGACAATTGATTCAATGCAACAAAAGGTATTAAATTCAGAAGTTCGACCCTGGAGGAGCATAATAGAACGCCTAATTGCTATTGTCCAGTTCTTGAGCCAAGAATGCTTGCCATTTCATGGAACATCTGATAAATTATATGACCCTAACAATGGAAATTTTTTAAAGCTTCTTGAACTGACTGCCAGATTTGATAGTGTTATGTGAGAACATTTAATGAGAGTAGCTCGTGGATCGACCCAACATTACCTTGGGAAAAACATTCAAAATGAATTAATTGCTCTTCTCTCTGGAACCATAAAAAAAGAAATAATTTCTATGGTGGAGAAAGCTAAATATTATAGCATAGTTGCAGACTGTAATCCCGATATAAGTCACATTGAACAATTAACACTAATTGTAAGATTTGTTAATACGAATCCAGATGATATCAACATTCATGAGCTTTTTCTTGGTTTCATTGCTGTAGAAGCCACTACAGGCTCAGCGTTAACCGAATGCATTCTAAGAAAATTGTCAGACATGGATATTCCAATCGCAAACATGCGTGGCCAGGGGTATGACAATGGATCAAATATGAAAAGAAAACATTCAGGAGTTCAACAACGTATTAGAGACTTGAACCCGAGAGCTTTTTATATCCCTTGCTGTTCTCATTCTCTCGACTTGGTGGTCAATGATGCCGCGATGCCATCTAGAGACGGGGTTTTATTTTTTGAAACGGTTCAGAAATTGTATGTGTTTTCTCTCAGCGTCAACACTGCGTTGGGAAATCCTTAAGAAACATATTACAACTTTAACGCCCAATCCACTAAGTACAACTCGCTGGGAATCTAGAATCGAGGCCATTCGTCCTTTAAGATATTATATTGAGGAAATTTATGATGCATTGATAGAAATTGCTGATGACGAGTCAGTAGACAAAATGGCGAGACATGAAGCTGAAACCCTTGCCCTAAAACTCAGAGATTTTAAATTTTTATGTTGTCTGGTTATATGGCACAATGTTTTAAACGAAATTAATGTTGCTAGTAAACTGTTGCAAAGCATAAAAATGGAATTGCCTCGTGCCATAACAACTTTGAGAAATGTTCTCCAAAGCCTTAAGAATCTCAGAAATGATGAATCATTTCAAAATGTTCTTGTTGATGCTACAAAATTAGCTGAGAAAGTTGAAGCTGATCCTGATTTGATACCAACGTTTGAATGTACTAGAGTGCGTCGGCAGAAAAAAGAACACAACTATGAAGCAAGAGATGAACCTATTTTAGATCCCAAAACTAAATTCAAAATTGAATTTTTCTTTTTTATTATTGATGTTGCAACTAATTCTATTGAAGAAATGTTCGAGCAATTGGAACATCACAGTTCACATTTTTCCTTTTTATATAACATCCCTAAATTGAAATCTGAGATGACAAATGAGCTCTTAAACAAATGTAGAAACCTAGAAAGCGTTTTAACACATCAAGAAAATAGAGACATTAATGCCATTGAGCTATGTGATGAACTGAAAGTAGTATCCAAATTAGTACAAGAAAATACACCACAGATTGAAGTTCTTCGTTACATTATTGAAAATAACATTGCTCCTAATGTCGCTATAGCCTTAAGAATATTACTAACTTTGCCTGTAACGGTAGCAAGTGGTGAGCGTAGTTTTTCAAAACTGAAGCTTATTAAAACTTATTTACGCTCAACAATGGCCGAAACTAGATTGGAAGGACTTGCCATGATTTCAATTGAACATGAAATCGGTCAAAAATTAGACTACGCAGACCTTATTTCTGCTTTTGCAAATATGAAGCAAGAAAGGTGTCTTTTTAAGCAGTATATACTTCAAACAATATAAATTCAAATAATGTGAAAATAGTGCTAAAAACTATAACATGTACATACTATAGTTAAGTGTTTGTGACTCAGCAGTTCATCGTTCCACATGAGAAGAGCATCCCCTATATGTAAGTAATGTAACTACATTTATTTCATATAAATGTCTCTAATAAAGTCAATGGTTTATTTTATGACTGTACAGTATTTTCATCAATTTATCAATACATTATTATTAATGGTACTATTTAAAATTAGGCTAATGGTCATGAAATTAATGTTGAAGCTTGTTTAATAACATAATGGTTTCAAAAATTTCAAACCTTAATTTGAGGTTGGGCTGGGGCGGCAAGGTATGGTATTGCACGGGGCGGCAAATATCCTGGACCGTCTTAGTGCCTATGAGATTTTCTACCTTGTGGTTACTACAGTAAGTCTTCATGTTTTGCCTCTGCTGGTCATATTTTTTGCAGTCCACCAGAAAGTGTCTAATTGTGTTTGGTTCTTGACACTCTTCACATGTGGGTTCCTCAATCATGAAATATCCAGTTCCAAGCTTGTGCCTCAGCAATTTTTTTATTAATTTGTATTTTTAGTTCATCTTTTATCTGACATCTGAAAGGAGGCCCAGAAATTAAAACTGTGTTGAGGGAGGTTATTTTTTTTCGTGCTTATTCCTGCCTTTTGCTTTTAGCGTTTGCACGACTGTTTATTAGTATCCAATATGGATATGAATGTACTGTCCAGGGTTCTCTCTTTACGTGCCTGGCAAATGAGTATTAACTTACTTTGTGCACACATCTCTTTCTCCAACGAAAGTAATAACAGCTGAGTGACGGTTTGTAACTTTAATACACATGACGAGACTTCACATTAGACCCATTGATGTGGTCAGGCAATTAGAACATAATCAAGATTAATAATAATAATAGTCACTACACAGGAATATATATTAGGGCTATACACACACGCCCATATACACATTTGTACCGCCAAACGGCTGGTCACTCAATGCCCCCTTCGCTGCTAACTCTCTCTCGTTTTTTACCTGCCTCGTTAGCAATACTTTCACAGCCAGTCTCATCACGTGACATAGAGTGGCTATTGGGTGAAGTAGCGAAGTGCCAAAACTGGGATTTAAAACTAATGCATTTTCTGCTCCCAACAACTGCAATAAGCAGAAACAACGAAGACGCAGAAACCCATACAGTTAACAAACAGACAGGACACAGGACAGATGACAACCATGAAACCATAAGCAAAAACAGTCAGGAAACCAGAGGAGGAGAAAACGAAGAAAAAAAAAACAGAATTAAAATAACGCAGATATCTGGAACAGATGAAACACCGAGAGCTCTCCCAGATGACAAAATCCTGGTCATCCTGGGAATAATAATAGAAAAAAATATATTGACAAAGTGCAAAAACATAAAAATGGAGTAACAATCCCTGTAAACAACACAGAAAAAGGCAAGGCACTACTACATGAATTAAACAGTAACCCAAAAGAAATACAACTCGCACATGGGATAAAGGTACAGATTGAGTTGATCAAGGAGATTCGAAGATTCGTCATCAAAGAGGTCGAGTCAAACCTAACAGAAGAGGAGATCCGCACTAACATAATGAAAGAAAACCCACAAACAAAAATAGAAAAAGGAGAAAGAATAAAAACCAAAGAGCAAAAGAATACGATAGTGGTAGTGCTAAGTATAAATGGCACAGAAATACCCAAGCAGGTCAAACTCCACCAGAGAGCCAAAATGACATTGTATATGGCATTTATTGTGTTTCTCTTTGAAAGACTATTTTATTTGTCTCTTGTCTTTATGATATTGATAGCCTAGTCTCTTTGTCTCTTGTGTTGATTAAACACTTTGGTAAACTATTTTCTTTGTCATGTGTCTTAATGATACAGTCTGGCATACTATTTCCTGTTAAGCCTACTTACAAGGTTGTCTTACATTTGCCTTCAACTTTTCCTTGTGTTTCACTTCTCAACAAAGTTTTACATTTTCAATGTGCCCAAAATTTCTTATTGGTCTAATTCTTATATCCTTTTCTTTAATTTTCATGTTATTTCTAGTTTTTCTAACACTTTTTGATTTGTTTTCTTCTGGTTCCATGAGATGCACTGGATTCTTCTTCTTTGATCCTTAGCCGCCAACCGTTAAAGCAGTCAGTGGCCATTACGCCTGGTAGCGTCTTGTAGGACAACAACAAATTGATTCCACTTTGCTCGGTCGGCGGCCATCCTTCGTACAGTGCCCCAACTCTGGTTCATTCTTTGCATCTCAGCCTCCGCAGTCCTACACCAAGTTGTTTTTGGATTCTTCTACATATTCACATTTCCAGAGCCTCACTTTTCTTCTTGCTGTTTGTTTATTGTCCATGTTTCTCCACCACACAGTAATAATGATATACTGAACAATCTTATAATGTGCTGTGTCTGTTTGTCATGGTAAAACATTATACACATAACTTTATTAACTTTGAGATTAAAATGAAGAGAAAAGGCAATCTGCGCAGCCAGAAAAGTCAGGTGGAAAAGAAAATGCCTGTCACTTGTTCAAGTGTCCCCAAATATGTTACGTGTGCACTGATCTATTAGGAACAGTTCTACAAACACCTGTTCTGACTCACACCATATAGACTGTCTTCACTTCAGTGCATCAGATATTTTTATAAGTTGAAAACCATTTGAAAATTTATTTAATCTATAGCTTAAAAATGATACTGTAATTTAGAATTATAACTTTTTCAGAGACAATTTTAAAATACAACATGGTTAGAGAGAATAATTTCAAAATGAAACTTATTTAGAGATACGACACAAAATAAGTTCGAAAAAAAATTTACTGACCATAAAAAAATATGCAACAAAAGTGTTTGTAACACACATTATAATATATGTCAAAAACTGTATAACATTATAACAACAAGCATCAAGACAATAGACAGACAGAAAATAGCGAATTTGAATGTATCATTAATACAAGAGACTGGAAATAGTGTATCAAGGTTTATCATCAAGACAAGAGACAGAAAATAGTCTGTCAGAGTGTATCACCAACATAAGAGACAATGAATAATTTATTAGAGTGTATCATCAAGATAAAAGACAAGAAATAATTTATTAGAGTGTATCATTAGATAAAACAACAAAAAATAAATTAAGTGTGTCATATAGACAGAAGATGGCTGTATACCGCTCCACCTATGTCCCAGTCTTGACATACGGATGCGAGTCATGGGTAATGACTACAACCCATAAAAGCCAGATCCAAACCTCAGAAATGAGGTATCTGAGGAAGGTGGTTGAAGTAACAAGAAGAGACATGGTACGCAAAAAGACGATACGTCAAGGCCTTAAATCCTACCCCCTGCAGACCCAAGTAGAACAGTCCCAACTAAGATGGTTTGGCCATGTCTGCAGAATGGGAGAAGATCGGATACCACGACAAGCATGGGAAACAAAGAGCCTAGGATCCAGACCCCGAGGACGACCCAGAGTCCGCTGGGAGGACAACATTAGACAATCTTTGAAGGACCGAGGACTAGAATGGAACCAGGCCAGGAGGAAGACAGCCGATAGGATAGTCTGGCGCTCTCTCTTCCAAACCTCTACACCTCACGGTAGAAGGGGAACGACTAAGTAAGTAAGTATATAGACAGAAAATATTCTATCAGAGTTTATCATTTGAGAAACAAATTATTTTATCTCAGTGTATATCATCAAGACAACAGTAAGAAATTAGTCTGTCAGAGTGTACCAAAAAGACAAAAGACAGAAAATAGTCTGTTAGAGTGTACCATCATGACATGAGAGAGAAAATAGTCTGTCAGAGTGTTGTGACCGGATAGACTTTACAGTGTACACATTACTGAGATATTTTAGTGGATAGAAATCATTGACATTCCAGCTGTTATCGTATCATAACATGCTCATTATCACAGTCAGTTCCAGCTGTTATCATATCATTGTCGTGGAATATTCTAATCCACATATATAAATTATTAGGTAAATATGAAGCCTAACAAATAAAATTAATAAAGAAATGAGCAATGGTAAAATAACAGTGCTGTCACAAAGAATGTACTCGAAATCCCCCTTGTTTTCTGCTTCGTCTGCAAATTGTAACGCTTTCACGTTGATAGTAAAAGCTTACTGTATTATGACCCGCTTTCTTCAATGAAACGTGTGCTGTATTTCTTGGAAAAACATTGAGAGGCACCCTGCGTAATGACCTAAATTAATCCTAACATTAATTATAGTACGTTACCAAAACGAACGAACAGATAAGGATAGCGAGAAGGGAGAGGCAGAAAGCCGAACACTAAACACGCGTCGCGCGATACACAAATGCTGCCATCACGCGTGTAAGGCCATGCACTAACTTTTTTTCAGACGGACAGTGATAAAATACATTAACCATCCCAGAGTTAGGTTTTAAAATCATAAAAAACGCTTATTAGGAAAGATAACCATAGATGGGTTTACGTTTGAAAACATAACAGTACCCAGACAGCACATCTTCGAAACAGGAGGTAGAAGAAAATACATATTTTGAACGCAGCCACGTAGCTCTTTTAAATCTGTATAATTGGGTTCCTTAGGGCTTGCTGACAAAGAATATGTAAAACGTTACGCAAATAGTCCAGGAATTAATAAATTATACCCAGAATAAAATATTGGGGGTGCCTGACAGCATAAAATCATTTCTGCTCATAAGATTTTTTTTTATAACGTGTTTGAAAAAAATTTACGTTACAGAAATAGCCTACCATGTAAACTCCAAATTGATTGGAGCGCAACAAATGAAAGCCTAACCACGATTGGTCGGACTATAAATACTATCTTTCGTTGTCAGGGGAGACGGGGAAGGGTAACATTTTTTCAAACACTTGTCGAAACGGGGCTCATTGGTCAGACTCGCTGATATACACACTTGGGAGCGTTAGTTCGAAACCACTTGTTTAAATAAGCTTGATAAAGCATCAGTGCGTTGAAGCCAGCTTATATTTTGCTAAATAAAAGCCTGGAAGATAAGCAGATGGGAATTTGTGCCAGTTTGTGCCAGAATTCATTGCTAATCAACGTATCTGTGTTTATTCGTAAGAATTGTGGTAAGCTTGAACCATTCAATATCTTTTAATGAAAATTGAATGTGAATTGTTGATTTATGCCTGTATATATATATATATATATGTGTAGTTCAGTGGCAAACGTGAGGTAAAGCCTGTAATGCTCCAGCCGGAACAGAGGGTGTCGGAGAGAAGTAAAACGGCATGGAATGGCCAAACAGTACACTGACACCTGGATGATTGACTAGAAAGAAATAATGCTGGAAGTGCAGAGGCGTAGTAACCATTAAGAAGGGTAATACTGGAATAAAGTATTTCAAATGAAGCTGACAGTTGGCCTAATGCTCTGAACTCAATGTTTGTGCTGTGTTGTGATCAGTGTAACAAGAGAGTTTAAGTTAGTTATGAAGTAGAAGGTACATCCTTCTTGATTTCAGGGACCGTGGTCTTGATGGTAGTGAGCAGCACCTGGTCAGAGCTTTGCTGAATCCTGAGTCAGACAGCATACTCCTTGGTCTTTTTAGCTATCAGTGAGGTGTCTCCTGAACCCAGAGGAGAATTCGAGCAGAGGAATCCTTTCCTGCCGCCATCACGCCAGATAAGCGAATTGGCCAGCTGAGCTCAACATTATGTCCCCTCATCTTGAAATGACTTTGTAAAAATAATATTAAGAGGGGAAATTAATTGTCTTAATATCAGGAACTGAGAACATCTCCAATACTAATTTCCTTAAGACAAACTATTGAAGTCATGATGACAACTACCAACAGAGCTTGAACAAAACAAAACCAGTATTACCTCATACTACTATTACACAACTGACACACATAGGATATTTTTAATAATATATGTCACTACCAGATTCATATTAATACATTCTGTACATAACTTGTAATTAACATTGATTGTGATTCCTGGTTCCTTTGTCTTTGAATCAGGACACACATATGCCTTTATGATAGAAATGAATACATATTGTTATTTGAAAAGTTACGAGTGTCTCCTGTAAGATATTCTCATAGAGTGTTATATGTATGTGAGTGTCACAGTGTTGTCAAGAGTAGTGGATTAAATTAAATTGTTTATCTGTCTGTTGTTGTGACTTACACTTCACCATACTCATACCCTAGACACATAACGTAGCATCACACTATTCCAGAATAATTCTGACTGAGATATAGAGATATGTGGTAGCAAGTAAGGTTATCTATAATACACTACTCTTAATAGATATAGATACCTTCACAGCTGATCTCAGTCAGTACACTAAGTCCCCTATAAATATTTATAACATCCCACTTCACCACATATATTGGGGTCTCGCTCTTGGGATTTTGAATCTTTAACTATTAAAAATATTGGGGGTAATTCACTTCAGGGAATATAAGAATTAAAAGGTATCCTTGGGTGGAATTAAATAAGGTTGAGCTCACGGTGCCTGTGTTGTCCATTAGAGATTGAATTGTTGGTTAGACATTATATAAATTTACCTGATAGACAATGGCGGACCTGGCCAAATTTCGATCTGCTGCCGTTCAGACTGCAAAAGAGTTAGGATTAGATGGGCAAGTTATGGTTGCCTATGTTACGACGGAATGTGACAAATTTATTGAACGCGAAGAAAGAAGATTAGAAAAAGAAGCCGAAAGAAGGTTAGAGGCTGAAAGGGAAATTAAGAAGTTACAGTTTGAGGCTGAGGCTGAGACTAAGAGGTTGCAGATTGAGGCTGACAAAGAGGCTAAAGCATTGGAAGCCGAGGAAAGAAGACGAGCTGCAGAAAGAGAAGAGAAGAAATTAGCTGCAGAAAGAGAAGAGAAGAAATTAGCTGCAGAAAGGGAAGAGAAGAGATTAGCTGCAGAGAGGGAAGCAGAAAAGGAGGAGAAAAGATTACAAAGGGAACATGAGTTACGACTAAGGGAGTTTGAGTTTCAAGGCCATGCTCCTGAAAATGGTGCCAGCCCCTTTGCCTCTGATGCTACGGTTACTCAAGGAGCCTCAACCTCAGCTATGAACTTTCATTTAGATCATTTTGTTGAGAAAGACGATGATATTGAGAGCTATATAAATAGGTATGAACTATTAGCTACCACGTATGGGTTAGAGAGAGAAAGGTGGAGCTTAAAGTTATCTCAGGGACTTCGTGGGGCAGCTTATGAAGTTTTTGCAAAAATGAGCAGAGGTGATCAGGAAAATTATGACATGCTAAAGCAGGCTCTTTTGTTAAGATATGAAAAGAATGCAGAATTTTATAGAAAAAAATTTAGGAATGCTAAACTACTGTCAGGTGAAACCTATCACCAGTTCTCCGCACGAATAGAGACATACTTGGAGAAATGGACTTCTCTGGGGAAAACCCAAGATCTTAAGGAAATGGTCCTTATAGAGCAATTAAGAGAGTCCATGGCTCCAGACCTGAGAAAGTTTCTCATGGAACAAGGTGCAGAGAGGCTGGGTGAGTTGCTAAATGTTGCTGAAAGGTATCAAGCAGCTCAAGCAGAGGTAACAGGTAATAAAAAGAAACAAGTGGATAACTTTAGGGCACCACAGAACTTTAATAAATTTGATCCTAAGGATCAAAATAAAGGTAAGCACCAATTTGATAGGCCACGGTATGAAAATAAAAATAAATTCCCACAATTCGATGAAAGGAAATATGATGAAAGAAAATCTTTCAACCAAGGAAAAAGGTGGTGTAAGAATTGTCAGATGGACAATCATGACACTGACCGTTGCAGAAGGAAACCTGTGTATATGGCAACCCTTCAGGTCAGGTCGACCTCAAGACAGGAGGAGGATATTATGTTAGATACCACTCCAGAAGAGATGAGGAAGGCACAGGCTGGGGATAAAACACTCAAGCCTTGTTTCAGAAAATTGTCGACTCGTCATACAACTCCAGGCAAGGGAGATTTTTACATGAAAAACAAGTTGATTTATAGGAAGACTGGAGCTAGATCCAATGGTCACGGACAGCTGGTTCTTCCAAAGAGATATAGGACAGACTTAATAAGGAGCCTACATGTGAAACCAGATGGGGACCATCAGAAGATAGGTACCATCATTCAAAAGGTGGCTCACAATTATTATTGGCCCAAAGCAAGATGGGACATTGAAAATTTTGTAGAAAGGTGTAGCATAGCACATGAGGGAACACCCACAAGTGGGAACATTGATCAGGACCTGGACACGCCCCGAGGCAAAATTAGGCCTGATAATAAAAAGAAAAATAGATTTGATAAAGTGGACCAAATGGAATGGGAAGCCCCTTTTCACGGACAAGCTTCACTTAACTGTTTTACAATGGCCACTATGCGGAGAGTGCAAAGAGATGTCTTACCCCAGGATAAGCCGAAAATCCCTCAATCGGACTTAAACAAACTGGAGGAAGAGGATGTAGGGAGGAAATCTCTCATCAAGAATTTTAAGTGGGGAGGAAGCCCCAGGAGAAGAATTGGTAGCGGTCGTTTTGTGAATGATAATTCTGGGAGGAAAAATCATCACTATAAAGCTTCGAGTGGAAGAGACCATACCGGTGCATGGACAAATAGGTCCACACAATTAAAGGTCCACATGTAGCTTTGTTAAGAACGTGGACTGATGAAAAGGCAGAGGAAAACATTACATCTTCATACCAGTATGTGAATGAGCTGACCACTCGGTTAAAAACTGGCTGGAAACTTGCCAATGAAAATTTGAAACAAGCCAGGAAGAAACATGCTGCCTATTATAACAGGAAGGCGAAAGACAGAGATTTGGCTGTGGGAGAGAAGGTACTGCTTCTTTTGCCTGAGAGTCAGAATAAGTTACAAATTGGATGGCAGGGTCCATATACAGTTTTAGAGAAGGTGTCTAGAACAAATTATAAGATAGATAAGAAGGGGAAAGAAAAAATCTATCATGTGAATCTCCTGAAGAAATATTTGGAAAGAGAACATCAGGAAGAGACACACTTGTTGACCTTTTCCATCGCCATGGAGATGAAAAAGGAACCACTTTCATCATTTGAATATCCATTACACCCCTGTGAGACAGCAGCACAGGTGAAAATCAGTACACATTTAACGAAAACTCAGAAAGAGAGAGTGCAACAGGTTCTAAATGATCATGCAGAGGTGTTAACAGACCGACCAGGGCATACAAACCTATTGGAATATGATATGAAACTAATAGACTCCACACCTGTCTGTATGAAACCATATTCAATTCCGTTTGCTAAGGAGAAAGCTTTGAAGGAAGAGATAGACTATCTATTGAAGGAAGGAATTATTTCGCACAGTGAGTCTTCGTATAGTTCCGGTGTTGTACTCTTAAGGAAGCCTTCTGGAGAACATAGACTCTGTATAGATTACAGGAGACTGAATGCTATTACAGAAGGACAGGTGGATTCATTGCCGGATACAAATCAGCTGTTTGCCAGACTAAATAAAGCTAAATATTTCTCAAAAGTGGATCTGAGTAAAGGATACTATCAGATTCCAGTAAAGCCTGAGGTTAGACCATACCTAGCTTTTAGTACCTCAGAAGGACACTATGAGTTTAATAGATTGCCATTTGGATTGAAGAATGCGCCTAGTGTCTTCTCTAGAATGATGAGAAAATTATTGGATCCTCTGAATAATCCCTGTATAACAAATTTTATGGATGATATCCTTATAGCAACAGAAACATTTGAGGAACACATTGACTCTCTGAACATGCTGTTTAATCGACTTAGGGAGACAAATTTAACAGCCCGACCAACCAAATGTTGCGTTGGATGTAAAGAATTGGAATTTTTGGGACACACAGTTTATCAGGGAAACATGACCCCTGACCCAAAGAATTTAGAGAAACTACAGAAAGCCCCGAGACCACAAACCAAGAAGGACGTGAGATCCTTTGTCTCATTATGTGGTTTCTACCAGAAGTATATCAAGAACTTTAATTCCATATGTGCACCGTTAACTGATTTGACACGTAAAGGACATCCAGATCGCATTACATGGACACCACAATGTGAAATGACGTACCAAGAGTTGAAGGAAAAGCTCACAAGTAAACCCATTTTGAAATTACCTGACTTAAGTCAAGAATTCATAGTAAGGACGGATGCAAGTAATATTGGGCTGGGTGCAACTCTACTACAGAAATCAGATGCATTGGATGGGGAATTAAGCCCAGTGGCATATGCTAGCAGAAAGTTGAATAAAGCTGAAATCAACTACTCAACTAGCGAAAAAGAATGTCTTGCAGTAATATGGGCAATAAAGAAATTCAATATTTATCTATATGGGAAGGCATTTAAGTTGCAAACTGACCACAAACCTTTATCGTTTCTAGCACAGGCTAAGCATGAGAACTCTAGGTTACTCCGATGGTCTTTGCTTCTGGCTCCATATAATTTTAGCATCGAGTATATATCTGGAAAAACCAATTTGGGAGCGGATTTTTTAAGCCGCCATCCGTGTGATGAGAATCACCGTAAACCCCAGAAATAATAATAAATTTCTCTATGTGTATATAGAATAAAGGACTGACATATAATGTCTGTTTTAAGAGGGGAGGTGTCGTGGAATATTCTAATCCACATATATAAATTATTAGGTAAATATGAAGCCTAACAAATAAAATTAATAAAGAAATGAGCAATGGTAAAATAACAGTGCTGTCACAAAGAATGTACTCGAAATCCCCCTTGTTTTCTGCTTCGTCTGCAAATTGTAACGCTTTCACGTTGATAGTAAAAGCTTACTGTATTATGACCCGCTTTCTTCAATGAAACGTGTGCTGTATTTCTTGGAAAAACATTGAGAGGCACCCTGCGTAATGACCTAAATTAATCCTAACATTAATTATAGTACGTTACCAAAACGAACGAACAGATAAGGATAGCGAGAAGGGAGAGGCAGAAAGCCGAACACTAAACACGCGTCGCGCGATACACAAATGCTGCCATCACGCGTGTAAGGCCATGCACTAACTTTTTTTCAGACGGACAGTGATAAAATACATTAACCATCCCAGAGTTAGGTTTTAAAATCATAAAAAACGCTTATTAGGAAAGATAACCATAGATGGGTTTACGTTTGAAAACATAACAGTACCCAGACAGCACATCTTCGAAACAGGAGGTAGAAGAAAATACATATTTTGAACGCAGCCACGTAGCTCTTTTAAATCTGTATAATTGGGTTCCTTAGGGCTTGCTGACAAAGAATATGTAAAACGTTACGCAAATAGTCCAGGAATTAATAAATTATACCCAGAATAAAATATTGGGGGTGCCTGACAGCATAAAATCATTTCTGCTCATAAGATTTTTTTTATAACGTGTTTGAAAAAAATTTACGTTACAGAAATAGCCTACCATGTAAACTCCAAATTGATTGGAGCGCAACAAATGAAAGCCTAACCACGATTGGTCGGACTATAAATACTATCTTTCGTTGTCAGGGGAGACGGGGAAGGGTAACATTTTTTCAAACACTTGTCGAAACGGGGCTCATTGGTCAGACTCGCTGATATACACACTTGGGAGCGTTAGTTCGAAACCACTTGTTTAAATAAGCTTGATAAAGCATCAGTGCGTTGAAGCCAGCTTATATTTTGCTAAATAAAAGCCTGGAAGATAAGCAGATGGGAATTTGTGCCAGTTTGTGCCAGAATTCATTGCTAATCAACGTATCTGTGTTTATTCGTAAGAATTGTGGTAAGCTTGAACCATTCAATATCTTTTAATGAAAATTGAATGTGAATTGTTGATTTATGCCTGTATATATATATATGTGTAGTTCAGTGGCAAACGTGAGGTAAAGCCTGTAATGCTCCAGCCGGAACAGAGGGTGTCGGAGAGAAGTAAAACGGCATGGAATGGCCAAACAGTACACTGACACCTGGATGATTGACTAGAAAGAAATAATGCTGGAAGTGCAGAGGCGTAGTAACCATTAAGAAGGGTAATACTGGAATAAAGTATTTCAAATGAAGCTGACAGTTGGCCTAATGCTCTGAACTCAATGTTTGTGCTGTGTTGTGATCAGTGTAACAAGAGAGTTTAAGTTAGTTATGAAGTAGAAGGTACATCCTTCTTGATTTCAGGGACCGTGGTCTTGATGGTAGTGAGCAGCACCTGGTCAGAGCTTTGCTGAATCCTGAGTCGGACAGCATACTCCTTGGTCTTTTTAGCTATCAGTGAGGTGTCTCCTGAACCCAGAGGAGAATTCGAGCAGAGGAATCCTTTCCTGCCGCCATCACGCCAGATAAGCGAATTGGCCAGCTGAGCTCAACATTATGTCCCCTCATCTTGAAATGACTTTGTAAAAATAATATTAAGAGGGGAAATTAATTGTCTTAATATCAGGAACTGAGAACATCTCCAATACTAATTTCCTTAAGACAAACTATTGAAGTCATGATGACAACTACCAACAGAGCTTGAACAAAACAAAACCAGTATTACCTCATACTACTATTACACAACTGACACACATAGGATATTTTTAATAATATATGTCACTACCAGATTCATATTAATACATTCTGTACATAACTTGTAATTAACATTGATTGTGATTCCTGGTTCCTTTGTCTTTGAATCAGGACACACATATGCCTTTATGATAGAAATGAATACATATTGTTATTTGAAAAGTTACGAGTGTCTCCTGTAAGATATTCTCATAGAGTGTTATATGTATGTGAGTGTCACAGTGTTGTCAAGAGTAGTGGATTAAATTAAATTGTTTATCTGTCTGTTGTTGTGACTTACACTTCACCATACTCATACCCTAGACACATAACGTAGCATCACACTATTCCAGAATAATTCTGACTGAGATATAGAGATATGTGGTAGCAAGTAAGGTTATCTATAATACACTACTCTTAATAGATATAGATACCTTCACAGCTGATCTCAGTCAGTACACTAAGTCCCCTATAAATATTTATAACATCCCACTTCACCACAATCATAACATGCTCATTATCTCACAGTCAGTTCCAGCTGTTATCATATCACAACATGCTCATTATCACAGTCAATTCCAGTTGTCTTCACATTATAACTGTAACAAGATGGTATTTATGGTGGTTTCTGTCTTGTTGAGCGTCGATGATAGTTCAATAAATTGATCTTTGATATGTGGGAGTCATTTTCTGGCACTTTTAATTCCCATGGTGGGATCTTTACTTTATACTGAGCACTACTGTTTATCATATTAAATAGGTTTGGGTGGTAATCCACTTCATCCATTGTTTTCCACCCTGACGGGTATCTATTATAGTTTAATGGAATGTGGCCTATGTACTTGTTACTCCTATCAATGGTTTTGTGTGCTGGGTGAGTTGGATCTGTTGCCACTCTTGCCCAGTAGCTGAATCTCAGTTCTTTTCTCCTTAGCTCCAGGGGTATAATGCCCAGCGCTACTTCTAATGCCTCTGCTGATGTTCCCTTCGAGGCACCTGCTATTATTGACAGTGCCTGGTTTTGGACTGTGTCTAGTTTTTTTCTTATTGCTCGGGGCGGCTGATGCATAGACAACACTGGCATAGTCAAGTTTGCCCCTAATAAATGATTTATAGAAGGTTAACATTGTCTTATTGCAGGCTCCCCAACCACTTCCTTTCATATATATTAGCATGTTAATAAGTCCCCTACTGTTTTGCACCAATAGGTGTATGTGTTTGTTACAGTTTAGTTGCTGGTCTAGTACCATACCAAGAAATCTAGTTGATTTTGCTGTGCATACTTTTTGCTCATTAATGCTAATGTCAATTATATTATTTTTAATTACACGCCCTCTACTGCAGATCATTCCTATGGTTTTTTTTAACGTTTAGATTAAATCCCCACTTGTTCATCCAGTCAGATACTTTATCTATTTGTTTTTTACTGTTTTATAGAGGAATGGGAGATTTCTTCACGTTCTCCATATCGCAGCGTCATCTGCTATCTGAGATAGGTGGTTTTTTTAAGTCTTTAAACTCGTCGCCTAGGTCGTTGACCAAAATCGTAAAAATAATAATAATAATAATAATAATAGCCCCTTCAGTCATAACTGACTATGGGAATGCGCCCCTGAGGTGGCAGCCCTCAGCTGCTTATTTTCCTGGTGCTCCTTTCGACGTTTTCTCCTCACCTCTGCTTCTTGTGTGAGCCTCTCTTCGCCCAATCTGAGGTGGCGCCGTAAATAGCATCGCCACTTAGTGCGATCGGCAGCTTCATCCTCCCATGTTGCTGGATCCATGTCCAGTGCCCTCATATCTCTCTTGCACACATCTTTGAACCTCAGCTGTGGTCGCCCAACTGTTCTCTTGCCATCTGCTAATTGTCCGTAGAAGATATCTCACTTTCCCCGACCCATGCTGCTAAATCCGTCTTATACAAATCCCCCAGATAGCAATCATCCCGCCCATATAGGACCCACTCTGGGCGACAGCAGGCTTATATACGCAGCTAATTCTTCGCGGCGAACCTGTCTCTCCTCCTTCCTCTCCTCCCTGATGGTCTTAATGCTTGCAATCTTCTTTTGAACCTCATGTGCCAGTGGTCGCCCAACTGTTCTCTTGCCATCTGCTAATTGTCCGTAGAAGATATCTTTTGGGATGCGACCATCTTCCATGCGGCGAACATGGCCAAGCCAGCGAAGTCTGCGCTGTCTAAGAAGCGTATACATACTTTGAAGGCCAGCACGTGACAACACCTCGACATTTGTCACTTTATCTTTCCACGAGATGCCGAGGATGCGGGTTAGACACCGCAAATGGAAGGTATTGAGCCTTCTTTCTTGCTTAGCATAGGTCGTCCAGGTCTCGCTGCCATATAGGAGTGTGCTGGTGACGCAGGCATTATATACCGCAGCTTTGGTCTTCATTGTGAGTTTAGAGTTTCCCCAAACACGCGATGTGAGGCAGGCAAAGGTAGCTGCAGCTTTGCCAATGCGGCTGTCGATTTCTGTATCCAGTGAGAGTTTGTCATTGATGGTAGACCCTAGGTATGTGAAGTGGTGCACCACTGCCAATTCATAGTTATCGATAGTGATAACTGGTGCAGCACCCACATCCTGACTCAGCACATTCGTTTTCTTTAGACTTATTGTGAGGCCAAAGTCCTTGCATGCTTTAGTGAAGCGATTCATCAAGCTCTGAAGCTCCTGTTGGCTTTGAGTGACGACTGCAGCATCATCAGCGAACAACAAGTCTCTTATAGTGACCCTTCTGATTTTTGTTTTTGCCTTCAGCCTTGAAAGATTAAACAGACGGCCATCTGACCTAGTGTGAAGGCATATTCCTTCGGTTGCATCTCTGAATGCATGTTTCAAAAGTAAGGCAAAGAAGATTCCAAAGAGGGTCGGAGCCAGAACACAGCCTTGTTTAACGCCACTTCGTATATCAAAGAGCTGTGACGTGCTTCCAGCATATTGGACTGTTCCCTTCATGCCGTCATGGAATGACTTTATCATTTCCAGCATTTTAGAAGGGCAGCCTATTTTCAGGAGGATTTTAAAGAGTCCATCCCTACTAACCAGGTCGAATGCTTTTGTGAGGTCTATAAAGGCGATATATAATGGTCTTTTCTGCTCTCTTGATTTTTCCTGAAGCTGGCGGAGAGAGAAGATCATGTCTGTTGTTGATCTGCCAGCTCGGAATCCACACTGTGACTCTGGATATATGCGCTCAGCTAACTTGTGTAGTCGCATTAAGATGACTTTGTCAAAAACCTTACCAACAATACTAAGAAGAGAGATGCCTCTGTAGTTATTGCAATCACTTCTGTCTCCTTTATTTTTATACAGTGTTACAATCTTGGCATCTCGCATGTCTTGAGGAATAGTTGTCTCTTCCCAGCACTGGCACAGCATCCTATGCAGGGGATGTAATAGCGTGCTCTTACAGCATTTGATTAAATCAGGAGGAATCCCATCACTGCCTGGCGCTTTGCCAGAGGCCAAGCTATCAATGGCCTTGCTGAGTTCCTCTAATGTTGGTTCGGCATCCAGCTCCTCCATAGTTTCAGACTGTTGACACCATCAAGGGCTGCAGGCGTAACGGTATTGTCTCTAGCGTAAAGCTCAGAATAGTGCTCGACCCACCTCTCCATCTGCTTACCCTTATCGATTAGCTTCTCTCCGCTGATGGTTTTTAGTGGTGCCGTCTTACTTTTATGGGGGCCAAGTGCTTTCTTTATACCGTCATACATTTGTCTAATGTTGCCTGTTTGCGCTGCGATCTGGATGCTCTCACTGAGCTGGAGCCAGTAGTCATTTGCACAGCGTCGAGCAGTTTGTTGAACTTTGCTTCTCGTAGCCCTCAGGATCTGTAGGGTTCTGGCACTCGGTGAACGTTTGTATTCATTCATAGCACTGCGCTTAGCTTCAATGACAGGGCCATCACATCTGATGAAGCATCAAACC
This sequence comes from Oreohelix idahoensis, assembly GCA_024509875.1. Taxonomy (NCBI): domain Eukaryota; kingdom Metazoa; phylum Mollusca; class Gastropoda; order Stylommatophora; family Oreohelicidae; genus Oreohelix; species Oreohelix idahoensis. The sequence goes on from JAMPIV010018658.1 coordinate 264,504, forward strand.
AGTCATTTGACTTTGCTGTTTTCTTACCAAAGGTGGCAAGTGCAGTACTTTGAATGGTGTTCCGTAGATGCTCCCAGTTCTCTGTAATAGTATCACCATGCTGAGGGCTACTGAGCACTTTCTCGAAGGTCGCAGTGAATTGAGCGATCATGAAAGGGTCTGACATCTTGCTGGTATCAATGCGTGGTTTCCCTTCATGTCTGACACGATAGAGTTTTCTTGGTTGTGCTCTGATTTTGCAGCAAACCAAGGAGTGATCTGTATCACAGTCTGCACTATGGTACGAGCGCGTGGAGAGCACAGACCTGAGGAGTGGCCTTCTGACGAGAATCAGGTCAAGTTGGTGCCAGTGCTTGAATCGTGGGTGTCTCCATGACACCTTATGCTGGGGTTTTGTCTGAAAGTAGGTGTTGGTCACGCAGAGGTCATGGTGGACGCACAACTCTAAGAGCCGTTGTCAATTTTCATTCATCTTGCCAATACCAAACCTGCCCAGACATGAAGGCCATGAAACATTATCTGCACCCACTCTAGCGTTAAAGTCACCAAGGAGAACAAGCTGTTCTTGCCTAGGTATGCTTTTGATAATTGCTGTTAGATTCTCGTAGAACTCATCTTTAGCTTCTGAGGCAGAGTACAGAGTAGGAGCATACACACTGACAAGGGTGATGGGACCTGTGCTAGTTTGCAGGCGGAGCGTTAACAGGCGTTCTGATCCATTCTCGCCTGGTTCAACCATTTTAGTTAGCGATTTTTTGACCGCAAAACCTACTCCGTGTTCTCTAGCTTTATTAAGATCTTTCCCTTGCCAATAAAATGTGTAGTCTTTCTCGCTCACCGTTCCAGAGTCCGCCAGGTGCGTTTCCTGAAGTGCAGCTATATCCACCTGAAGTCGTTTAAGCTCTTCATTAATTATGGCTGTCTTCCTTACATCGTTTACATCCTGTAGGTTTTCGGATAGTCCAGTCAACATAGTCCGGACGTTCCAGCATCCCAATCTGAGAGTTTGCTTATTTCTATGTTTTCTATAATTGCTTGGTGCAAAATTTTCTGTCCACAGTTCGGGTTTGACCCTAATCCCCATGCACCCAATGGGGAAAGCAGACAGTGGCGGGACAACACCTTATTGACTGGGGGCTGCCCAGCTTGAAGCGGGCGGTAGCTGTCCAGTGAGATCCTAGAACCTCTCCCACTGTCGGAAGTAGCCCCTGGCGCCATGCCCTACGCCAATTGGGCAAAATGCTTATAACCGGTAACTGCTACTTCCCGTGTTTTGCCGACACCTATAGGGTGAAGCTGGAGTGTCCTCTCCAGGGCGCGAGCTTGGGCACAGTTATATGGAGATCAAGCTGTTGCCCATGCAGCATGTTCCCCCTCTCCACACAGCCGGTGGATCCAAAGGAACGGCAGTAGCCGATACAGTTTGGTACCAGCCATGTCGCAGGAGTTGCCAGAATAATGTCGAATCGACATTAGACTGCCTTAGGGACTCCGACTCCGGATTTATCCTCTGGGTTTACTCCCGAAGCCAATTCCATAAATGGATATTCCCGCGAGGCAGCGGTGGTTTGAATTCAGAGTTCCATCTCTTAGATAAGCTACCAACCAAGGATCACGAGCCCTATCTGCCCGAAGCTGCTGGTTTTAAGGCGCCAGTCGCTCGCCTTTGCCCCTTCTCCCGTCAGTGGAAACAGTTCCGCCGGGCTCAAATTGAGCTACACGTGAAGGCCGGGAGCTGGACTTGGTTGTCAGAGGCTGTTTGAGGCGCGTGCCATAGAAGTATTTTATCTGCAGTGAGAGCTTATCCTCACTACAACTCCCGGCAATAACAACCTTTGGAACCTGAAGGCGTAAAAAGATGGTGATATTACTGATCTCTGGGGGATTCCATTCTGTTGTTCATACACCTCAGATCTATCATTGTTTATTTGTACTGTGAAGTATCTATCCTGCAGGAAGTTTTCTAAATAATTGTAAGTTCTGCCTACTATACCTAATTTCCTGATCTTAAATAGTGCACCCTCCGTCCAACACTCATCATATGCTCTTGCTACATCAAAGAATATTGCTACTGTCTTTTCATTCGTTTTGAAGCCTGTTTTAACAGCATGTTCCAGCCTCAACAGTTGCTCTATTGTACTATGTTGGCTTCTAAAGCCTGCCTGGGTTGGACTGTACAAATTATGCTTTTCTAGATGAAATTTTAGTCTGCTGTTGACTATTGTTTCTAGAATTTTTCCTAGATGCGATGTTAACAAGATTGGCCTGTATGAGCTGACATCATGTGTTTCCTTATCTGGCTTTAGTATGGGGATGACTACTGCTGTCTTCCATGAACATGGTATTTTTCCCGTGTGCCAGATTTTGTTGTAGAGGGATGCAATCACTCTTAGAGTTGTATTTGGTACTTTTGTGAGGATTTCATAGCTCAGAATGTCTTTCCCAGAGGTGGTATTGGTTTTTTCTGCTAAAGCTCTTTCTATTTCATCTACTGTAATATCTGCTATAAATAATTAGCATCCTGTGTGGTGTCCATATTTTCTTCTTTTAATTTTTCTAGCAGTGTTTTCCGCCTATTTATTTCTGCCTTATCTAGACTGTCTATTGAACTAACCTGATAGAAGTATTTAGCTAGTATGTTGGCTTTTCCTCTATCTGTTTCAGCTCTCTGGTATTTTAATTGTTGGGATTTTGAATTTCTTGTTGTTTCCTCCTTAAATTGCTTTTAGTTTTCTCCAAACTGTAGTTACTTGTGACCTATGGTTTAATGTTTGACATAATGTTCTCGAACTCTTTTCTTTAGCTCTGAATATTATTTTATTTGTTTCATTTCTTATTTTTTTATAGTTTGTGTAATTCTCTTCAGTTTTGATTTTTCTATACTTTATCAAGGCCGTCTCCCACAATTTCAGTTGTTCTGAGCATCTGTCTGTTCACCATGGTACTGGATTTTTATCTTTGTTTCTTTTCCTATCTTTAACTTTTTGTGTTGGTTTTAAGTGATCAGGCATATTCCTGTTTGGTATATATTTTATTGCTATTTTTAAAATCTCATTTGTTAGTTTTTCTGCAAATATATCTATACTGTTAGATTCAATTGGTTTTATGCTTGGTTTACTTAGCTTCAATTGGAAGGATTTCCAGTTTGCTTTTTTGAGGTTGAATGTGGGTTTGGACCTTCTTGGACTAGTTCTATATTTGTCGTTTAGGTTTATTTCTATGGGTAAGTGGTCTGAGCTGGAGTCATTCAGTACTTCCCATACAGGATATTTACCACACGACATGAAGACATCAGTTTTTATAACATTGCCCAAAAAACCAAATGCAACAGAATGTTCAGACTTCAGAACAATCAGCCTGATGAGTCATGCAATTAAGATACTGCTCAAAATCATACAGGAAAGAATAAAAAGTAAAGTAGACAGCGAAATCCAAGAAGAACAGTTTGGTTTTAGACGGAACAGTGGAACAAGAGAGGCAATGTTTTGCCTAAGAAGATTAGCAGAAAAATATACAGAGGTCCAAAAAAGTATGTATATGTGCTTCATTGACTATAAGAAGGCTTTTGACAGAATCCATCATGAGAAAATAATTGAATGCCTCAAAGACATAGGTATTGATGGAAAAGATATAAGAATACTCAGTAACCTTTATTGGGAGCAAACTGCCACAGTAAGATCGGGAAGGAATTATTCACCATACATAGACATAAAAAGAGGTGTCAGACAAGGTTGTGTGCTGTCCCCCTGCCTATTTAATTTATACACCGAAAAAATTTTCAAACAGATACAGGAAATACCAGGACTGAACATCAGTGGAAGATCAATAAACAACCTTAGATATGCAGATGATACCGTGTTGTTAGCTGAAAGCGAACAGGAGTTACAAGAACTAGTGAAGCAAGTGAACAGTATAAGTCATGAATATGGACTCGACATTAATATTGAGAAAACTAAAACTATGATAATTAGCAAAACAGACGATAAACCCACATTAAAGATAAGCGTAAATGGGAAAATCCTGGAACAAGTCAAGAGCTACGTATATCTTGGTCATATAATAACAGAAGATGGCAGATGTGAAACAGAAATCAAGAAGAGAATAGGAATGGCCAAAGCTACATTCAACAACATGAAACATATACTGACATCCAAACAGTTATCTCATAAATTAAAACTGAGAATCATAAAGTGTTATATATATTCTGCATTTCTGTATGGTGCAGAAACATGGACGATGAATAAGCATTTGGAAGAAAGAATTGAGGCTCTTGAAATGTGGATATTTAGAAGAATGGGGCGTATCTCATGGAAATAGATGAAAACAAATAAGGAGGTCCTAGAAAATCTAGGTATGAAAAGAGAACTAATGAGAGAGGTCAAAGTTCGGCAGCTAAAATACTTTGGCCACATAAAAAGGCATAACACCTTGCAGAAGACCATAACAGAAGGGAGAGTTGAAGGTAAACGTGCAAGGGGAAGACAGCGCTATAAGTGGGAAGATAACATCAAGAGATGGACGGGAAAGAGTCTATCAGAGTGTACCACCAAGACAAGAGACAGAAGACGTTGGAGATCCATTACAGCCAACCTCCATTGTGGAGATGGCAACTGATGATGATGATGATGAGGTTTGGTGTTATAATACTTATGTCTATTGCTGTATCTCCTCCATTGTTGCATGGGTTAACCTTTGTCACTGAGCCATCATTTAGTATGATTAGCTCAGCACTTTCAATATAGTCCAACAGTCTTTTGCTTGCTGGATCATTACTGTTGTTACCCCATGCCTCGTGGTGTGCATTAAATTCACCTACCAATAATGTTCTTTGGTCTATTTGTGTGTTAATAGTGGCAATGTCCCTATCGGTTATATTACTCTTGGGGCTATAAATGTTTATTATTTTTAAGTTATCTGGCTCACTGTCTACTGTTACACTTATTCCTTCAATATTTTCTGTGTTAAATTGTTCCCAATTTAATATTTTGTAGTCTTCATGTATTAACAAGGCCACGCCCCCTCCTCTTCCCTCCGGTCTATCAGTTCTAAGTGTTATATATCCTTGGTAGTTCAGTTTCTGTTTGGAGTTCAGGAGGGTTTCTTGTATTGCAAAGATGGGTTTTGCCTCCTTATACTGTCCCATAAGAGACATCAGGTTCTTGTTGGCACCCCTACAGTTCCACTGGACTACTTTAATAGCTCTAGAGTCTTTGGTCCCCATTTAGAATGGTTAGCTTAGTTATGTTATTGTTTTTATTAGGTTATTTGATAAGGGATCTACTTTTTTGGGTTTTGCTCACTATCTCTCATGTTCTCCACAAACTCATCATTCCAAGAAACCATTTTACTCCGAACTCTTTCTACGAGGTATGATAGGAGTAGTTCCTTAATTTTTTCTTTTATATTTTCTTTGTTGTCCTGGTTTTTTAATCATTTTATTCTCTTGTCTTTTTTTCGTCTGTCAAAATAGCTCTTTTTATCTCTATTTTTTGTAAGTATTTCTTCATTAGCTTCTTTTATCTCTGCTCTTTTTTTGAGGTCTCTCTCTATTGGCTGTTGTGCTACTTTTATTTCTTCTAGTACCTGTCTGGCTTGGATGAGGTGTGGTTCTGTCTCTTCTGTGTTGTCATCTTCTTTACTGTTTATGAGTGTTTTAATGTAATCTTCTTTCTTGATTTTTTTCCTTTATGTCTTTAACTTCACTGGTTATTTATTTTATTTGTTTCTTAATGATGCTTTCTTGGGAGTTTTGGAAATGGTTGTTTGTTTTCTGTCTTTCTTTTATTTGCCAGAATAGTTTGTTTGTTTCTAGTGATTCTTTTAATATATGTTTTGTCTCTTGATAGATTGGGCACCCCTGATACCTGGCACCGTGATTACCCTGGCAGTTTGCACATTTTCTGTTTTTGTTTTCTCGTTTATAATCTGTGTCCTCCTTAGCCATTGTACAGTCCACATGCTTGTGTGCTCCCGCACAGAAACTACACCTAGTCGCTCTTTTACACACATGTTGCGTATGGCTAAAGCCGTGACAGTTTGTTCATTGTATGATGCTATGTATGAATATCTCTGTCATTTTGACTCTCTGGTGGAGTTTGACCTGCTTGGGTATTTCTGTGCCATTTACACTTAGCACTACCACTGTCGTATTCTTTTGCTCTTTGGTTTTTATTCTTTCTACTTTCTCTATCTTTGTTTGTGGGTTTTCTTTCATTATGTTAGTGCGGATCTCCTCTTCTGTTAGGTTTGAATCGATCCCTTTGATGACGAATCTTCGAATCTCCTTGATCAACTCAATCTGTATCTTATCCCATGTGCGAATTGTACTTCTTTTGGGTAACTCTTTAATTCATGTAGTAGTGCCTTGCCTTTTTCTGTGTTGTTTATAGTGATTGTTACTCCATTTTTATGTTTTTGCATTTTGTCAATAGATTTTTTTTGTCTATTATTTTTTTCTAAGATAATTATGATTTTGTCATCGTGGAGGGCTCTCAAGTTGGCTTCTGTCCCTCCTTTGTGGGTGACTTTAACTCTTTTTCTCTGGGTTTTTGTTTCCTTTAGTCTGTCCTCGGCACATTCTTTGTGTTCTTTGGTTTCCTGAGTACGTTGGTCTGCATTTCCTTATTTGTCCTTCCTAATGTGTTCTGCGGCTTTATTTCCTGTCCAAGTTGGTGTTCCATTGTGTGCAGCACCTTGCTTTGATGTCCGAATTTCTGTTTCTTTCTCGTTGCTTTTTTTTTGTTTTGATTCCATGTCTTTATTTACTTCAGAGTTCACTTTTATTTTGTCCTTGACGGTTTCAATTTTGTCCTTAATTTCTGTGTCCTTTAGACCAGGGCTTTTGTTCCTTTCATTTTCTGTCCCTTTTGATGTTCCTTCCTAAGTATGTCTTTCTGTTGTTTTGTTCCAAGTTTTTCCCTCCCCTGACTGCAATCTAGTTAGCATTATGTTGGACTTATTTGCTCTTATTGTGCTACAAATATTTTGTTGTATACGAGTTGTCTTTACTTTTTTTTTATATTGTCTAATTCCTCTATTTTTATTTTATACCTATCACCAATGACTTACAATTAGTATTTATGCTCTATCTAGAGCCTAATGCTAAATTAACACCAGACAAGTTAATATATATATTTTTTAAAATAATATATAAATTTTAAATTATGTTTATATATCAATAGTTAAAAGCTGACTAGTTCTACTACTAAGCTAGTAAATTTGAATTAATTTTAATTTTGTTCAAGAGCGGCTCAGCGATGAAAGATGCCTGTATTAATTACACAACCAAAAACAAGAAGGCTATTGCACTTTACAAATGAAGACCTCAAGTGGTTGGCCTACCTTGGCTTATTTATTCTATTTCACTAATATTTTTATTTTTATCAATACTCCTATCAATTATTAACTAACGTTAAAAGCAATTAACCAATACTAGAGGTGATTAGTAAAATTATTTTAAATATGTTAGAGAAGAGAAAAAACGTAGGCCATCTGAAATTCGTCTTGTGTAGTGTACTGAAAACTTTCACTGGATGTGGAACGAGCGAGCGAGAATACGTCTGTCCGCTTCAGAAGTCGGAAGTCGAATGCGTGTCCTCCCACTGTTGTTGTTTTGAAGAGGTGATGTTTGGAGAGCGGGCACTTAACAGCTGACCGTTATTGCCTCTTCTCGTTCCATCTTGGTCTACCCTGTTCAACCTGAAAATTGGTTATAATTGGGGTATTTAGTGTCATTTTATTTACCAATTTTGTATTCAATTTAAATAACTATTGTCTTTTGCAGTTGCTGATTTTAATTTATATTAGTATTTGTCCATTTTATTTTCTCTTTTGTATTGTTTATAGATAACTATTGTCCTTTACACTTGGTTTTAATTTGTATTAGCATTTGTTCTTTTTGAGTTGTTGCTTTTTTTTTTATTAAGCATGGTTGTCTTTCCTTGTCCAATTAGTAGTTAGTAAGTTGTTTTTTTTTAATGATTTGTTAGTTTTTTTTTTTAAGCTTGATTTCTATTTGATTGAATGTTTTTTTCTGAAGTACTTACCTTATATATTTTCCTTGGTTTTGTGTATATATCTTTTGAGAATTGATTGGGCATCTCCTGGGGCATCTATACTTAAAACCTTATCACCTGTCATGTCAATATTGTGATTTCTATAGTACGTTTTTAGTTCAAGCCTCTGTTGTTCGTACTTTTTACTGTGGATCAGGTAGTGGTCAATGTCATTTTCTTCCTGACATTCTTGGCAGTGTAGTTCCTCTATTATAAAGTATGCTGCACCGAGACGGAGACGCCCCACTTTTTTTCGGTGGTATCTTTAATTCTTCTCTGACCTGGCATGTCCTTGTTGGTTCTTTCAGCAATTTGAACGCGTGTCTGCCTTTTCTACTGTTCTTCCATGTTATCTGCCATTCCTCGTTTATAGTTAGCCTCACTTGGCTCTTGATTTCCGACCTTCCCAATCCAGCTCTAATATTGTTTTAGCCTAGAAAAATCACAAACAGCCAATAAAAGCTGGGGTTGATTGCCACGTCCTGTAAAGGATAAGCAACTAACTATTCTTCTATTCTTTGCGTTCTGGTCTGCCAAGTCGTTACCAGCTATACCTTTGTGTGCCGGAACCCACACTAGCCTCACACTACATCCTCTGTTCCCTAGTGATGTATTAATTGCTAGAACTTCTTCCTCTATGTCTGGCCGGCTACATTTACCTGGGTGTTCTAGTGCTTGTAGTGATGATAGTGAGTCTGTGAATATTGTAACAGCTTCTGGTGGGTTATCTTCGATTATTTCTAAACTTTTAAGAATTGCTACCATCTCTGCTGTAAAAATCAAAACCCCTTCTGTTGCACTGTAGCTCTTTTTAATTCTCCACTGTGGTATTACGAAACCTGCACCTAGTTGCCCACTATTACCCTTGGATCCATCAGTGTAGACGGCCAGACTATGTTTTGTTAGTTGATCAATGAACTTTCTACTTATCATTTTGGCTTCCTTATCTTTTATGTTTTGTTTGATCTTTTCAGAAAGTGAGTAGTCTATGATTGGTGTTTTTAGTTCCCAGGGTGGTATTGTGCTTCTATATTTATTACTATTTTAAATTGTGTTTGACAGTTCTTTAAACTGCGTTAGAACTTCTATAGTTCTCCACCCTGTTGGATACCTATCTTTATTTGGTTGGTTTTTGACAAATGCTTTATGTGCTGGGTGGGTCACTTCTAGTGCTACTTTACTCCAATAATTTAATCTTAGTTCTTTCCGTCTTAGACCAAGGGGTGGTATGCCAAGAGCTACTTCTAGCGCTTCTACTTAAGTTGATATAAATGCCCCTATAATGGTTCTCATGGCTGCATTTTGTATTCTGTCTAGTTTTGCTTTGTTAGAGGCTGCAGCTGTGTCATAGTCTATGCTGGCATAATCCAGTTTCCCCCTGATTAAAGACTTGTAGAACATAGGCATTATTTTATTGCTGGCCCCCCATCTATTTCCTTTTACTATCCTTAGTATATTTAGGGGTCCCCTACAGCTTTCTACTAAATTGTCCATATGTTTATTCCAATTTAGTTGTTTATCTAAAGTTATGCCCATAAATCTTGTTGTTGAGGAGGTACATATTTTCTGTCCTTTAATGGTTATATTGATTTTGTTATTTTTCTAAAATTTCTTTTGCTGAATATCATACCTACTGTTTTTGTTTACATTAATTTGTTTTTGAAGTTATTGGTAAACATGGTCCTAGTTTTTTTACAGATCGCCAAATGGCACAGTCATCTGCAAATTGTGATACTGCATTCTTAATGTCGTTAAATTCATCTGCTAAATCATTTACATCTATAGTGAAAATTTAAGGTAAAATCACTGATCCCTGAAGAATCCCATTCTGTTATTCGTATATTTCTGACTTATCATTGTTCACCTGTACAGCAAAATATCTGTCCTGTAAGAAGTTTTTTTTAGAAACCTATTGGTTTTACCAGTAATGCCATTCTTTTTCATTTTGTAAAGAGCTTCATCTTTCCAGCATTCATCATATGCTCTTGCGACGTGTAGAATGACTGCCACTGTTTTCTCTTTCCTCTTGAACCCTAGCTTTACATCATGTTCTTCCTTCCACGTTTTTTTTAAAGTTTTGCCTCGTTTTGGCGAAGCTCGTCTCGTTCAACCTATATATATATATATATATATATATATATATATATATATATATATATATATATATATATATATATATATATATATATATATATATATATATATATATATATATATATATATATATATATATATATATATATGATAGGAAACTCTTTACAGAGCGATACAACTGGAAGCAATCTGATCAACAAAAGGAATCCTCCCGTCCGACAAGTGTTTCGGCCCGATATACTCCTTTACACTCTAAAGAAGGGAAAGGGGGCACTTGGGTCATGACTCCCAAGCGTCTCAGCCTCCTGTTGTCTTGTATCGAATATGAACCCATTTCACTGATGGTAGCAACTTTAATCCACAACTCCGCCAGCAGTGGAGGCAATTGTGAAAGTAACAAAGAGAAGACAAATTATTCCGTTCGTTCCGTCGCACACACTGAGACACCATCGCGAAGCCGACGAGACTAGCTACTGCGCGTTTGACACTGAAATTCTGACACTGACACCTCTATAGTGTACACCGCCTGTTGCCCCTCAGTCACAGCCAGTTTCCTAGAACTCGTACACACAAAAAACTCAGCGTATTGTGACTTAGAAAAATTCCTGGTGTTTTCTGTACCGCAGCGTTTATTGTCACGATTTCTATTGCCCATTGCGGTTGTTCCACAGCCAGCCTGATGCCTTTTCGGTAGTTTCACTAAGCCTCTTCAGTGCCTTTGTTCTCGACTGTCCCCTCAGCCCCAACAGTTTCAATAGATCATACACTGATGCAGCCACAAGCCCTCTTGCGCCCACTTCAACCGCCATGACCCTTGCAGTGAACCTATCGTGTCTCAGATCCGCAGCCAGATCACTCTACTTGGCCGCTTTGAACGAATGTTGCTCGTCTAATCTGGATTCAAATGGCACGGTCAGTTCAATCAGTATGACCTGAACCGTTGCTGAAGAATGAAGCCCTATATCCGACCGTCTCCGCGATTTTTAGATACTCTCTGGATATGCCCCTCGTCCAGGTAGGTCTACCGCCATCTCCCAGTAGTTTGCACAGTCAAGAAGAGATGGTAAACTGCTACCAGGTTTACTCGGTTTGGGGTGTGCTGACTTTCCTGCCCTCAGAAAGTAGGTATTTGCGGTGTTCGGCATGGGTTTGCTATTCGCCTTCATCCTTGCCAGATCTATTGTCGCAGCAAGCTCATTTGGCACTTTGTTATGGCGCCAAGTGTATCGCCCTTGCTCTAATGACACCTTACATGCTGAGAGCCCGTGTTCGAGTGTCTGCCTCCCCTGACACAGGGGGCACTGCTCATCATCCGACTTTCCCCATTTCACAAGGTTGGTGGCCGACGGCAGCAGGTCATACATTGATCTAACGACGAAGCTGAGCCTAAGAGGTGCCATATACCATATATCATTCCATGTCAAGGACGTCTGCAGGGCTCCTTCCCATGTAGTCCATTTGTCTTGTTGGACCTGCTGCACTGCTTTTTGCAACCTCTTATCATTCTCAGCTCCTCGTATCTCCTGAACTACCATGTTTCTGCGCTCCCTGCTTGATGCCTTGGACCACCAGCGGATGTCTCCATGACCAAATCCCCGTCTATTCGTTTGTGTGTATCCCATTACCTCCCTCAGTTTGAGTGACTCTTGGGCAGCATCAACAGCTTCTTCCACTCTCCACTTCCTTCCCGTTTTTAGTGTGGGCTGAATGGACTTAACCACGTCATCAGCTGACTCGCGTAGCATCATTGCAAGCCTTGCCTTTCCAACTTTGTACTCTTCAACAACTGACTTGAAAGGAAGGAGAAGTTTTGACTTTTTGCAGTACAGTGCTACATCTGACAGGCCTGGTCGTACCCCTAGCCATATATATATATAAATAAATATAAATATATAAATATATAAATATATAAATATATAAATATATATAAATAAATATAAATATATATAAATAGATATAAATATATATAAATAAATATAAATATATATATAAATATATATAAATATATATAAATATTTTTATATATATTTATATATATTTATATATATTTACATATATATTTATATATATTTATATATATTTATATATATATATATATATATATATATATATATATATATATATATATATATAATATATATATATATATATATATATATATATATATATATATATATATATATATATATATATATATATATATATATATATATATATATATATATACAGTAGAACTCCATTTATCCGAACCCCAATTATCCGAACATCCAATTATCCGAACACTTTTTCCAGAAAAAAAAATCATGCGCCACCAGTCACGTTAGACTACATTTCTGAATCTTTTAATGCGACAAGCTTCAAATGTGTGCGAACAATTTGTAGAGGATGGAATGGGCTAATGGTCAGTCGCTTACGTACAGGAAGTCAGTTAGATCATAAAGTCAGTTAATATCTGGTTTACCAATCCAGTGTATGTGTGTGTTCTAGGCAGAACACTGGCTAAACAGACAGTTCAACTTAAAATAATTGTGTCTGCTACTACAGCAGAATAATTTTGGTGTACAAGTATTTCTCTGTGCGATATGGCATCTTCCAGTAGGCCTAAAGCATATAAAAGGAACCGCAATGTTTTGTCAATTGAAACGAAAACAGAAATTGTCAAGAGACTAGGAAAAGATGAAACTGTGTCTTCACTTGCGAGGATTTTCAATGTTGGGAAAACTACCGTCTCTGACATCAAAAGTAACAAGGATAAAATTATGAGTTTTGCATGGAAATTGGATAGTTAAAATGGGTCGAAGAAACGTAAAACCATGAGGAATGCGAAAGATTTGAAATTGGAAGAGGCTTTGTATATATGGTTTGTGCAAAGAAAAAGCAAAAGGGTAACCTATCTCTGGCTCTCTATTGTGTGAAAAGGCACTTCAGTTCAACAATCAACTTGACGGTCCTCCTGACTTTAAGGCTAGCCAGGGATGGTTAAGAAACTTGAAATCTCGTCATGGCATACGAGAATTGGAGATTCAAGGGGAATTTTTACCTAGCGATGCAACTGCCGCTGAAAATTTTAAAGAAACATTCTTGGCTTTTTTTGGAAGAAGAAGGTTATTCACTCGATGATGTGTATAATGCCGATGAGACTGGCTTATACTGGAAATCATTGCCTCAAAAATCACTTGCATCTCAGAGCGAAGCAGCTGCCCCTGGGTTTTAAAAGTGCAAAGAGAGAGTAACAATTTTGGTAGCCGCGAATGCCAGTGGAAGTCATCGTTTACCGGTGCTAATGATCGGCAAAGCCAAAAAACCACGTCGTTTAAAGAATGTGACATGTCTCCCATTGTGCTACAAAGCACAGAAGAGTGCTTGGATAAATAGTGAAATATTTCTTGATTGGTATACAAATCAGTTCCTCCCAAATGTGAAGAGGTTGAGAAAACAAGAAAAGAAAACTGGAAAAGTAATTCTTCTACTGAACAATGCACCATCTCATCCAGAGACGGATACATTGAATGCAGTTGATGCAAATTTTAAAGTAATTTTTCTGCTTCCCAATGTAACAGCCCTAATTCAACCAATGGATCAGAGTGTTATAGCAAAGCTTAAAAAGATGTACAAGAAGGAAGTCCTGCGTCGTTTATTGTTGGCTGAAGATGAAGAAAGTGTGGTGGCGTTTTCCAAAAAGCTTAATCTCAAAGACTGCTGCTATATGTTAGCTGATGCTTGGACCACCCTGTCACAAGATAATCTCAACACGGCTTGGAATAGATTGCTTGGGAAAAAAGGAGGAAATGCAACTACTGCAGTGGACACAAATGATGATGGAAGAAATGAAGTTGTGGAACTATTTCAAGCAATGCCCGGATTTTCGGACTGTGACAAAGATGATGCACACATGTGGCTAGAAATTGATAATGATTCTGGTTTTCAGTTTTTGAATGACGAAGAAATTTTGTCTTTTGTGCAAGAAGAAAACCAAATACATGTAGTGACCGATGATGAAGACTCCTCAGATGTACATGATGTACTTGTAGATTATGAAGAAAACCCAAAACGTCAACCAAATCCTGAAGAGGCCTTTATAGCACTAGAAACAGTGATGGCTTGGTACGAGCAAAAAGATGACAGCTGTCCTACACAGCTTCTGCTGTTGAAGACAATGCGGGACTTAGCAGCCAAAAGGAGACTATCCAGTTTGGTGCAAAAGAGGATTCCTCATTATTTTAAATAGTGGGCTACATCTGTGCAAGTACATGTATACGTAAGTTGCGCCTGGTTTTGAATCGTTTGTAATGTTACAATATTTTGATAACATTTCTCTTTCTTAAAAAAAAAAATTAATACAAGTAGTACATGCACTGCAGTGTAATGAAAGATTTTGGTGATACAGTGATCTAATACAGTGTGGGTATTATTATTACAATACAAGTAAATATGTTTTATAGAGTATTTTCCTTGTGATGGTTAATTATTTTTAGAAATATGTGAACATGTACTCGATACATTATGTAATCCAATTATCCGAACATTTGATTATCCGAACGATGCTCGGTCCCATGGGGTTCGGATAAATGGAGTTCTACTGTATATATATATATATATATACACATATATATATATATAGATATATATATATATATATATATATATATATATATATATATATATATATATATATATATATGGGAGCCGCGCTGGTGTAATGGCTTCGGCGTTGTACTGGCGACCAGTTGTTCATGGTTCAAACCCGGGCGTCGGCGTTTGAAGGAATGCTTACGACCGGAGATTTGACTGAATAACTTGAACGGCTCCTGTGATAAACCCTCTGTGGATGGGAAGGAGCGAAGCTCCTCACCGGGTTGGAAGGAAAGTCCTCAGGTTCCCCAGCCTTGCAATGACATGTCATTGGGCCGAAGGGCTGAAAGCCCAAGTGCCGCTGGTTAAAAAACAATATATATATATATATTTGTTGTTGTGTGCTTCGGTATCGTTTATTCTCCTCATCCTATGGTCACACTCTGTCACTGTAATAAATTACATATAATTTAAACAATCAATCATCCTATGGTCACACTCTGTCACTGTAACAAATAACATATAATTCAAACAATCAATCATCCTATGGTCACACTCTGTCAATGTAACAAATAACATATAATTCACACAATCAATCACCCTATGGTCACACTCTGTCAATGTAACAAATAACACATAATTCAAACAATCAATCATCCTATGGTCACACTCTGTCAATGTAACAAATAGCATATAATTCAAACAATCAATCATCGTATGGTCACATTCTGTCACTGTAACAAATAACATATAATTCAAACAATCAATCAATACCCTTTAGCTCACCAAGGAGCATAGGCCTTTCATCCTCACCATTTTTATTTTCTTGAACACCTGATCGCTAGCGCAGTGTCGTAACCATTACACCAGCGCGGCTCCCTATGCTCCACTTAAAACTGGTACCACTCTCTTCAGAATGCACATTAGAAGCACACCTCAACGCAATAGTACAATTAAAACAAAAAAATAGTTAAACCTTCTTAAAACGACGTGCACTACGGTATTATTTTATTTCAAGACAGATACATTCTTATTTATGTAAGGCAGTTACGCCGTCAAAAAAAGTTTCGTGTTCCACTAAAGTGTGGAACACTACAGCACAAATATGAAATATAACTGTCATTCAAAGAACATTGCAAAACGTCCTGCACTGATGTAAGACACAAGAAGAGCTTTTAAATCTTATAATAATTAAATTAATTTAGATAAATTTATAAAGAAAAACTTGAGAACTAGTTATCTTCTTTAAAATTTACTGACCGTTGTAAATGCTACGTTCTTACAGTAAAATTTA
The DNA here is from genome assembly GCA_024509875.1 of Oreohelix idahoensis. Classification (NCBI taxonomy): domain Eukaryota; kingdom Metazoa; phylum Mollusca; class Gastropoda; order Stylommatophora; family Oreohelicidae; genus Oreohelix; species Oreohelix idahoensis. Next base: position 280,518 of record JAMPIV010018658.1, read on the forward strand.
TTATAGAGTCGTTTATTTCAATGTAGTTAAGTAAATTTAATTAATTAAACTATTTATAGAAAGGGGCATAATCCTGTCATTCAAAGTGGGATAATAAATAATATTTATTAAAGGGATATAATTCAAATTGTGTTTTCGTTCTATATCTCTTTGACTGTTATTTAAAAGGATACATTGTATATGGCACTCATTGTGTTTCAGCGCTTACATGTAATGTATGTTCACAACATTTGACTTAAAATGGTTTTGTTATCAGGCACGGCTGATATTCTTCGCATACTGTAATATAGAAATGTTGTATTTACAATCTAATTACGTGTTGAATATTTATGAATAGTGGTGTGAACACACACAAACACATCAGCTTGACTTATCCTGGCAATGGATAGGACACACATTTCGGAAACCTGTTCATAGCATTACAAGGTAGCCCTTGTTCTGGAACACCTAAAGGGGTATACCAAAAACACACGGAGAAGATAACTGGGGGACAAAGAGTGAAAGTGACAAAACGGGGTGTCGCCTATCGATCTTTGTTTCTATCCGACAGTTTCGGTACATTTGTGGTACTGATTTTTATTATGTGCTTTCAATTGTCGGACTTTTACTTTCTTTCTTTCCGTTTTTCTTCGTTATTTTTCTGCTAAGTAGCAGATATTTGAGTATTGTCGAATTGCTTGATACCTTGACGCTACCCAGATTTGCTGAGATAATTACTCACAGTCGGCCGGGAGCGGAACAGCTTGGCTAAGATTAGCACAAGATCTCGTTTACGCGGCGGAGACATGACTTAAGCGTTTCTTGTCTTGTACTTGTTATGACAAGAGTACTTTCTGATAAAGTAATGATGGTTACATTTTGAACACGCTGTTGTATGAGTTTTCTGATCTGTCTGTAAGTTTGTACACAAGGGCATCGGACATCGTATTACCAATCAGTGTGAACTTAAATGAAAACAAATTCAATTAATATTATGAACACTTTTCACTCAGTGGAGATTTATATGAAAACAGACTCTATCTGTATTATTAACCTTTTCATTTAAATATAAAGTAAATATGAAAGCTATTCTATTTAAATGTAAAGAAGGTTTTATCCCGAGGGATTAAATTTAATTCTCATCCAGGGTGAAGTCTGAGTAATTGGGATGTTGGTATGGGAAGATAGGAACCCATAACTATGGGGTGGAAAACGCCAAAATCAGAAGAACGTTTCGTTCTATTCTTTTAACCATAGTTATTGGTGGTATCAGCATAAAGTACTATCTCTGGAACAAGAAGGGAACAGTGGCCTAAGCTTTAAGACAAAGGCCCCACTTGGTAGACTCTCCTTGACATTTCTGGGAAATGAGCTACACCCGACAACCTTGACCAGGAAGAGCGTGAGCAGAGTGACAAGAACCAACCCATAAGAAAGAGCAGAACCGTCATTGGCATCTAAGTTCATTAGTGCGCATGTCCAAATTTAAAAGACCCTTAGGTCCTCCCACTGTTGTTGTTGTTGTTGTTGTTGTTGTTGTTGTTGTTGTTGTTGTTGTTGTTTTGAAGAAGTGATGGGTGGAGAGCGAGCACTTAACAGCTGACCGTTATTGAAGGTAACACAAAGTGATTTTTGTTTGCACAGAAACACTAGAGAAAACAATGTAGTTTGGAAGCCCTTGGAAAACCATGAAATTTGGTACTTTTTTTGTTAAACTAGGACAACAAATAACAAAGTTATAGCATTTTAAAAAGTGTGGGGACTTCGCAACATTGCAAATGTTACATCACACCAACTTCAGAACACTGCCGTCTTCTTAAATATAATCTTACAGCTTTCTCTGACAAACAGCGGATAGTCTGGAATATACTGATCACACAAAGAAAACTATATGGCTACATCATGAATAATTATCAATACATTTGAGACCAAAATTTGCAAATCTGCAAAACACATTACCTAAAAATATAGTTTTTTGAATGAAAGTCAATATTTACAACATCA
>JAMPIV010018658.1:287500-434858 GCA_024509875.1 Oreohelix idahoensis
AACATTAAATTGTATATAAAATTTCAGACAGTCTTGCTTACTTAAATTTCATTAAAGTTAAAGTTCTGTTTTGAAATTCATAACTGTTAGAATACATTACCCTAGACACTTTGCCAACTAACACCACACAGATAACCTACTCTTGGTGCGATCTCAAGGGGTAGCCGATAGGGACCCAGAGAACTTCATCATCATCATTCCTTACTCTGGGAACTTACGAGGGGCATTCAGAAAGTAATGCACCACATCGTTTTTCTCAGCTAATAATAAAGATAGAAGCATGAAATTTTGCACACTTCAAATATGGCATGTTGCAATTATGTGCTCTAAATTGCACTGCAACCGGCCAAATAATACGGCTGCCCTAAACCGTTGAAATGGAGCGTGTTAGCAACGTGCGTTATAAGCAGCGAATTGTGATAGAATTTCTCGTTGCAGAGAAGGAAACTGTTGTGAACATTCACAAGCGTCTATGTGGTGTGTATGGAAATTTTGCAGTCGACAGGAGTACAGTCAGTTGCTGGGTTCAGAGAAGCAAAGAATCAGGAAGTGGAGATACGGAGCTACTTGATCGGCCTCACTGTGGACGTCCTGCCACAGCCACCAACGCAGAAATGTTGAAATGCGCTGAGGGCATTATTCTTACTGATAGGCGAATCACTACTCAACAATTGGCCTTACAGCTGTCAGTCAACATTGGTAGTGCAAATGCAGTTATAAAAACTCTCAGATTTTCTAAGGTTTGCGCAAGATGGGTTCCTCGAAGACCAGAAGAAATTGCTTTCCTTTGCAATCGGTGGTCATTTGTGAGACTTCGAGGAACCCATCTTGCGCAAACCTTAGAAAATCTGAGAGTTTTTATAACTGCATTTGCACTACCAATGCTGACTGACAGCTGTAAGGCCAATTGTTGAGTAGTGATTCGCCTATCAGTAAGAATAATGCCCTCAGCGCATTTCAACATTTCTGCGTTGGTGGCTGTGGCAGGACGTCCACAGTGTAGTGGATTTTGATGGTATTGTATGGTTGATGTTACCTAGTGTGATGTATGAGGTCAGCTGTAAAGGCTCCTGAGATAAATGTAGATGTGAATTACAGAAGGCCCTTCTTACTACCACTTACGACCTCACACATATCTTTTTTTTACTAATGAATGTAGCTACGTTAAAAGTCTAGGGTACTGATATGTAATGTGTTGTGGTAGATTACACACACACACACACACACAGATATTTAATAAGTCTAATAATATTAATAAAATTTATAACACACTTAACTAACTCAGGCTGTTTTAGTTTTAAAATTTAAATCTTTTGATAAATTTATTTGTTCAGAACCAAATGTTTAATTGGTCAGAACACAAGAAATATTATGGAGTTATAAATGGAATGCATAATCATATGACATAATAAAATGGAATGTGTGTACCTAACTATTTCAAATGACTGGTTAATAATAATTATATTAAGATAGTCCCAGGAGAACTTATTACTAGATATGCTGTTGGGGTGGTGTCATCACTCCCAGTCTATGCCCACCAAACATTGTCCATTGACCTAGGGGATGAATACATGGTTTAATTTCCCACAATGGTATGTCTTTATTAGATGGTGAATTAGTTGGTGGATTAGTTGATAAGTTAGTTGATAATTCTTTGGTAATTCGTTGGTAATTCGTTAGTGAATTCGTTGGTAATTTTGTTGGTGAATATCCAGCAGGCCAGATCTCACTTATCTCGCCTGCGTCGATCTTGTACAGGAGTCTGGTGGCCCTTCCTCTCCGTGCTGGAGTACAATATTCTGCTGCTCTGACACAATGTTAGACTGCACTGGTCCACACTTGTGTATATCACTACAGCATTTGGCACCGCTTTGGTGCCAAACATAAACTCACAATTCTGAAACAAAAGTATTGGGTCATGTGTCAGAACTCTACCTCCTGAGCCACTTCTGCACACAACACTACACAACAACAACACACAGACTGGGTCAGATCTCTCTGACCACACAGCACATCTTACCCAGTTGTTTTCACATAGTACTAGTTCCCCAAGACTACATTGCATCTGAGATATGTTCAATAACTTCCTGCTATTGAATAAGATAGGTGATATGTTCCACTGATCTCAACACTAGATCCTTTTTCATAGTTTCATTTAGGCGTTCCTATATATTTTCTTTGTATGTATGTCTCTAGACCCTGAACTTGGGCTGGGGACCTAGAGCGACCACATACTTGTCGTAATCATTTTTATGATATGGCAGTATCAATCACTCGAATTATTAAAATATACAAAATAAATATTGTTCATTCTTACCAGAATTCAGAATTGAGAACACAGTTAAATTTGCTAGCAAAACTCAGCTGAGCTGCTGGCTGTATGATGGCGTCCCACTATATGTTTATTCTTCTGGAATCAACACCACTAGTAATTTAAACTGCGTCTCTGAACAGACTTATGTCAAATGGCAAAATTTCACATCTCTGTCCCGCTACTATAAAATGCGTTGACCAATCGCCGACTTCCTTCCTAACTTTCAAATCTACAACCAAAAGTCACTTCAGTCAGATCTCAGTCAAGTATGTATTACGGTCTGTTAGTCCGTCTGTCTCTACTTGTTTTTTCATAAAAAAACACGCTTGGTTCTACATGCATTTCCTACACGAATCTGCCTCCTAAGTTATTTTTAGCTACAATTCTCCACTATTTCCCCTCTCTTTAATTACAGCTCGATTTTTACGTTTGCATGCTCAAGGACAAAACTTTGGAAACTTTAGTGACATTGTTTAACAGTGCAGTCGCTCGTCTGATATGAACAATACAGTCTTTTGTCAATATCTTCCTTATTATCTATCCGTCTGTATAAATGAAAGCATATTATTTCTCTGCTCAAGATGGGCTATCAAACTAGCTAGATTTTATTTTCATAACTCTATTATTAAGAAAAAACATATTTTTTTCTCAAGTTTAGTTTTTGAAATTTGTTCGAGAACCTTCTCTCGTGTGTTTTGCCGCGGCATTCAAATAAAGACCAAGTATCGAAAAACGTCCAAGAAATGACTGTCTCGAATAAGAGCTAAGGTCCTTTTCTTGTCCATTTCCTTACTTTGTGTCAACTAGGGACGTGAATTTTTTTCCTTTCACCCCCAATTGCGTCTTTTTGCCGTTCGAACTTCAAACACGTGTTCAGTCATATCTTTCCTTTTTTATCTCCGTTTCATCCCCCCCCCCCCGTCTACAAAGGGTAAACGTTCCGTCTGCACGTCTAACTAGATAATTTGAATGGTGGCAGGAAAGGCGGGCATGGGCGAGCATGTCTCCTAGTATCTTACGCATTATTTTTATCCCTACATTTTATCGTTAATTTTGGAGATATTTTAACGTTGTATCATGGTAAATTCATCACACATCTCCCCACCTGAGAACATGCACTACGGCAAGTTCCAAAACCAGTGATACACATAGATAAAATTTCTCCTCACGCCTGCCACTTCTCTAATTTTGATCACAGGGGTGCCGACTGAGGAAATCTGCACCAACATTCAATGATCGAACGTCCTTTTTTGTTTGTGGTCTAGGAGCTCTCTGCAGTTTTTCCAAGTTCTTGAGATCAGGGGTCATGTTACCCTGATATACAGTGTGTCCCAAGAATTCCAACTCTTTGCATCCAATACAACATTTTGTTGGCCTAGCAGTTAAGTTCGCATCCTTAAGCCTATCAAATAACATTTTTAGAGCGTCAATGTGTTCTTCAAATGTCTCTGTGGCGACGAGAATATCATCCATGAAATTCGTGATACATGGGTTATTCAGGGGATCCAACAATCTGCGCATCATCCTTGAAAATACACTCGGAGCATTTTTCAGTCCGAATGGTAGCATGTTGAATTCATAATGTCCTTCCGATGTGCTAAACGCTAAATAAGGTCTCACTTCAGGCTTCACTGGAATCTGGTAATAGCCTTTACTAAGATCCACCTTTGAAAAGTATTTTGCCTTGTTTAATCTGGCAAATAACTGTTTTGTGTCTGGTAATGGATCCACTTGTCCTTCTGTGACAGCATTCAGTTTCCTGTAATCTATGCACAGTCTGTGTTCCCCAGACGGTTTCCTCAACAAAACTACACTGGAGCTAAAAGATGATTCACTGTGAGAAATAATCCCCTCCTTCAACAAATAATCTATTTCTTCCTTCAATGCCTTCTCCTTCGCAAACGGAATAGAATAGGCTCTCATACAGATTGGGTTTGAGTCTACCAGTTTCATATCATACTGTAGCAAATTTGTATGTCCTGGTTTATCTGTTAATACATCTGTATGTTCCTCCAGAACCTGTTGAACTCTCTCCCTCTGATTTTTAGTCAGGTGCTTACTGACTTTTACCTGTGCGGCTGTTTCACAAGGATGTAATGGGTATTCATGCGAGGTGAGTGGTTCTTTTTGCATTTGAGTTGCGATAGCCAAGGTCAGTAAGGGGGTGCTTTCCTGGAGTGGTCTGTCCCGATACTTCTTTAAAAGGTTTACATGATAAACTTTCTCCTTCCCCTTTTTGTCAATTTTATAGTTTGTTCTAGACACCTTCTCTAGAACCGTATATGGACCTTGCCATCCAATTTGTAATTTATTCTGGCTGCCGGGTAGTAGAAGAAGCACATTCTCTCCCACAGCTAGTTCTCTGTCCTTTGCCTTCCTATTAAAATATGCTGCATGTTTCTTCCTGGCTTGTCTCAAATTATCATTTGCCAGTTTCCATCCAGCTTTCAGACGAGTGGTCAGTTCGTTCACGTATTGATAAGATGAGGTAACAGTCTCTTCTGCCTTCTCATCTGTTCAGGTCCTTAATAAGGCTTCTAATGGACCTTTTATTGGCCTCCCAAATAGCAGAGTTGCGGGAGCCATCTCGGTTGAACTATGTGGTACCTCCCGATACGCAAACAACGCGGCGGGCAGGAATTGATCCCACAGATCCGGTTTTTCGTGTGCCAGCTTCCTCAGGATAGAAATGAGAGTCCCATTAAACCTCTCTACCTGGCCGTTCCCTTGCGGTTGGTACGGACTACAATGAAAGTGTCTGGCTTGAAATAGCTTAAAAACTCAGTTAGTTTCCCCTTGAACTGAGAGCCATTATCAGTCAAGGTTTGATGCGGGAATCCTAATCTTGTGAATATTGTAAGTAGTGCCTCAGCTACATGTTTTGAATCAATTGATGGCAGGGCTACCGCCTCTCCCCACATAGAACAAGTGTCCACCAGAGTAAGGATGTAACTGTTGCTCCTCTTGGTCCGAGTGAGAGGTCCCACAATATCCACTGCAATCCTCTCAAAAGGTGTTCCCACTATGGGCATTTCCCCTAGAGTTGCAGGAGCAGTCCAGTGCTTTGGAGCTACCCTTTGACATTCTGGACAGGATTTGACATATCTTTTTATATCCTCCGTTATCCCTGGCCATGATTGTAACTGATCTTGTCTCTCCACCAACAATCACAGGAGACACGCCTGCCAACGTACAATCTCAGCTAACCATTGAATCCAGTCCTCCCCCCTGTCCCATTTCAATCAGCTCCTCCCCTCTACCTATCATCACTCCAATAATTGTGCAAACTGGAGAGGAATCCAACGAAAACGTTTCCCTTTCAAATGATGATATTCCGAAACGTACACTGGAACTAACATCATCTACCCTTAATACAAATATACCTACAGATAATCCAGATCTAAATCACTCGCCCAGTGCACACGAGACACACCCATCATGCACCAAAGACACTGTTACTAAAAGAATAATACCTATCCATCATCATGTATACTCCCCTCTTAAACAGCTCCCAGCTATTGAGTACACTAAGGAGCAAGACAGCCCTGAAGTGCGAAGTCTAGTAGAGGGAACAGAGAAGCGCTGCTGTCAGGCGATGATTACCCTCCTTGAAAGTTCAGTGAGAAACATCATTGCTGAACTCAAACAAGACCTGGACAGCTCATTCAAAAGAGAACTTGACGCACTCAGGCATGAGGTCAAGTCTCTCAGACAAGAAAACACAAGGCTGATAAATAGAATAGACCAAATACAAGAAGCTTCAGACAGTAAAAACAAGAACGGTGGTGTCCAAAACCCTCAAATATCGGGTCATCCAATTACACCACAAACATCACCTGCTCCTTTACCCTCTCAACCTCAAACACCCGTTCCTGAAGACAAAATATGCCCACGACATCACAAGCTTGAAAACAGCCAACAGAATATTACAAACAAAGAACGAAAAGAAACATCACCAAATAAGACTTACCCGATTGAGGTAAAAATTAGTCATCGTACTGAAAACCTACCAAGGCAACCCACACAAGTAGATCCCGAAGCAACAACGGCAACGGAACATGAAAGAACACAACAACCGACACAAAAATCCGCTGAAGACCTCCAGCAAGAAGAACATCAATGGCACCAACAACACCGTCGTGCACGACCTCAGCCACAGCACCATCGACACATACCACACAACACACTTCACATCATTATTGGGGACTCACTGCTAAAAGGTATTGACAGTGACAGAATGTCAACAACGCCAGAGGACATTGTCACAGTAATACCACTACCAGGAGCTGGAATAGTGAAAACAACCAATGAAATCAGCCATCTCAACAGAAATACTAACATAAGGAAAACAACAGTACACGTAGGGACAAACGATAGCACAAATGGATACACCATTAACCCATTAGACATCTCCAGAATGATTGACAACATAAAACAAAAATTCCCAAACACCTCCATATTTATCTCGTCAATAATTCCACCCAGCTATGGTCAAGCACGCCAAACTGTAGATATCAACAACAAGGTGCTATATAATTTCTGCACTAAACATCACATTTCTTTCATAAACAACACACCTTTTTTCACATCAAAGTCAGGTGCACCAAAAAAGATGCTATATATAGATCAAGTCCACACTTCTAAGTTAGGGACAAGCTACCTAGCCAAAAATTTAAAGTTCCCCGAGAGGACTCACCACAAACACACATATTCGTCAGTCAGTGACACAAATTACACACTAAACTCAGTGAATCCACGCAGAACCCCTCATAACCACTCATCGTCATCCTCAGGTATTACTCATTTATATAGCAAAGCTACACCTATTCCCATCCTCCACCCTAATCTTTATGACCAAATGTTTCCCCCATTACCCACATTACAGACACCCCCGCCACTACCTGCTCGACAGGCACAACTGGACAGATGGAAAGACTGGGCTACAAGTATGACCCGTTCTTCCTTTACATCAAGTAACCACAACACAGGAATTACAGCTAGGAAATTGGACTTTCCTCATCCTGTCTCTAGCCGCCAAGAATGCCACTCTCATAGTTCGTCTGTGCTACATCAGCTTAGGCAGTATAGCCCAGAAGTATTGATGCAGGCATTTCAGATGTCTTCATACGACTTTTCAGAACAAAATTCAGCGCACAAACACCAAGCTGTTGCAGATAAACTCACTTAAAAGCTGTATTTCAAACCAGCTTGGAGCTTAGTTCCCAGGGTGACGCCTTCTCTCCGACTGCACCTTTGTTTATTCGTGTTGAGGAAAATTAGGAAATCCTCATAAAATTAACAAGCGTGGACTATTAACTGTCCCGAAAAGAGGAATTCTCTACATTGACTGTGGTTGAAGTCAAAATATTCCTGTGTGCCGCACTTTTTGCAAAGATTAAGATACGGTAAACAGTGTCCACGGACTTTAGAGAAATCTATTGCAGTGTATATTTTATAACTTGTTTACAATTTTGTATTAACCATTGTGTACTAATTTTATTGCTTCTTACTCATTCCTACTCCCCTCATTCTTTCTTTCCTATTGACTATTATCATGTCCGATTGCAAAAACTCAAATCAAAATATAGGCAATATCACTAATTCATGGCTTAAACTATCAGGGCTTAAAATTGGTCATTTAAACATTTACCACCTGCTAGGTAAGCTTCTTGAAGTCTCCACCTCTCTCCAACAAAACTTCCACATACTGTATTTGGTTTTTCTGAAACCCGTCTCAATGACAAAATTACAGATGAAGAAATTAGGATTAATGGATTCACCCCCATTCGCAAAGATTCTAACAGACAACATGAAACAGGGCTAGTCATATACATCTCAACATCTCTTCAGTACAGACGCCGTGATGATCTAGAACATACTGGCATTGAATGTATATGGCTGGAAATAAAACTCCCCAACCTGACCCCCGTTTTAATTGGTTACCTGTACCGAAACCCTAACTCTTCTGCTGTATGGTTTGACACATTCTCACGAATGATGGACAACGTTTGGGCTTCTTCGAAGGAAATTATTCTACTGGGGGATTTCAATATCGACCTTCACAAATCGAACAACACGTGGAATGATATCACCATCTCATACAACCTCACACAGTTAGTCAATCAACCCACGAGAGTAACAGATTCATCATCTACACTAATTGATCATATCTATACGACCTGCCCAGAAAACATTGTAGAATGCACAGTTACACGGACAGCATTAAGTGACCACTATCCCACTTGCTGTACCTGGACGAGAAAAGGGTTCAAACCACCTAAAACGGAACATATCACAGTCCATTACAGGAATTTCAAAAACTTTAACCTTCAATTATTCCTACAAGACCTACAAATATCCCCTCTCTCATACGTGTACCAACTTCCCCATCCAGAAGAAGCCATAACATACTGGACACAAACTTTTAACAATGTATTCGATAAACATGTTCCTATAAAGCAAGTTCGTGTTAAAAATATCAGAAAGACCCCATGGATAACAAACGAAATATTATCAACAATGAGAGAACGGGGCGAAGCACATAAGCTCAAAGATTTCAGCAGGTATCGGATGCTTAGAAACAAAGTACAATACCTCATTCGTCAGGAAAATAAACTACATTTCAGAAAGATGATTCAAGACAAAGCAAACAGTAAAGAAGTCTGGGCAGCCATTAGAACACTAACACACAAAACAAAGTCACTAAACTCTTTACCAAAAAGCTGCTCCCTCACGGCTACTCATTTTAGTGACCACTTCAAAACAGAAATTAACCATCTCAAATCGACACTAAAGCCAATGGACTGCGATATTAGTAAATTGACCGCCTTCTGCAACACTGAACATACCATAACAGATCTTAGAGATATTCCTTTTCTAACAGTACAGGAAGTTCTCAAATATATCTTGGCATTAAAAAACAACAATTCATCTGGTCTTGATGGTATCAGTAATAAGATTCTACGTTACGCTGCACCCATCATTTGCGACTCCTTAGCCTATGTGTACAATCAATGTATTGCACACAACTACTTTCCCACAGCATTTAAATCTGCCAAAGTGTATCCTCTCTATAAATCTGGCTCACATAGCGATCCCAACTGTTACAGACCAATATCCCTTCTATCATCTCTTTCAAAACCACTAGAGAAACACATTTACAACACCACATTTCAACACTTAACAACAAACAAACTGCTCATTGAGAGCCAGTCAGGTTTCAGTCCCAAACATTCCTGTCACACAGCTCTCACCAAAATGGCAGATAACTGGCTGTCGAACGTAAATGATGGAAAATTAGGTGGTGCTGTTTTTGTTGACTTCAAAAAAGCATTTGACATGATTGACCACACTATCTTGGTTTAAAAGTTGGAAACCCTCAGAATAGGCCCTAATCCACTAAACATCATCAAATCATTCCTGGGAGATCGACAACAGTTAGTGCTTCACAACAACTCGACATCAGATTTCTCGAAGATAGATACAGGAGTATCGCAGGGTTCTATTCTTGGGCCCCTACTCTTCGCAATGTTCATCAACGACCTACCACTACATCTAAAATATTCAACATGTGACCTCTTTGCAGATGATTGTACTATCTACACTAGTGACAATGACTGCGTGGCACTTGAAATGACTCTTCAATGCGATGTAGACAATCTAACAAAATGGAGTAATATGAATCGTATGCCATTAAACACAGCAAAAACGAAATCTATGTTGATTACCACCAGACAGAAACTCCTAAACTGCACCAAAAGATCGCTACAGGTACACGCGGAATCAATACAAATTGAAGATGTAACAGAACACAAAGTTCTAGGAATCACGATTGACCAGCACTTAACGTGGAACTCCCATGTACGGAATTTAACCAAACACTTGGCTCAAAAGACGTACCAGCTAGCCAAAATAAAACACTTCTTAGACGCAGACACTAGACTATTGTTCTATACCTCACATATACAGACACATCTAGATTACTGCTCCACACTATGGGATGGTTGCCCTGCTTCCACCTCAAAGAGACTGCACTCCCTGCATAAGAGAGCAATACGTCTGATCACCGATAATCGCACGATATCACACACAAGGACAGGAAAAGAACCCACAATACTGTCCCTGAAAAAAACGTCTTCTCTACAACAAAGCCAAGCTGACTCACGCAATTCTATCAAACAATGCTCCGCCGTACCTACGATCATTGTTTCAAACCAGTAGAAGAGAGGGACTACAATTACATCAGTTACGTCTGCCCAAACCTAGGATCGACCTGTTCAAACAGAGTCTAGCCTACTCTGGAGCCTACTTATGGAACAGCCTTCCACACCACCTAAAAAGCCTACCTACACAATATTCATTTAACAAAGCACTTTTCAAACACTTCCTAAACACTAATTATCTACCCCCATAGAAACATCATTTGCCTGTCAACATCTCATTTATAGGTCAACATTTCTTTTCCTCTTCCGCTCGTTTTTAATGGGAATAATTTGTTTTATATCCATGTAATACTATTATATAATGTAATGTATGTGAGAATGTACCCGCATACCACTGTACTGTAGAGATGTGAATGTTTCCGTTTGCTTAAATGGGTCATGTACATGCAGATATAATTTTTTTAAACTGCTGAAAGACTTTTTCTGCTAGAGAAGTGCGCAAGAAAGTGTTATTATTATTATTTCAATTTCCGCCAAGAATGTATGGATGTAAACGAGAATGTGTTTTTGTAATTTTTGTATTGAGGATTGATGACACATTCAAAAATACTACAGATTAGACGTTTTGACCGCATAAGTGAGTGTCGGTATACATAGCTTATTTATTTATTGTTTTGTTTATATTATTTTATTTTTATTATTATTATTTTTCTTCAGTCACTATCTTGTTTTTTTTTAAAAAAAAAAAAAAAAAAAAAAAACCTACTCATTTTTTATTATGATTGTATACTGTAAATGCATGCTGTTATGTTAACTTTATAATGTTGCATGCCTTTAAATTAATGCTTAAAGTAATATGTGGGAATAAAAGGATATAGTATGCATGATTAATGAGAGTGAAAGGGCAGAATGTTAGACGGGCCTGCGCGCCCAATTCTTAACCCTTCGAAAATAAAGTTCGTTCGTTCGTTCGTTCGTTCGTTGGCCAGAAGTAATGACAAGCTATACGCTGTCCATTGGCGCTGATCCCCATGTGACCACTGAAGGGAATCGCATGCCCGAGTTCCATCACTTTATCCCTATATGAAGTGGGAAGAACCAGCTGGTTGTGACCATTTGTTCCAGTTCCGGCCTTCCTGTATAATAGTTTGTTCTTCATAAAGTATTCCCCCTTGCTTGGAGGTGTGTGGCATTTGGACAATTTTTTAAAACATGGCTTGAGTGTCCTATCCTTAGCCTGCGCCTTCCTCATCTCCTCTGGATGAGCATTTATAGGTTCACCTTCTTCCTCCTTTTTCTGTGGCCTGGTCTGCACTGTCGCCATGATCACAGGTCTCTCGGGATTCATCAAGAAAACATATCTACACCCCAATATCAGAGGGTAGATTGGTTCATCTATCACTGCTGCTCTGATTTCTCCTTCCACATAGCGAGTTTTCACCGTTATCCTTGCGATGGGAAGTGTCATGAGTGGTATGTCCTTAGTCGCCCCTTGTATTTCCACTGTTTCTGTGGTATACTGACTTGGGTCCACTAGGCTAGACTTCACAACTGAATCATAATCCAAACCTGTATCATAAAGGCACCTTATGGTGACCCCATTACAAATAACATCCTCACAAACTGGGGATGATAAGGTTCCTGTTGTCCATTAGGATTAACCTTTAATCTTTGAGTCCCCGACTTCATTGCAGCAATGTTTGAAGGTTTCCTTCTACAAAATTCGGTGTTATGGTTGTCTTTCTTGCACCATTTGCACCATCTTTTTCCTTGGTTAAACGGTTTTCTTTCATTGTATTTTTGGTCATTGAACTGTGAGTTTCTGTCTCGATAGTCATTTCTTGGCCGTTCAAAGTTTGTCCTGCCTTTATTACCCTGTTCTCTATTTTCAAATTTATTAAATGGCTGTGGAGTTTTAAAAGTTTCTATGTTCTTCTTTTTAGTGCCACTTACCTCTGCCTGTGCTGCCTGATACCTCTCAGCGACATTTAAAACCTCCCCCAACCTCTCTGCACCTTGTTCCATGAGAAATTTTCTCAAGTCTGGAGCCATGGACTCTCTCAATTGCTCTATCATGATCATCTCTTTAAGATCTTGGGTCTTCCCCAGAGCAGTCCATTTCTCCAAATAGGTTTCCAGTCTGGCAGAGAATTGGTGGTATGTCTCCCCAGACAACAGTTTGGCATTTCTAAATTTCTTACGATAAAATTCACCATTTTTTTCGTACCTCAATAACAAAGCCTGCTTTAACATGTCATAATTGTCTTGGTCTTCTTTGTTCATTTTTGCGAAGACTTCATAAGAAGTACCTCTCAGTCCCTGTGATAACTTTAAACTCCACCTCTCTCTCTCTAACCCATATGTAGTAGCTAATAATTCAAAACGACTGAGGTACCCCTCGATGTCATCGTCTTTTTCAACAAAATGGTCTAAATGAAACCCCATAGCTGATGTTGAGGCTCCCTGACTAGGCGTAGCATCTGAGACAAAAGGGCTGGCACATTTTCAGGAGCATGGCCTTGTAACTCCAGCTCCCTTAGTCGTAATTCGTGCTCCCTTTGCAACCTTCTATCTTCTGCCTCCCTTTCGGCAGTCAATCTTTTATCTTCTGCTTCCCTTTGCTGTCGTTTTTCTTCTGCCTCCCTTCTCTTATCTTCTGCCTCTAATGCTTTAGCCTCTTTGTCAGCCTCAATCTGCAGCCTTTTAAGTTCTTTATCAGCCTCAATTTGTAAGCTCTTCTCTTCAGCTAACCTCCTATCTTCCCTTTCAATATACTTGTCACATTCAGCAGTTACATACTGAATTAAAACCTGACCATCCATTCCCATTTCCTTCGCCGTTAGCACAGCAGCTGATCTGAACTTTGCCAGCTCAGCCATCACACAAAATAACAATGATCAAGGTAAAAATCTAACTAATCAATAACTAAAGTAATTCTAATTAACTATTGACTAAGGTAATTCTAATTAACCAGTTAATTAATTAATTACCACTGGCTGTGAAGATTCACCAACTTTTATTTTCACTTTCAATTTTAAGGGACACTTTTAATTTTTACAATTTGTCCCCCTGGTTTTATTCTCCCACCAGGTGATCCTAATATTACTGATAAGCTAATTATCCCTGGACAAGACCCCAATATATGTAGTGGATTTTGATGGTATTGTATGGTTGATGTTACCTAGTGTGATGTATGAGGTCAGCTGTGAAGGCTCCTGAGATAAATGTAGATGTGAATTACAGAAGGCCCTTCTTACTACCACTTACGACCTCACACATATCTTTTTTTACAAATGAATGTAGCTACGTTAAAAGTCTAGGGCACTGATATGTAAACAGATATTTAATAAGTCTAATAATATTAATAAAATTTATAACACACTTAACTAACTCAGGCTGTTTTAGTTTTAAAATTTAAATCTTTTGATAAATTTATTTGTTCTGAACCAAATGTTTAGTTGGTCAGAACACAAGAAATAATATGGAGTTATAAATGGAATGCAAAATCATATGACATAATAAAATGGAATGTGTGTACCTAATTATTTCAAATGACTGGTTAATAATAATTATATTAAGATAGTCCCAGGAGAACTTATTACTAGATATGCTGTTGGGGTGGTGTCATCACTCCCAGTCTATGCCCACCAAACATTGTCCATTGACTTAGGGGATGAATACATGGTTTAATTTCCCACAATGGTATGTCTTTATTAGATGGTGAATTAGTTGGTGGATTAGTTGATAAGTTAGTTGATAATTCTTTGGTAATTCGTTGGTAATTCGTTAGTGAATTCGTTGGTAATTTTGTTGGTGAATATCCAGCAGGCCAGATCTCACTTATCTCGCCTGCGTCGATCTTGTACAGGAGTCTGGTGGCCCTTCCTCTCCGTGCTGGAGTACAATATTCTGCTGCTCTGACACAATGTTAGACTGCACTGGTCCACACTTGTGTATATCACTACAGCATTTGGCACCGCTTTGGTGCCAAACATAAACTCACAATTCTGAAACAAAAGTATTGGGTCATGTGTCAGAACTCTACCTCCTGAGCCACTTCTGCACACAACACTACACAACAACACCACACAGACTGGGTCAGATCTCTCTGACCACACAGCACATCTTACCCAGTTGTTTTCACATAGTACTAGTTCCCCAAGACTACATTGCATCTGAGATATGTTCAATAACTTCCTGCTATTGAATAAGATATGTGATATGTTCCACTGATCTCAACACTAGATCCCTTTTCATAGTTTCATTTAGGCGTTCCTATATATTTTCTTTGTATGTATGTCTCTAGACCCTGA
This sequence comes from Oreohelix idahoensis, assembly GCA_024509875.1. Lineage (NCBI taxonomy): Eukaryota > Metazoa > Mollusca > Gastropoda > Stylommatophora > Oreohelicidae > Oreohelix > Oreohelix idahoensis. Next base: position 302,290 of record JAMPIV010018658.1, read on the forward strand.
ACTTGGGCTGGGGACCTAGAGCGAACACTTACTTGTCGTAATCATTTTTATGATATGGCAGTATCAATCACTCGAATTATTAAAATATACAAAATAAATATTGTTCATTCTTACCAAAATTCAGAATTGAGAACACAGTTAAATTTGCTAGCAAAACTCAGCTGAGCTGCTGGCTGTATGATGGCGTCCCACTATATGTTTATTCTTCTGGAATCAACACCACTAGTAATTTAAACTGCGTCTCTGAACAGACTTATGTCAAATGGCAAAATTTCACATCTCTGTCCCGCTACTATAAAATGCGTTGACCAATCGCCGACTTCCTTCCTAACTTTCAAATCTACAACCAAAAGTCACTTCAGTCAGATCTCAGTCAAGTATGTATTACGGTCTGTTAGTCCGTCTGTCTCTACTTGTTTTTTCATAAAAAAACACGCTTGGTTCTACATGCATTTCCTACACGAATCTGCCTCCTAAGTTATTTTTAGCTACAATTCTCCACTATTTCCCCTCTCTTTAATTACAGCTCGATTTTTACGTTTGCATGCTCAAGGACAAACTTTGGAAACTTTAGTGACATTGTTTAACAGTGCAGTCGCTCGTCTGATATGAACAATACAGTCTTTTGTCAATATCTTCCTTATTATCTATCCGTCTGTATAAATGAAAGCATATTATTTCTCTGCTCAAGATGGGCTATCAAACTAGCTAGGTTTTATTTTCATAACTCTATTATTAAGAAAAAACATATTTTTTTCTCAAGTTTAGTTTTTGAAATTTGTTCGAGAACCTTCTCTCATGTGTTTTGCCGCGGCATTCAAATAAAGATCAAGTATCGAAAAACGTCCAAGAAATGACTGTCTCGAATAAGAGCTAAGGTCCTTTTCTTGTCCATTTCCTTACTTTGTGTCAACTAGGGACGTGATTTTTTTTCCTTTCACCCCCAATTGCGTCTTTTTGCCGTTCGAACTTCAAACACGTGTTCAGTCATATCTTTCCTTTTTTGATCTCCGTTTCATTCCCCCCCCCCCCGTCTACAAAGAGTAAACGTTCCGTCTGCACGTCTAACTAGATAATTTGAATGGTGGCAGGAAAGGCGGGCATGGGCGAGCATGTCTCCTAGTATCTTACGCATTATTTTTATCCCTACATTTTATCGTTAATTTTGGAGATATTTTAACGTTGTATCATGGTAAATTCATCACACACAGCGAGGCCGATCAAGCAGCTCCTTATCTCCACTTCTTGATTCTTTGCTTCTCTGAACCCAGCGACTGACTGTACTCCTGTCGACTGCAAAATTTCCATACACTACACATCACATAGACGCTTGTGAATGTTCACAACAGTTTCCTTCTCTGCAACGAGAAATTCTATCACAATTCGCTACTTATAACGCATGTTGCTAACACGCTCCAATTCAACGGTTTAGGGCAGCCGTATTATTTGGCCGGTTGCGGTGCAATTTGGTGCACACGATTAGCACATGCAATATTTGAAGTGGGCAAAATTTCATGCTTCTATCTTTATTATTAGCTGAGAAAAACGATGTGGTGCATTACTTTCTGAATGCCCCTCGTACATAGCTGGACCTCACCTTGATTGTCTATACACCCTTGCTCTTTTCAGAGAAGGGGGTATTTCTTATAAGACCAGTTTCTTATCTGGCACTATCCTGGTATCATCTGTTACATCTATTTGTCCAGGATATCCTATAATTAGTAACACCAAAACCTCTTATCACAAAGTTCAATACATTGTTAGTAAGTGATATACTTACGTATAGTTAACCTCAAATCAAGAGATGTGATGATGTTTGAACATGAGCCAATATAAGTGGCGTCCCGATCTTGATCGACATCGGGAGTTATCACTGCCAATGGAACAGCCTCGCTCTCCATCCTTCGCTAAAATTCTAGGCCTAACTTGAGCGATACAGAACTTACTCAAAGTCTATTCTCTCGACCGCCAAATATCAGAAGTCTTTAAAATTTCACACGAATAATGGAAAATGGCTCCCAAATCGTCTCAAACATTGCAAAGAATTTTAGCACAATTTAAAATGTCAAATTTGGTAAAATATCAACTTCACTTCAAGATATTGACGTTTTACACTTTATTTTCTACAGTTTGCAATATATGAAACTAAAGATACATTTTCCCCCCTGAAAGTTGTGAAATCAGTGTGCAAATTAGTGGTTTGGCGGTCGAGAGACCCTTATTTGAATGAAACGGGGTGAGACGAAAACGTTCAGATTACGAAGCGCGCTGGGGCAAACTACGTGTAACGTTGCTGTATGTTTTTATTAGTAAAAAAATACTTCAATAGCTTTTATTTTTTTTAAATTAATACACTTCAAAAGAAAAGTAGATAAAGAGTATAGTGATATAAATATTATTACAATCCGATTAATAGCAAAGGGGCAGTAAGGACTTAAACTTGACTAATTTCCCTCAGTTTTCTCCACATTCGTCCGTTTTCAACAGCTCGAAGCGGGCATTTTGTGGTACCTACTTAGATGTTACATTTGTTGTTATTCACCATAGAAGTATTATTTCCATTTATAGTGTAATTGCTTTGTCAGTCAGTGGCCAAGGATCTAAGAAGAAACTGCTTAGATGTTACATTTTTTGTTATTCACCATAGAAGTATTATCTCCATCTGTAGTGTAATTGCTTTGTTAGTCAGTGGCCAAGGATCTAAGAAGAAACTGCTTTAATGTTACAATTGTGGTTATTCACCATAGAAGTATTATTTCCATCTATAGTATAATTGCTTTGTCAGTCAGTGGCCAATGATCTAAAAAGAAACTGCTTAGATGTTACATTTGTTGTTATTCACCATAGAAGTATTATCTCCATCTATAGTGTAATTGCTTTGTCAGTCAGTGGCCAAGGATCTAAGAAGAAACTGCTTAGATGTTACATTTGTAGTTATTCACTACATATGTATTAGCTCCATCTATAGTGTAATTGCATTGTCAGTCAGTGCCCAAGGATCTAAAAAGAAACTGCTTTGATGTTGCATTTGTTGTTATTCACCATAGAAGTATTATCTCCATCTATAGTGTAATTGCTTTGTCAGTCAGTGGCCAAGGATCTAAGAAGAGACTGCTTAGATGTTACATTTGTTGTTATTCACTATAGAAGTTGTTGATAAGCTCTTTGTGTACATATCTGTTTCGATGTTTAGTTTGTTTCCCTGACTAGAGTTACTTGCCCTTTATGGGAACTCTTCTGTTTACCTCTTCTTACTATTTCCTGTTCTTCTAAGATGTACGATTAAACAAGACGTCTGCTCAAGAGAAGAAAGAAGAAATTACCTTCATGGGTCACCTTATTACTGCTCGAGGTGTTGAACCAGACAAGAAAAAGGTTGAGACAATACTAAACATGCCCGTTCCTAAGGACTGTCATGAGGTTCGCAGATTTTGCGGCATGATACAGTATCTAGCAAAGTTTCTCAACAATCTTTCAGAAGTTCTTCATCCAATAAGAGAACTTATCCGTAAGGATACTCCCTTTATCTGGTCTGCTGAATGTGATCAAGCTTTCAAGAGAGTCAAGAAACTGATTACTTCTACTCCAGTACTCGCATACTATGATCCTGATGAATCTTTGTGTATTCAAGTTGATAGTAGCAGCTATGGACTTGGGGCTGTCCTCCTACAAAATGGTCAGCCAATAGAGTTTGCTTCTAGAGCTCTAACTGAAACAGAACAACGCTGGGCTCAAATTGAGAAGGAGCTCTTAGCTGTTGTATATGGTTTGGAACGTTTTGACCAGTACACTTATGGAAGGAAAGTTACAGTCATCAACGACCATAAACCTTTGGCAGCCATCGTTAAGAAACCTCTGAGTCAAATTCCTCGAAGACTGCAGAATTTACTGATGCGCAGCCATCGATATGACTTTGAATTCCAATGGGTACAAGGTTCCGATCTTCTTATAGCTGACACACTGTCCAGAGCTTGTATTCATAATGTCACATTGGATTCCTTAGCTGATAGAGAGAGCAATGCAGGAGCTGATGCACCTGTAAGATTACCTGAAATACCAGATGTGATGATGGAAAAGATTAAAGCTGAAACTCTCAAAGACAGCGTGCTCCAGAGGTTAAAGTCGACCATTTTGGATGGGTGGCCTAAAAGAAAGTCTGATGTACCAGCTGAGCTTATGCCTTATTTTGACATTCGTGATACTCTGATAACAGAACAAGGCATAATACTTAAGGAGAGCGTATTCTTATCCCAAAAGCACTGAGGAATGAAATCAAGCAGAAGCTACACGCTGCTCATCTTGCATTTGACAGCATGATGCGCCGGGCCAGAAGTTGTCTGTTTTGGATCGGCATGACGGCTGAGATTCGACAGATGGCTGACAGTTGTAGAGAATGTCAAGAAACGAAAGCAAGGAATACTAAAGAACCTTTAAACCAACACTCAAGAGGTTTTTCACCCTGGGAGAAAGTTGGCACTGACATCTTTATTATAGAAGGCCGATATTATTTAGTCCTGATTGACTACTTCTCCAACTTCATTGAAGTAGACTTTCTACCTACAATGACAGCACAGTTAGTCATCAGGAAATTGAAGTCTCATTTTGCTCGTTATGGTGTTCCTAAAGTTATTGTATCTGACCAAGGTACTCAGTTTACGTCTGCACAGTTCAGATCATTTACTGCTAGATGGGGAATACTTCATGTTAAATCAGCACCAGGTCATCATAAAGTCAATGGATTAGCTGAATCTGCTGTGAAACTCATTAAGGGTATGATGAGAAAGACTGTTCAGGACAATACAGATGCATATGAGGCACTACTTGAACTTCGTAATACGCCAAGACAAGGGTTTGATCAAAGTCCTGCAGAAATACTGTTCAACAGGAAACTGCGTACACTGATACCTTCTGCAGTGAAACCCGTTGCATCTCACAGTAGAGTTATCGAAAGTAGACGCAAGAGAGACAGATCAGTGAAAAAGTATTATGATAAAACTGCTCATGATCTGCCCAAGTTGTCTCACCAGCCAGTCTACTATCAAGACCCTGAACGACCAAACTGGCAACCTGGAAGGATCGATAAGAGGCTATCTGAAAGATCTTATCTCGTTGAAGGGGAGAATGGAGGTCAATATGTCAGAAATAGAATTCATCTAAGACCTAAAACAACATCTTTCACACCTGATCCCGAGGACCTGGAAATTGATGTCTCCTCTCCAGTTCTACCCGAGCAACAGGTTGTTTTGCCAGACATGAAGAACACTAGTGAAGCGAATAGCTCCAATTCTACAGAAGTTGGTCATTCGACTCTAGCTACTTCTAGTCCTGGGAAAGCTGGCAAAGAACATTCTCTCCTACCATCTTGCCCTAAGAGACCTCAAAGAGATCGCAAGAAACCCTCTTGGATGAATGACTTTGTTCACTCATAAAGAAGGGGGGATGTTGATATGCTCTTTGTGTACATATCTGTTTCGATGTTTAGTTTGTTTTCCTGACTAGAGTTACTTGCCCTTTATGGGAACTCTTCTGTTTACCTCTTCTTACTACTTCCTGTTCTTTCTAAGATGTCCGATTAAACAAGACGTTTGTATCGAGTGTGTTCCGGCTTAATCATTATGCTTCATAATATGTAATGTATGACAGCCAGCCACGTCTTATTATACTTAACAATATTTACTACACACGACGGTAAATATCAACAGAAGTATTATCTCCAACTATAGTTTAATTGCTTTGTCAGTCAGTGGCCAAGGATCTAAGAAGAAACTGCTTTGATGTTACATTTGTTGTTATTCATTGACCATAGGAGTATTATCTCCATTTATAGTGCAATTGCTTTGTCAGTCAGTTGCCAAAGATCTAAAAAGAAACTGCTTAGATGTTACGTTTGTTGTTATTTACCATAGAAGTATTACCTCCATCTATAGTGTAATTGCTTTGTCAGTCAGTGGCCAAGGATCTAAGAAGAAACTGCTTAAGTTAGATGTTACATTTGTTGTTATTCACCACAAAAGTATTATCTCCCACTATAGTGTAATTGCTTTGTCAGTCAGTGCCTAAGGATCTAAGAAGAAACTGCTTAGATGTTACATTTGTTGTTATTCACCACAGAAGTATTACCTCCATCTATAGTGTAATTTCTTTGTCAGTCAGTGGCCAAGGATCTAAGAAGAAACTGCTTAGATGTTACATTTGTTGTTATTCACCATAGAAGTATTATCTCCATCTATAGTGTAATTGCTTTGTCAGTCAGTGGCCAAGGATCTAAGAAGAAACTGCTTAGATGTTACATTTGTTGTTATTCACCATAGAAGTATTATCTCCATCTATAGTGTAATTGCTTTGTCAGTCAGTGGCCAAGGATCTAAGAAGAAACTGCTTAGATGTTACATTTGTGGTTATTCACCATAGAAGTATTATCTCCATTTATAGTGTGATTGCTTTGTCAGTCAGTGGCCAAGGATCTAAGAAGAAACTGCTTTGATGTTACATTTGTTGTTATTCACCATACAAGTATTATCTCCATCTATAGTGTAATTGCTTTGTCAGTCAAAGACCAGTGATCTAAAAAGAAATTGCTTAAATGTTACATTTGTTGTTATTCACCATAGAAGTATTATCTCCATCTATAGTGTAATTGCTTTGTCAGTCAGTAGCCAAGGATCTAAGAAGAAACTGCTTAGATGTTACATTTGTTGTTATTCACCATAGAAGTATTTTCTCCATCTATAAGGTAATTGCTTTGTCAGTCAGTGGCCAAGGATCTAAGATGAAACTGCTTATATGTTACATTTGTTGTTATTCACATTAGAAGTATTATCTCCATCTATAGTGTAATTGCTTTGTCAGTCAGTGGCCAAGGATCTAAGAAGAGACTGCTTAGATGTTACATTTGTTGTTATTCACTATAGAAGTATTATCTCCAACTATAGTGTAATTGCTTTGTCAGTCAGTGGCCAATGATCTAAGAAGAAACTGCTTTAATGTTTCATTTGTTGTTATTCATTGACCATAGAAGTATTATCTCCATTTATAGTGCATTTGCTTTGTCAGTCACTTGCCAAAGATCTAAAAAGAAACTGCTTAGATGTTACTTTTGTTGTTATTTACCATAGAAGTATTACCTCCATCTATAGTGTAATTGCTTTGTCAGTCAGTGGCCAAGGATCTAAGAAGAAACTGCTTAAGTTAGATGTTTCATTTGTTGTTATTCACCACAAAAGTATTATCTCCCACTATAGTGTAATTGCTTTGTCAGTCAGTGCCTAAGGATCTAAGAGGAAACTGCTTAGATGTTACATTTGTTGTTACTCACCACAGATGTATTACCTCCATCTATAGTGTAATTTCTTTGTCAGTCAGTGGCCAAGGATCTAAGAAGAAACTGCTTAGATGTTACATTTGTTGTTATTCACCATAAAAGTATTTTCTCCATCTATAGTGTAATTGCTTTGTCAGTCAGTGGCCAAGGATCTAAGAAGAAACTGCTTAGATGTTACATTTGCGGTTATTCACCATAGAAGTATTATCTCCATTTATAGTGTGATTGCTGTGTCAGTCAGTGGCCAAGGATCTAAGAAGAAACTGCTTTGATGTTACATTTGTTGTTATTCACCATACAAGTATTATCTCCATCTATAGTGTAATTGCTTTGTCAGTCAAAGGCCAGTGATCTAAAAAGAAACTGATTAAATGTTACATTTGTTGTTATTCACCATAGAAGTATTATCTCCATCTATAGTGTAATTGCTTTGTCAGTCAGTGGCCAAGGATCTAAGAAGAAACTGCTTAGATGTTACATTTGTTGTTATTCACCATAGAAGAGTTTTCTCCATCTATAGTGTAATTGTTTGTCAGTCAGTGGCCATGGATCTAAGATGAAACTGCTTATATGTTACATTTGTTGTTATTCACAATCGAAGTATTATCTCCATCTATAGTGTAATTGCTTTGTCAGTCAGTGGCCAAGGATCTAAGAAGAGACTGCTTAGATGTTACATTTGTTGTTATTCACTATAGAAGTATTATCTCCAACTATAGTGTAATTGCTTTGTCAGTCAGTGGCCAATGATCTAAGAAGAAACTGCTTTAATGTTTCATTTGTTGTTATTCATTGACCATAGAAGTATTATCTCCATTTATAGTGCATTTGATTTGTCAGTCACTTGCCAAAGATCTAAAAAGAAACTGCTTAGATGTTACGTTTGTTGTTATTTACCATAGAAGTATTACCTCCATCTATAGTGTAATTGCTTTGTCAGTCAGTGGCCAAGGATCTAAGAAGAAACTGCTTAAGTTAGATGTTTCATTTGTTGTTATTCACCACAAAAGTATTATCTCCCACTATAGTGTAATTGCTTTGTCAGTCAGTGCCTAAGGATCTAAGAGGAAACTGCTTAGATGTTACATTTGTTGTTACTCACCACAGATGTATTACCTCCATCTATAGTGTAATTTCTTTGTCAGTCAGTGGCCAAGGATCTAAGAAGAAACTGCTTAGATGTTACATTTGTTGTTATTCACCATAAAAGTATTTTCTCCATCTGTAGTGTAATTGCTTTGTCAGTCAGTGGCCAAGGATCTAAGAAGAAATTGCTTAGATGTTACATTTGCTGTTATTCACCATAGAAGTATTATCTCCATTTATAGTGTGATTGCTGTGTCAGTCAGTGGCCAAGGATCTAAGAAGAAACTGCTTTGATGTTACATTTGTTGTTATTCACCATACAAGTATTATCTCCATCTACAGTGTAATTGCTTTGTCAGTCAAAGGCCAATGATCTAAAAAGAAACTGATTAAATGTTACATTTGTTGTTATTCACTATAGAAGTATTATCTCCATCTATAGTGTAATTGCTTTGTCAGTCAGTGGCCAAGGATCTAAGAAGAAACTGCTTAGATGTTACATTTGTTGTTATTCACCATAGAAGTGTTTTCTCCATCTATAGTGTAATTGTTTGTCAGTCAGTGGCCAAGGATCTAAGATGAAACTGCTTATATGTTACATTTGTTGTTATTCACAATCGAAGTATTATCTCCATCTATAGTGTAATTGCTTTGTCAGTCAGTGGCCAAGGATCTAAGAAGAGACTGCTTAGATGTTACATTTGTTGTTATTCACCATAGAAGTATTATCTCCATCTATAGTGTAATTGCTTTGTCAGTCAGTGGATAATAATCTAAGAAGAAACTGCTTAGATGTTACATTTGTTAATATTCACCACAGAAGTATTATCTCCCCATATTGTGTAATTGCTTTGTCAGTCAGTGGCCAAGGATCTAAGAAGAGACTGCTTAGATGTTACATTTTTTGTTATTCACCATAGAAGTATTATCTCCATCTATAGTGTAATTGCTTTGTCAGTCAGTGGCCAAGGATCTAAGAAGAAACTGCCTTGATGTTACATTTGTTGTTATTCACCACAGAAGTATTATCTCAATCTATAGTGTAATTGCTTTGTCAGTCAGTGGCCAATGATCTAAAAAGAAACTGTTTAGATGTTACATTTGTTGTTATTTACCATAGAAGTATTATCTCCATCTATAGAGTAATTGCTTTGTCAGTCAGTGGCCAAGGATCTAAGTGGACACTGCTTAGATGTTACATTCGGTGTTATTCACCACAGAAGTATTATCTCCCCCTATAGTGTAATTGCTTTGTCAGTCAGTGGCCAAGGATCTAAGAAGAAACAGCTTAGATGTTACTTTTCTTGTTATTCACCACAGAAGTATTATCTCCATCTATAGTGTAATTGCTTAGTCAGTCAGTTGCCAAGCATCTAAGAAGAAACTGCTTAAATTTTACATTTGTTGTTATTCACCATAGAAGTATTATCTCCAACTATAGTATAATTGCTTTGTCAGCCAGTGGACAAGGATCTAAGAAGAAACAGCTTAGATGTTACTTTTCTTGTTATTCACCACAGAAGTATTATCTCCATCTATAGTGTAATTGCTTAGTCAGTCAGTTGCCAAGCATCTAAGAAGAAACTGCTTAAATTTTACATTTGTTGTTATTCACCATAGAAGTATTATCTCCAACTATAGTATAATTGCTTTGTCAGCCAGTGGACAAGGATCTAAGAAGAAACTGCTTTGATGTTACATTTGTTGTTATTCACCATACAAGTATTATCTCCATCTATAGTGTAATTGTTTTGTCAGTCAGTGGCCAATGATCTAAAAAGAAACTGCTTAGATGTTACATTTGTTGTTAATCACCATAGAAGTATTATCTCCATCTATAGTGTAATTGCTTTGTCTGTCAGTGGCCAAGGATCTAAGAAGAAACTGCTTAGATGTTACATTTGATGTTATTCATCACAGAAGTATTATCTCCATCTATAGTGTAATTGCTTTGTCAGTCAGTGGCCAAGGATCCAAGAAGAAACTGCTTAGATGTTACATTTGTTGTTATTCACCATAGAAGTATTATCTCCATCGATAGTGTAATTGCTTTGTCAGTCAGTGGCCAAGGATCTAAGAAGAAACAGCTTAGATGTTACATTGGTTGTTAATCACCACAGAAGTATTATCTCCATCTATAGTGTAATTGCTTTGTCAGTCAGTGGCCAAGGATCTAAGAGGAAACTGCTTAGATGTTACATTTGACGTTATTCATCACAGAAGTATTATCTCCCACTATAGTGTAATTGCTTTGTCAGTCAGGGGCCAAGGATCTAAGAAGAAACTGCTTAGATGTTACATTTGTTGTTATTCACCATAGAAGTATTATCTCCATCAATAGTGTAATTGCTTTGTCAGTCAGTGGCCAAGGATCTAAGAAGAAACTGCTTAGATTTTACATTTGTTGTTATTCACCATAGAAGTATTATCTCCATCTATAGTGTAATTGCTTTGTCAGTCAGTGGCCAAGGATCTAAAAAGAAACTGCTTTGATGTTACATTTGTTGTTATTCACCATAGAAGTATTATCTCCATCTATAGTGTAATTGCTTTGTCAGTCAGTGGCCAAGGATCTAAGAAGAAACTGCTTAGATGTTACATTTGTTGATATTCACTATAGAAGTATTATCTCCCCCTATAGTGTAATTGCTTTGTCAGTCAGTGACCAAGGATCTAAGAAGAAACTGCTTAGATGTTACATTTGTTGTTATTCACCATAGAAGTTTTATCTCCCCCTATAGTGTAATTGCTTTGTCAGTCAGTGGATAAGGATCTAAGAAGAAACTGCTTAGATGTTACATTTGATGTTATTCACCATAGAAGTATTATCTCCCCCTATAGTGTAATTGCTTTGTCAGTCAGTGACCAAGGATCTGAGAAGAAACTGCTTAAATGTTACATTTGTTGTTATTCACCAAAGAAGTATTATCTCCATCTATAGTGTAATTGCTTTGTCAGTCAGTGACCAATGACCAAAGGAGAAGAAGATCACGTGATTAAAAAATGACTTTCTGTGTTTGAATATTGATATCCTCATGTGTATCTATTGTATTGCTTCTTAACCAGGGGTTCATGCACCTCTGGGGGTGAGAGACTCACCTTCTGGTGGTGAGAGACTTGCCTTCTGGGGGTGCAAGACTCACCTTCTGGAGTTGAGAGACTCACCTTCTGGGGGGGTGAGACTCACCTTCTGGGGGGTGAGAGACTTGCCTTCTGGGGGTGCAAGACTCACCTTCTTGTTGTGTGAGACTCACCTTCTGGGGGTGAGAGACTCACATTCTGGTGGTGTAAGACTCACCTTCTGGGGGTGTGAGACTCACCTTCTGGGGGTGAAAGACTTGCCTTCTTTGGGGTGTGAGACTCACCTTCTGGGGTTGTGAGACTCACCTTATGGTGGTGTGAGACTCACCTTCTGGGGGTGTGAGACTCACCTTCTAGGGGTGTGAATCACCATCTGGGGGTGTGAGACTCACCTTCTAGGTGTGTGAGACTCACCTTCTGGGGGTGTGAGACTCACCTTCTGTGGGTGTGAGACTCACCTTCTGGGGGTTTGAGACATGCCAGATATGTTAGAACACGAATCATCATAAACACTATATAATGCACAGAACTCAGATGTATTTGTACAAAATAGAACATTGACAACTAAAATTAGAGACCGAAACTTAGTCATATTTTGTAAATAACATTTTCTCAAAATAAACTTCCATCTCTTTTTATCATTTCTGGTACGTTTTGTAAGCTAGATGATAAAGGAGTGTGAGGCTTCTTAGGATGCTGTAAAGGGGTGTGAGGCTTCTTAAATAGTTTATAGGGGTGTGAGGCGTCTTAAGGTGCTGTAAAGTGGTGTGAGGCTTCTTAAGATGCTGTAAAGGGGTGTGAGGCTTCTTAAGATGCTGTAAAGGGGTGTGAGGCTTCTTAAGATGCTGTAAAGGGTACAGGATCTTTAAAGGGTTAAAAAAAACACTGATTAATTCGCTACACAAGAAGCTAATTTTAAAACAAGGAACAATAACTCTGATTTGAGTAATAAGTTTTATTTATTTTTATTTGTTTATTAATTTTTTTTAACAATTTTATTCCCAGAAAGAAAACCAAATAAAATCGAGATTGTCCAATTAACTGACTTCACAAGAGAGAACAAAAAATGTTGTCTGCTATAAAATCATGTGTTGGACAATGGATCTCACGTTGAACTCACATCACAACATATACCACTCAACAGTCACTTGAACAGAATCCAACCACAGCACTCTCCAGAGAACTACCCCTACGAAACCCCGTGACCACCGCCTCTTTGAGTGCCCAGCACTCGATGATGTTAAGAAAATGCTCCTTTCTCCGAAGCCAGATAAGTTAACCACCTTGTACGGAGAAATACAACAACTACATGGTATTGGGCCGAAGGGCGATAACCCAAGCGCAGCTAGATCAATAACAACAACAATTAACACAGCAATTTGTAAAATAAAATGACAGTTGATTCCCTTTACTTCTATGTTTATTTTCATAAAAATTAGTTGGACAAGAGAGAGAAAAATAAGAATTTAAAAACAGGAAGTCGCTAGTCAATAACCACGCAGTACTGTGTAAGATATAACAGTACAAAGCAGAAACATGTTGTCTATGATTGAAAGGGTAAATCGAAAAAGTAGTTATTCCCGGTGATAACACATTTGTTTATAGTGCTTAGTTGGTCTTCTCTCGTAACACGTTCATTCTCAGGTCCAGGCTATGGCGTAATTCAGATGGCTCTAAATCCCACCTTACTGTTGTCTGATGTCCTTCTTTCTTTATTTCTTTCTACTCTTTCTTTCTTTCTTTCTTGTTTAACAAGTACTTAGCTGGTTTGTTTCATCAGTCTGATAAAAGTGTAACGTTTGAAGAGGAACAGAGTAATATCAGAAGGAGATACAGCAGTGTTTCCCAAACTTTTTTTGGGTCACCGCCCCCTTGGCTCCCAGGGTATGTCCCCAGCGCCCCCTGCATTTCCCCACAGTACATAAAAAAATGTAAAGAGTGAAAAATAAGAGCAACTGTTAATACAGTAACAACTAATTGCTCAATTTATCACATTCTAATATAAAGCTACAGATACGCTTATTTATTAACTTAATTTAAAAAGAAAAACTTAATTACTTAATGCAGTAAAACAATCAGCAGTATGCGACAGTAAGTTAGTAACAAACTTACTTCATTTTTAACTTCAGTGAGATGGATGTGCCTGGTGTAGTGGTGTCAGCTTCTCAACATCAGGCTGAAAGTTACTTAGAAGGAGTCCCAGATCCCCACGTTCATTAATCTGCAATCTGTTTCTCTGCTTCGAAAGAAGTTGGACAACCGCGCTGAAACCATGCTCTACTAAATACGATGTTGGAAAGGCAATACAGAACATCTTAACCTTTCCCGCACACTGCAGGGTAGCGTTCAGAGATTTCTTTATGCAACCAAAAGTCTTGATATGATTTTTTGAACATTGGCTTAAGCTCAACGTCATTTTGTAGCGATGTTAGTTCCTCTTCCCCCCTTCCTAGTTCCTCACTGCACGTGTCCAGGAATGGATTTATTATCCAGTCTGGAATCGTGATCAAAAGAAGATCCTGAAACCTCTGAGACATGTCTTTATGTAGCATATCTAGGTGTGCACAATATACTTGAAGATTATCCTCTGGTATTTTGTCTTTCTCTTACAACTCTAAGAGGCTGGGAAATTGGATTAACTCGCGACGGCCAATATTACGTTTGAATAGCGTTAATTTAGCCAGAAACGTAAAGACGACAGATTTGACTTTTATAAGATTAATATAATTTCCTTGCAGTTGTACATTTATTTCGTTAAACTTTGTGAATAAATCTGACAAATGTGCAATGTGATAAGGTTGGATTTAGGCTGACTTCAATTACCACAACTATCGACACCAGGTATTATAGTTCAAGATGTAAGGTGTCTTATCTGGTTTTGTGTTGTTGTTGTTGCTGTGTAGAGTAGTGATGTAGTTCACAGAGTTACAGCACGTAGGGTACGACATGTGGAGTCATACATAGGTAAACTGCTCTGGACGTTTTTTTTATCATTTATTTTGACGTCACAGGTACAAGTACGTACATCCAGTACACAATAGAGCAAAGTCATGACATTCACGAATATCAGCATACATAGTTCATCAATGCATTTGGCATATTCTAAAGATGATGATATGGCGCCAAGGTATTATATGGTTGGCTCCAAATACAAAAGTACATCAACAAAAAATCCTCTTACTGTTCAGATGTGCTAACTGAGTCAAATCATGAGTCGCACGAGGATAACATTCCAGGAGTGCAGGTCAAACTGACCTTCACAGGCATTCCCAAGTCTAACCTTGACGTAGGCATAATCGCTGACACACAGCGACGTTCATAGAACATAAGACTGTCCTACGGGCTGAGTATGACCCGTGTACATATAGATCTCAGGTATGAAGATACCTGGGGCGTGACATCTATTAGAAGAACCTTCCTTTCTGTAATGCATACGTGAGCAGAGATCGACCATTGTCAAACATAAGTAAAGTTACAGATTGGATGTAAATGAGGCATTACCTTCGTTCGAAAATCCACACCACAGAAAACATACGCCTCCAGGCGTTTTAGAATACTCAAGGGAAGGACCTTGTAAGCTAACTATCTCACAATAAGGCTCCTAATCCCTAACAAAATCACAGAGACGCAAAAACGCGTCCTTTCTGCTTCACAAATTCACATCGACTCTAAAGATCAAGAAATTTCCCAGACGCCCCGCGTCCGGACATGCGCAGAACGCATCTCCATGAATAGCAATCAAACCAGACGATCTAGGAACATTCCAGATAAGATTTAACTAGATCGAGCCTTATTTGGACATGAACAGAGACCTCAAGACAGGTTTCAGACATTCCAACAACAGTTGACCGATACTACCAAATAAGGAGAATGGTCACACTTCGCTAATAAAAAATATGGACCGACCGTGTCTCGACACAAGAGGAGGTAACATCATATTAAATGATAATCTCTATATCCAGAGTTATGTAGCTTTGACCGAAACTAATTAAAGTGTACATTTCAGTCAATCTAATTACACAATGTCTTTAGCAAAAAAATGATCATACAATGTTTTGAGAAAAAATTATCATATAATGACTTTAGAAAAAATGAAGATCTGTGCGTAACATTACCGCACCCTCCCGGGAAAAAAATGAAACATTTTTTTTTGAATCCTGGAGCCGTGAAAAACCCTAGGCTCCTAACGCACGTATGATGCGCGGATATATTGCCTAAAAATGAGGCTTGCTCGACGCATGGAGCGAAACTGAGATTATATCTCAGATCCTTAGAGAAACAAAAATTTATCTAAGTATACGCGTATATATTCCAGGAAGGTGCCACCAACACACGCCACAGTGATGGCAATATCATAATGAAAGTCAAATTATACTCATACAAATCTATGAAATTAAATATATTATCATAGTATTATACAATGAACTGTTGTGCAAATAGCGGTGTAATATACCAATATACCGCATAATATAATATAACACATATTTAAACAAAGAGTACATTATATATTGCATTAATAATCATTACTAATACATGTGCTGTTCTTCGTAGACATAAATACAATCGATGCAAGAAGATGTGGACATCATCCGCTCCCAATCCGGGACAGGACTAGATAACTTCAAAGTTCCACAATGTACAAAATCTCGCAGACTTCATAGATGTGCTGCGAAAATATCAATAACACAAATCTTTAAGACAAACGTTAAATCACTTAATACAATCATTAAAATATAATATCTAAATGTGGCCATGTGATCTTTTGGCCCGTATATCGCTAACTAAGCCTTCTTCTGTTATGATCAAATTGGTAACAGAAAAAAGGAAATTACAAGGTACAACGTTATACATTCCTAAAAGTGAGAAAATATGTGCTAATATGTCATTATAGTATTGAACTGTATATCGGGAAATATATATGACAGAAGAATTATGTGGAATCGTGTGGGCACCTGGACAGAATGTCTGCCATCACATTATCCGAACCACGTATAGCTCGCACCGTGAAATGAAATGGTTGAAGAGCTATGGCATATCGACTGGACCTCGAGCTCTTCAAGTTTTTGCTCTGAATAGCAGTAAAAGCTTTCTGGTCCGTTTCCACAATGAAATGTGCGCCTAGAAGAAATCTTTGTAACTTCAGAATAGACCATACCATAGCTAATAATTCACGGTCTAAAACCGAGTAATTCTTTTCTGCAGCATTTAATTTCCTAGAGATATACATCACTGGATGCAGAGTATCAGAATACTCCTGCATAAATGCTGCCCCAATCCCAGTTGACGAGGCGTCACTTCGAAGAACAAAAGTCTTCTCAATAGTAGGTAACCTAAGGATAGGTGGAGATGAAAATAGAGTTTTAACCTGGTCCAATGAGGATTGACATTCTTGAGACCAGCGGATCAGATTAGGCGATCCTTTCTTCAATAAAGTAGAAAGCAGTGCCATAATGGAGGATAGATTCGGAATGAATCGTCCGAAAAATTGGATCAAACCTAAGAGACTCCGTACTTGTTTCTTCGTCTTAGGGACAGAAATGTTAAGTATTTTTGAAACATTGTGGTCCTCTGTCTTTAAAAGACCATGACCAACACGATGACCCAGGAAAGAAATCTCACTAAATCCTATAAAGGCTTTAGAGGGTTTTGCAGTCAAGTTATACTCGCGAAGAGTAGACAGCAATTCGTATAAACCCAAATAGTGATCTTCCCAGGAATCGCTGAACAGACAGATATCATCTAAGTATGCTATGACATATGTACGATATGCGAGAATTCGCCGCATCATGCGTACGAATGTAGCAGGGGCGTTCATAAGACCGAAAGGCATGAAATTCCATTGGAATAAACCCCTAGGTGTAGAAAACGCTGTAAAAGGTTTGGCACGTTCAGTTAAAGGGACTTGCCAATAACCTTTAGACAAGTCTAGTTTGGTAAAGAATCTAGAATTAGAAAGTTTATTTAGTAGCTCTTCCAATGAAGGCATAGGTTCAGCATCGAACTTCGTAACTTGGTTCAATTTGCGATAATCTACGCAAATGCGAATGTTATTATTCTTCTTTCGAACAATAACCATAGACGAAGAGTATGGTGATGTAGATGGTTCGATTATTTCCAACCGTATCATCTCATCCAATTCTTTCTCGACTTGTGACTGAAAGTGGATAGGTATTGGATAGGGTCTGACTCTGATAGGATTATGGTCAGTAAGCACTATGTCATGTTCGATGACATGTGTGTGTCCCGGGATGTCTGTAAGGACATCCTGAAATGTCTGCAACATCGAAGAAACTAGTCGATGTTCCTCAGCGGAAAGATTAGGAGAAACGGTAACGTTTTTCCAAGATTCCGTCGAATGCAGTGGGACCATAGGAAGTGGAAGATTGACATCAGAAAAAGTAGTTTCCTCATCCTGTATCACTGACAGGGATGAGTAATGACCATGAGGTACTTGAGAATTGTCCGTTGCCTGGAAAATAGGCTGCAAATAGTCAGGTCTTTCATGAAATTCCGTGAGCATATTTATGTGGAAAGTTTTATGTTTCCCATCAATATCGACCACATAGTCGACATCGGAAATTTTGGAGACTATTGCATATGGACCTTTCCATGCAATAAGAAGTCTGTTCTCCCTTGACGGAAGAAGAACGAATGCTTTGTCACCTAGACAAAGTTGTCGTAGACATCTAATTTTATTTGCAAACTGCCTTGCCTTTTCTTTAGCAAATTCGGATGAAGAAGTTGCTAGTTTGCATGCCTCGATGATCTTTTGCCTAAGAGCAATGACATACTCGTAAGAAGATTGAGTCTCATCGCTAATATTATCGGCAGTGATTAGTTCGTGAAGTAAAGACATGGGGCCGCGCGGTTGCGCGCCAAAGACAAGTTCAAAAGGAGAAAACCCTGTGTGTTCATTGGGGACCTCTCTATAGGCAAAGAGAGCCGCGGGTAAAACCCTGTCCCAATCCTGAGGATGATCCTCAGTTATTTTCCCAAGTAAAGTTTTTAGTGTCCTATTCAAACGCTCAACTAACCCATTAGACATTGAGTGATAGATACTGCTGAGAGACCTTTTAATATGTAGCATAGACATTACTTGTGACATAGTGTCTGATATAAGTTGAGTGCCATGGTCTGATAATATTTCTCCGGGGAAACCCAAGCGAGAAAATATCAGCCAAAGAGCGTCTGCGATATCAGCAGTTGAGATGCTCTTGAGAGGTATAGCCTCTGGCCAACGTGTGCACATATCGACACATGTAAGGATAAATTGATGTCCTCTGGCCGACTTAATTCTAAAAGGACCGATAATATCTATTGCTATTTTTTGAAAAGGGCGAATAGGAATGTCAGCAGCCTGGATAGGCGCAGCATGTCGTGGTCCTTTAGATTTGACCTCCTGACATACTTTGCAAGAACGACAGTAAATTCGTATGTCCTTGCTCACAAATGGCCAAAAGAAAGCCGCAAGAACCCTCGACTTTGTACGGGAAAAACCCATATGTCCAGCACATTGCGAGTCATGAGCATGTTGCAATATTTGCGATCTCATACTCTTAGGCACAAGAATTTGTGAATGAGTGGACGTAGACGAGTCTTGTACCATACGCACAAGTACGCCGTTCTTCATAGAAATCCAAGACTTTCTATTAGTATTCTGATTTGGATCACCTTTTTTTTCTAGGATGAAGAATTTTTGTAAAGAAGGATCTTCTTCTTGCAATTTTATAAATGAGTCACGTGAAATAATCAAGTGACTATCTTGGCTATCTACTTCATCATTATCGGTTAATGAAGTTTGAGGTGGATCCAGAGCATGTGCTCTTGTGACCACCGCGTTGGTAGCTTCCATGTTTTGCTCTTCCCAAACAGCAATTTGCTGTGGGGTACATTCCCTATCTCCGTGAATACGACCAATAATAAGGTCCGCAATAGGGTTTGGAAGAAGACACGCGTGGACATCTCCCGTAAAGAAAGAAGTAGCAATATGTATTATGGCAGTAGGATACTTTTCCGAAGTGCCACCAAATGTGACACATTTGATGACCTTTCCTGTAGCACAGGATGGATTTACAAGAGATTGCCTAACGCCAACAGTAGTACATCCAGAATCAAACAAAATTGAGACTGGATTACTATTTACAAGACCCTTATGTAGTATAAGAGAACCTCTCCCGTCATGCGCAACATTAGCAGGAAGAACTGGAAGAGGATGACCACAGCTTAAAGTAGTTACGGTAGTTGGTTCGAACAAAGTACTACATTGGGGACATTTATTTGCTCTACCAAAGTCAAAAGAAGAACATCCTATAGCATTAGGGTTTTTATTATCATTAACCTGTTTATCTGCCCCCTGAGATTCTTGTTGTGCCGAGTTTGTCTGCTGATATCTCTTTCTCTTATGAAGAGATCTACCGCGACCATTATTGCCTCTGAAATTATCATTATTTTCTCTCCTGTAATTGTTATCATGGTTAGTGTTCCAGCTTCTATAATTGTCATTATCATCTCTATATTGATTTGAAAATCTAGTAGATTGATTTTGAGGTCTACGCGAAAAATAGTTAACTCTATACTGACTACCTTTGCGGAAATGTCTAAAATTATTAGATCCATAATAACGAGAAGTGTCAGCTTGTCTCCAGTTATTTGAAGAAGAATCACCATGTGATTGATTGCTATGATTTTGATCATCATTACGGTTACTCTTTCTATTAATATTATGTTGAGTACCTTGAAACTTACGTTTGAAGTTTTGGCCATATGGTGCTCCCGAAGCAACTGGCAGACCTTCTTTTACTTTAGAGTTGCTAACGGTTACGTTAGGGTGCGCAGTCACATACTGGCAACAGTATTCTTCCATTTCTTTTATGTTTTTAGGCTTACGCTCATGAAGAAAGGAAAGAAAAGATTCATTTACAGAAGACATAATCTTGTCTCTAAGTAGTAAGTCCATAAGTGCTTCAAATGTATTTTCTGTCTTAGACAGCTCAACCCATCGTGAAAAAGTAAGACGTATCCTTGATATGAATTCAGAGAATTCCACTCCAGTTTCTGGCAACATATTTTTAAATTGAAGACGATAGCCGTCTTCGCCAAGATGGTACTTCTTTAACAAGACTGCTCTGACAACCTCATAGTTGTTCTTGTCAGGCACATCTACCATGCCCAACATAGTTAAAGCATCACCTCTAAGTATCTTGGACAGCTGATAAACATATAGTGTTTTATCTATGTTATGCACCTTACATGCACTTTCAAATCTGTCTAGATAAAATGTTATGTCATCAATGGAGGCATTAAATGCTGGTAGATTAAGCTTGAAATCCTTAGCATTAGTCTTATTTGACCCTTTATCTACATTATTAGCATTATCAGTGTTTAACAATTTCATCTTTTCTAACTCTAAAGCTAAGAGTTTTTCTTCATGCTCCATTTTTGCTTTTTCAGCCTCTCTTTGTAATCTTCTTTCTTCAGCCTCTCTTTGTAACTTTTTCTCTTCAGCCTCAGCCTCTCTTTGTAACTTTTTCTCTTCTGCCTCAGCCTGAAGTCTCTTATTTTCCATCTCTATTTCTAGTCTTTTATTTTCAGCATCTTTTTCAAGTCTTTTATTTTCAGCCTCTTTTTCAAGTCTTTTATTTTCAGCCTCTGTTTCTCTTTCAAGTTTTTTCTCTTCATATTTTGCTTCTGCTTCTCTTTTTTGTTTTTCCATTTCCATTTGGAATCTCTTTTCCTCCACCTGCATTTGCAGTTTTAAATTCTCAGCATCTATTTTCTTTTGTTCAGTTTGTTCTTTAATTTTCTTTTCTTCCGACTTCAATTCCTTGGCATATTGAACAGTCGCAAATTCTTCTAATTTATCACCAGTCTTTCCAAGGGATTTACCCTGCTCAATAAAGTACTCAAATGTAGACATGTTGTCTAAAATATGAGTCCAAAACCTGAAATAATTAATTATCTTATTTCAAACTTAATAGTAACAAGACTTAATAAAGTACTTGTATAATCCCAATGTTTAACCCAATCTCAGTGGGAAACAAGTCTTTGACACCAACCTTGTATTATCAAATGTATAATAATATCACAAGTCACTTCTTAATTATGAAGGCACTACACAAATCAGTGCATAACCATCAGTTATTTATCATAACTGCATTACAATAGTGCGTAAGCAAAAAACCACCAGTTAGTTATGACAAGTGCACTATATAAACAATAGTGAAAGCTAATTATTCAAGAACCATGTAAACAATAACAAAGAACAAAGACAATGTAAACAATAACAAAGCTCAAAGACAATGTAAACAATAACAAAGATCAAAGTCAATGTAAACAATAACAAAGATCAAAGTCAATGTAAACAATAACAAAGATCAATACAAAAACATTCGCATAAGTCAACTAAATAAACAGCAGAACTAAAAGGAAAATATCACAAAGAATGTGGTGACAAAATGCGAAAAAGTAAACAAACAAATGACTTCACAATGTATAAACAAAAATTGTGTATAGAACTGAATAATAGAAAAGATGAGACCTACAAATACAAACAAATGAAATCAAAACTAAAGAACAGAAAGAGAAAAAAAAACATATTACAAAAAAGAACGAAAATAAAGCACAACTCGTTACAACTAAACAAATATAGCAACGGTTGTCGCTAGCAAATTTCACAATAGGAAATTTGCACAGTCCCTAAAGAAAACGCTAACCGTAGAAACCTCTGTGACGTGGTATCTTCTACTGAAAGACACCCCCCAACCGAAACCCGCTGAAATATAAACATATAAATATACAAATACAAATAACATATAACATGTAAACATGTAAACAAATAGGAAAAAGTGTGTGAAAGAATTCAGAATGCTCAGTTAGAACATAAGGGCACAGTTCACAAACAAAACAGGCCACTTAACTTCTATAAATCCAGCGTCAGCACGGTGTAGAACAGGATGTAATCAGCATTCTGAGGATAATGATCCAACGTTGATCAACATCTGCTCCCATAAACAGCCATGACGAAGGAAATGAGCTTCTAATACTGGAAACGTCGTTTCGGCACTTGACCTTCTGAATCTACGACAGTACTTCTGATACTGGAACAGTTGTTACGGCACTTGTCCTTCTCCCTTACAGATCAGGAAATCGATTCGCTCGGTACTTGTCCTTTTAAATGTAGACAAACTTCGATACTGCCGAGCAGCGCCGGGTAGTTTCAAAATATTACCAACTGTTAGTAACGCCGGGTACTTTCAAAAACTTTCATCAAAGGTGATGAGTAGAAACTGTAATGTTGTCTTGTAGTCTGATGATGATGTCTGGGTTTGTTGACCCCCTTGAGAGCTGGTACCAGAATAAACCAACTTTTGGCCACCATGAAATGATAAGGGTGGATTTAGGCTGACTTCAATTACCACCCCTATCGACACCAGGTATTATAGTTCAAGATGTAAGGTGTCTTATCTGGTTTTGTGTTGTTGTTGTTGCTGTGTAGAGTAGTGATGTAGTTCACAGAGTTACAGCACGTAGGGTACGACATGTGGAGTCATAAATAGGTAAACTGCTCTGGACGTTTTTTTCATCATTTATTTTGACGTCACAGGTACAAGTACGTACATCCAGTTCACAATAGAGCAAAGTCATGACATTCACGAATATCAGCATACATAGTTCATCAATGCATTTGGCATATTCTAAAGTCTAACCTTGACTTAGGCATAATCGCTGACACACAGCGACGTTCATAGAACATAAGACTGTCCTACGGGCTGAGTATGAACCGTGTACATATAGATCTCAGGTATGAAGATACCTGGGGCGTGACATCTATTAGAAGAACCTTCCTTTCTGTAATGCATACGTGAGCAGAGATCGACCATTGTCAAACATAAGTAAAGTTACAGATTGGATGTAAATGAGGCATTACCTTCGTTCGAAAATCCACACCACAGAAAACATACGCCTCCAGGTGTTTTAGAATACTCAAGGGAAGGACCTTGTAAGCTAACTATCTCACAATAAGGCTCCTAATCCTTAACAAAATCACAGAGACGCCAAAACGTGTCCTTTCTGCTTCACAAATTCACATCGACTCTAAAGATCAAGAAATTTCCCAGACGCCCCGCGTCCGGACATGCGCAGAACGCATCTCCATGAATAGCAATCAAACCAGACGATCTAGGAACATTCCAGATAAGATTTAACTAGATCGAGCCTTATTTGGACATGAACAGAGATCTCAACACAGGTTTCAGACATTCCAACAACAGTTGACCGATACTACCAAATAAGGAGAATGGTCACACTTCGCTAATAAAAAATATGGACCGACCGTGTCTCGACACAAGAGGAGGTAACATCATATTAAATGATAATCTCTATATCCAGAGTTATGTAGCTTTGACCGAAACTAATTAAAGTGTACATTTCAGTCAATCTAATTACACAATGTCTTTAGCAAAAAAATGATCATACAATGTTTTGAGAAAAAATTATCATATAATGACTTTAGAAAAAATGAAGATCTGTGCGTAACACAATGTCATGCCTGATATTCGTACTGTACTGAGCGAAGCATGCGAGTCTTTGAAGAATTCTGCCACAGTTTCACAAAGAGCATAAAAGCGTCTCAGACAATTTCCTTTTGAGAGCCACCTGACTTCTGTGTGCACCAGCAACCGTTCAAACTGTTCATCATTCTCAGTACCGTACAAAGCTCTCGAAATAGTCGAGAATTGAGAGCATGGGACATAATTTTGTTAATTGCTGTGATACCACTATTTAATGATTTGTGAAGCTGATCACTTAGATTTTTTGCTACAAGATATTGTCTGTGAATTACACAGTGTATTGTAAATATACCAGGTACAGCTTCTTTTAACAAAGTGATAAACCCGCGGTAACAACCTATCATTGATGGTGTCCCATCTGTTGCACAAGTAAGAAAGTTAGTAAGCGGAATGTCCTTCTCTTTGAAAAAATTATCTACTACACGAAATATTGACTCTCCTTTTGTATCAGTTACTAGTTGCTTAGCAAATAACAACAGTTGAACCAAGCTTTCATCTTTTACGAAGCGGACATAGGGAAGAAGCAAAGATTCGTTGCCTGGCAAAGTTGATTCATCCAACTGCAATGCAAATTCTGTTGTCCTTAGTATGTTGCACAATGTATTTTCAACATTTTCAGCCATTTCATCTATTCTTCTTTGAACAGAGGGATTGCTGAGCGGAATTGCTTTAGTTACTTTTTCAAGTGATTTATGCATAACTGTACTTACAAACTCCCTTATAGCTGGCAAAACCAAATTTTCTGCGATTGTGTGAGACTTTCCAGATTTAGCTATCAGCAATGAAATTTTGTATGAAGCTCGCAAACCATCACAGCTTTTGTTGTGAAGTGTTGGAAAACATGTCACGGACAATTTTACGTTTCTTAAAGTTTTCACGAAGTGACTGAAAATATGTCAAACTTTTATCTGTTTTATCTGGGTGAATTTTTTTCAAATGTTCAAGTAGTCTGGAAGGTTTCATCGCCTCATTTGAAAAGGCCCTCTCACATAATAGACACATTGGCAGTTGTTGGTTATTTAGTGCTAGAATAAATCCATATTTCGGATATTCCACGCTGTATTTTCTGCTTTTCGTTTTTGTTTGTTCTGCTTTTGCCATATGTGTTCTGAATTCTGGAACAAAGAATTGATTTTACAATTTTGCAGATACAAAAATGTTCGTCAAAAACTGATTTAAAAGTGGCTTTACAAAAATGTTGACACAGATGTTCTTACCAGTTTACTCTTCTATTGTACCGTATAAGGTTTCTTAACCACAGCCATAAATAAATTCGAAAAATACAACAATCAGAAAAAAAAAAACAATTAGCAACAGCCACACCATCACTGAAGTAACCCAATAATCATTTCATAAAGTATAATAATAGTTATTTAATATGAGCAAAATATAAAATAACGTACTTTATTGATAGGTCTTAAGATTTAAAAATTGGGAGACAGTAGCCTAACTACAAAGCGTGGAGCACCCGGTAACAAATTAAAAGGATGTAATATTTTGCATTGAACAGCAATATTCAATATACGTCAAATCTGTATCAAAATGTATCTGCTTAATTAATAATTAATGTTAGTAAAACTAATGCTAGCTCTGTGCAAACAAACAAAAAATATAAGTAAGAAAACTTATCTTATCGACAGGGTGAAATTGTTTGATACCCGGTACACGCTTATTTGAAACCACTGTTCACAAGAAAAGCTGAGAAAGTTTGTTGGTTTTGCTCATAGCCAGGCACAAAGTTGAAATAGACGGGACACGTACATCGCGCCAGTCGATTTATAAAAGTCTGAATGTAAGGTTGGAAAGCCGGTTCAGAGGTTCAAAGACTGATTTCTACTGCCAAGTACTGTTAAAAACTTGGTCCCTTGAACCTTTTTCTCTCATTTATTACCAATCTGCGAATATCTGTTTATTTTGTTCGTCCATCACGGGTTATGAAGACCACACTGTTCATCCAATTATTAGGATTATGTTAGATTAGTCTATGGGTACGAAGGTGACTGATGAGCCCGATGCGGGCCTTGAAAAATCTCAGACAGTGTGGGCAGGGAATGTTTGCTTCATGTGAAGGTTTTATTACACGGTCTTTTCTAGCTTGTCTCCGCTGTTCCGCTGCTGCTCTTCTGG
This sequence comes from Oreohelix idahoensis, assembly GCA_024509875.1. Classification (NCBI taxonomy): domain Eukaryota; kingdom Metazoa; phylum Mollusca; class Gastropoda; order Stylommatophora; family Oreohelicidae; genus Oreohelix; species Oreohelix idahoensis. Next base: position 328,474 of record JAMPIV010018658.1, read on the forward strand.
ATGATTCGCATGCCGCTGTACCTTTACGAAGAGATGTACGCCAAGCAGTTCGGTCTTGCGCAGCAGCTTCCCATATGTCAGGGTTTATGTCAAAGGTTTTCAATGACGTCTTTAACGTGTCTTTGAAGCGCTTCTTTTGGCCACCATGGGAGCGTTTACCCTTCTGCACCTCACCATAAAAGAGTATCTTTGGCAGTCGATGGTCTGGCATGCAAACTACATGACTTGCTCAGCGAATCTGTGACTGCATCAGAATAGTATGGATGCTAGGGATACCAGCTCTGTCAAGAACGGCGGTATCCGGGAACTTGTCTTGCCATTTGATGTTCATTACCTTCCTGAGACAGACTGTATGGAAGTGGTTTAGCTTCTTTACGTGGCGCTTGTATACAGTCCATGTTTCACATGCATAAAGCAGCACTGGAAGCACCACAGCTCTGTACACCTTCAGCTTTGTCTGTAGACTAATGCCACTTCGATGCCAAACGTTGGTGTATAGTCTGCCAAATGTGCTGATGGCTTTGGAGATCCTGGTGTTTACCTCATCATCAATAACAATGTTCTGGGAAAGTGTGCTACCAAGGTATCTGAATCTGTTCACAACATTCAGTTTCTCACCAATATCTAGTTACTACTAGCCCCCGCATATACTGAGACAATAAATTCCGCAACACAGCAAAGTTGGTACTTTCTGAATCACCAGCAGGTATCTAATTTCGTCCATTCCATCGGCACGGATCATTTCTCTTCCTTCTGGAGTGAACGAATGGACAATAGGTGTTTGGTTAACCCCCTTTCCTAGCAGTTCCCGATTACCGTTTATGGTCAGCGATGGTTACCTGAGCTCAGAATGACACGCATAGACGAAACTATGCTCTGCTTAATGATCCTAGTATTACAACCATCCACATCGTCCCCGCTTCACTGATACTGTCTCTCAAATCCACAATTCCTTTCTCCCCCGCACGTACTGAATTTAGCTTGTGAAATCCTGAACCCCCTTACTATTAAACGCCCACTGTTTACTACTGAACGACCCCCTCTGGCCCATTTTTTCCGTATCGCCCAATTGGATCCTTCCAAAGCCCCAAGGGGGGTGGTACCGCCCACTTTGGGAACCACTGAGATACAGGAACAAATGGGAAGTAGAGCATCCAGCCCACCAAAAATGCCCTAATATAACCGACGGACGATGTGTCAGGGTTGAACGGAACACACCTTTCCAAAACGAGGTAGGTCTCCTAATCAAAAACAGTTTCCAGCCATATATATCTCGCCCTTTAAATATCCTCATAAAACAATCTGTTGGAGTTTAATCATGGGATCGCTCAGGTCATGTGACTGGACCCCGTCTTCTTATCTATGTGTAACGTAATAGTTCATTAAGGAAAGGTTGACATTAAGGGAGTAATACTAATAGCTTACTAAATAATATAAAATGTTGTATTTTATATTTTTAGTGTATGTTGAAAATAAACACAAACAAAACCTGATTATGATAATCTACTACGTGTTAGATCCAGATATGCGATAGCCAGGCAACAAGCTATATGCAGATAACCACAAACAAAGAACAACGCTCTGCGTGTGAACCTGGCTGACATCAAAGGAACATGAATAAAGAGAGGGATGTCACAGGCAAAGGCTACGATTATGCAGGTGACCACAGCTGAACATATTTCCAAGGGGAGAAGAGTTGGAGTAAATCAGGTCAGAGCTGGGAAAACTACCATCAAGTCGTTACCTTAGCAGGAAGTGCAGAGATAGGGGCAATGGGAAAGCAGAGTTGGAAATTAATCAGCTAATAAGTGATCATGCCGGAGATGGTATTGATGAGTCTGTAATCCGTGTTGAGAAATCAGGTTGGGGCTTCTTGGCTAGAGCAAAGGGCAGGGTCGTCGCCGAAGAAAGCAGGACTTACAGGACAACAACCTCCAGCATTAGAATGGACATAGAGGCACATATTGATGCAACAGCCAGGATAGTTATTGTGTTGGGCTCTCAGCCCATCCATCGAAAGTCTCCAAATGGATGGCTACGGCATGAATGGAATGCATCGATAAAAGCCTCGAATCTTCATAAACTGGTGTGGATCTACAGTTCTAGTCATACAGGGGTACGTGGGAATGATTGAGCTGGCAGATTAACTTCGAGAGCACCCATAGTGGGGACACTGGATATGGGTAAGGGAGAGATACTGAGAGCAGCTGATGATCGCCTGTTTGAGAACGACACTGCACTGGATGAATCACAAGGCTAAGATTGCTGGAATTGTGAATCAACCGCAAGACTAGTAGAGATGGACTTATGAGAGGCCATGTATACAATCAACGCTACAGGAACAGTTAACATTCATACCTGTCTACATTTGCGGAGGGAGACTGAACATTTATGGGTTTTCCCGGAGTGCAGTGATGACGATTGTGATCAACAATAAGATTACTACGCATTTCTTCATTCATAAAATTGTGAAAGGTTTAATAACTTGTGGCTGACTCATTATTTGTACACGATACCACAAAACGTACATTAGCGAAACTGATATTCTAAAAAAACGTGTTTTTGTCAACATCTTTATGACTACACCCTGTTAGCCTCAACACCTGCACCCACAATTTTAAAAGCTGTGATCACTTATATGCTTTTGACATTCATGTCACTGTGATCAGATCATGTTGCCATGCTGACTATAGTGGTCTGATCTGGAGAATCGGTTAATTTTTCTCCCAATATGCCTTAACTCTTTCTGTCTCAGGCACTTTCAAGGTTTTAACACTGTACCAAAACGGATGCTAACTTTTTCACATATGTTTCATAACATGCAGCAACTACGTATGTTTATGGAACAATATATCGTCATCCATATAAACATCGTTGTAAATTCCTAGAAGATTATTTTGAAGTGGTTCACATTTTTAAACACAATGATAAATTTTGTTTTATATCTAATAAAGTACGGTCATGAGGAAATTTGAATATAATCAGACGGGCGCACCGTTCGGCTCTTATGGTGGATACAATTAATACCCACGGTTTGAACACCAAACACTGCGTTGTCTGAGGAAGCCTTGTGTATTAATTGTTAAAATAATTTTGTTTTATATATATTTTATTATTTGTTTATGTTTTATTACGTATATATACACACGCGTAATTTGTGTTTGTTTTATTATTCTATTTTGACGCGTTAGCGCGCGCACACTCACACACACGCACACAAATAATTTTCCCCCAAATTTCGTTTATTTTCTCCCTTTGTCACTATTACTTTTTATATTATTATTATTGGTTACACATTTATTTGTTGTTCTGTTTTCTTTCTTTTTTTTTTTTTTTTTTTGTATATTCACTCGTGTTGTTTGTCTTCTATTTTATTGCTGTTGTATCAAGCGAGTTCTATTTATTGTCTTTACCCGCTTTCCTACTCTTGGTTTTTACATTCCTTCCTAGTTTTTCATATGTTTGGTAGAATTTCAGACTTTGATTTTTCTTAGTAACAACAACATCCTTTCTGACGTTTGTTATCTATTATCAAAAAATGTTATTTAGATTAATTTTTACTTTCTTGTCTTTACTACTTGTCATGTGTTTGTTCCAACGAAGACATTGTATTCCTAACATATTCTCTGTCTTAGTCTTGTCCTAAAATAAGACTTAAACCTTCTTTCATTCATCTGTTTGTTTGGAGATAACTATTAAGGTTACCTAACCAGACCTCAAGATCTTTTATATTTGGACACGCGCCCTAATATAACCGACTATGGTTGAACGGGACACGCTTCGCCAAAACGAGGGAAGATTTAATATTTAAAAAAATAATAACCATTATTGCCTCTTTCTTCAAGATACAACAGGAAGATTAAAATACGTAAAGAATAATTACCCAGTTACGTTGGGCGGTCGTTTAAATGTCCACTCTTGTAGTGTTACGGTAGATTAATTGGCATTGTCTGCTAGAGGTTAGCAGCATGAGATTTTAGGGGTTACAACGTTTAATGTAATGGAAAAGTATTATTAGCCTAGTGAACGCTGTGACGTTTCAGCGTTGGTAGTCACGCACGGTGACCAAGAGACGGGACCCTTTTTCAAATGACCGTCAAACGGAGAAGACGTGTCTTTATATTCTTATAGTGTCGGGCATGGAATGCCACACAATTATATTGTATTAAATAATGGACATGGGTCAGTCCACTGTTATGATGAAGAAAGATGAATTTACAGGTTAGTAATTGACTAAACCTTGTCGAGATGAATTAACAATCCGTTTTAGTTATACTAGTGCCAGAGGCATAATCTCACTGTCGGTCGTTGGGATTACCAACCACGCGTGCATATAGTTATGTCGTTCTGCCTACAGTAATTCAGATGTATGAGACAAAGGATTGATATGCAAGATAGCTAACTCAACATAGGATTCTAATTTATATTTGTGATGTAATTCATGATCAACGTACGATGTCTACAAAATGTATAATAAAATGTTTGTTTGGACTCTAGCCATGACTTATCCAGTCTATGAACATTTGGGAATTCAATTATCACTATCATGGTCTCAAGGTAATTTAAACCCACATTCGCGTACTTAACATCAAAGGCATGATGCTCTAAAAATGATGAACTGTAAACCAGGTTACCGCGATTGACTATTAAGCTTTTCAACAATCCGTTGGGCTGATTCTCCGACCGCAGCGGAATTGGGACAATTCAACAACGACAATTGAAGTCAGAGAGATCTTCACAACATCACCACCCCCCGCAACAACTGGTTGGCCATCGCTGGGGAACGAAAGAATTAAGAAAAAATTTTCTTGTTTACATACTTTTACAAACTGTTTACGATTACAAGAAAGTCACATGATTTGCATAAAGACGACGTTAAACACATGACTACGAAATGCCAATCTGACGTCACTACATCATGCGTAGATGCCGCGCTTCGAAAAGTACAACCTTCAACGCATTCCAGGTTTGATGAAGATTTACATGATCAAGAAGACCAGACGATTGAATACGGTTATCAACCAATCAGGAGCAAACAGTACTAGGCACTAGTCTAGTCCGTTGATGAACTTGACATCGCCGGAGCCTTTTAAAGATAAGTTTAGACTTAGGACGGTTGTCATTCATTAGCACAATACTGAGTCCATATCACTGTGCAGGCATGTCCACTATATTTGTTATATATCTATGCTATATCTGTTCTTTTTCGTTGATGTTGTCCCTTATTTGTGGGTATGGATGGGCGGCGGATTGAAATCAAGTCTATGGCTCCTTGGATGCCACGAACTGATTTTAATTGTTCTTAGGGCCGTGAATTAATCGCATTTCGCGAAGAACGCGTCGAAGACATTACCGGTGATTGTTTCGTTCGGACTTGCATTAATTCACCTTATATGTTAGGTGTCTAGTTCTGTGAAATAACCGTTGTATTTTACCATATTCAGTTTGATTTTTATTCAGTTCGGTAACAATGTTTGTAATCTATCGTGTTTTTTCTGACCTTACTATCATTCAGTTTATTTTTTTTTGTACAACCGTTAATGAGTCCATGTATACGTCACTAATTTTTGTGTACGCAGGTTAATTTTCTATTCAGTTCATTCTTTGATCTCTCACTTCCGGGTTATTCAACTTAGTTATAAATGCAGTTTTATTGTGAAAATGTCTTTGTTGTATGGTAATACTGTTCTGTAATCCTTGGTTAACACATTGTATTGTTTGTCTTCATCTCATCCATTTATAATTTAATATTAATGCTATAATTTATTCAATAATAAGAGTGTAGATTAATATGATTAAATTTTTATGAGTTTTAAGGAGGAATTAGGGACTTTGCACCAATTTGCAGTGGTGGTCCAAGAAATGGGCAATGCACTTTATAGCTCATGATTATGACATAATATACAATGATTAATTATTATAACTTTATAACATATTAAGACATATTAAATGTTAATTAGTACATTTTCTCAGTACTACAGTGTAAACTTAATAACTATTAAGATTAAATAACCTAATTATTTAGGAATAATACCAATAATTATTTAATACTAATATTAAGTGCATGATATAATTCCAGCACCTTAAATAACTAACTATCATAATTATTTATGATAGATATTAGTGGGTATATATAATATTTTTACAAAATATTATAGATTTGTGGAACTTATAAATAACAGTACAGGAATATTGCAATTTCTTGTATTGATTATTCATTCGTTGAGTAATTAGAATTATCGACATAGATTCTAGTGGTGATTACTAGACATAAGTAATTGAATACTTAAATAAATCAACTTCAAGAATGCTTACCTTGGATCATTTCATTAAAATTGGAAAAGATTGTAATAAAAAGGGAGATGCACTCCTGGAATTTGCGGAACAACAACTTGCGAACCATAAGGCAGAAGAGGCTGAAAGGAAATCTATTGCTAAGGCAGAGATGGAAGAACTTGAAAGAAAAGAGGCTGAAAGGAAAGCTATTGCTAAGGCAGAGGTGGAAGAACTTGAAAGAAAAGAGGCAGAGAAGAGAGCAGAATTAAGACAAGAAGAAGAAAGAAAGGTGGCAAGAGATGAAATCCTACGGATTGAAGAAGAGAATAAATTGAAACGACAGGAAATCATATTGCAGCAAAAAAATGGAATTGCAACGGCTTAAATTGGAAACAGCAAAACTTAATTCGCAGGGTGCTGCAGCAAGCCAAAATGATAATGCTCAATCTGGATCTTCATCCAACCGACTTAAGGGCAATTATTACTTTAAGCTACCACCTTTCAAATTACACGTCGACGATTTGTCATCATGGCTGGCGCGCTTTGAGGATATATGCAAGGTCAATAACCTTGACAAAACTGCATGGGCACTTAAACTCAAGGAATTTCTGGATGGCGAACCTGCAAGTGCAGCACAAAATATTGATCCAACATTAGCCACAGACTATGAGGCCATTAAGACGTTGTTATTACGTCGTTTCCACTTGAACGAAGAGGCATGTAGATTACGTTTCAAAAGTTTGTTGCCAGATAATAATAAAGACTTTACAGGGTTTATTGCTAACATACGCAATACTTTTACCAGATGGGTTGAACTGGCAGGTGTCAACAAATCTTACGACAAGTTAGTCGATTTGTTATTGAGGGATAAAGTGTTATCTTCTGTCAGCCCACCGTTCTTTGCTTATCTGCAAGAACGGAAACCAGAAACTATTGATGAGTTAGAAAAAATTTCGTTAAATTACTGCACCGATCATCCGAATGCTAACATTTCTGGCTCGTTAATAAGAGAACCTCTTCCTGTAGCCTCAAATATGGCATATCATAGTAATAACAAACCAAGAACACACAGTGTGGACAGAGGTAGGTTCAAAGGAAACTATGACATTAATTTTCATAAGGGACGTAATAGCTTTAACAATAACTTTAATAGAGGAAGACCACAAAACAGAAATTATTCACCTCAGTCCAGATACAACAGTAATCCACGTAACTCAAGTTATAATCGGTCATATAATTATAATAATGGTAACAATTGGAACAACAACAATAATTATAACTCGATACATCGAGATAACAGTTACAATAGACAACGGGATAATTCAACTGATTATTCTCGTCATCGTTCTCATTCTCGTAGATCGACAAATTATAATCATAATACAGGGGCAGCCGTTACTACTGCTACAACCCCTGGGGTTCAGAGTTCACCTACTAATAACAAAATATAGTCTTCGTCTACTTGTTTTGCAATGTATTATAACGTGGCAAATAGTTGCCCAAAATGTAATCTTATATTTCAGAAGGCAAAAGAGACAGTTCTGAACTGCGGACACATTTTACCAGAAGTCAGTCTAGCAGTCAATGACGGAACAGGCTCGCTGATCTTCAACAGAGGAAAAGTTAATGGATCCGTCATCTCAGTTTTAAGAGATTCGGGATCAACAACAATCGGAATCCGTCAGTCACTTGTTCATCCAAATTGTGTAACTGGAGAACATGTCAGGTGCATGACCTTTGGTGGAACTATAGAATGTTATCCAACTGCTATTATACATATTGATACACCTTTTTTCACAGGCAACGTTAAAGCATGCATGTTAAGAAACCCAATTGCCGACCTTATGGTGGGATGCATACACGGAAGTAAAGATTGCACACTAGAAGAGATTATTGAATGGGAAAAAAATAATCTATGCATCGGAAATGCAGTAATAACCAGAGCACATACGAAACAATTAGAGACTATGGACACTGCAAACAAGGAAACAGACAAACATGAAAGTATCGAGGTTCATTCTGCTATTGACCGAGTATCCTTTGCTGCAAAACAAAGGGAAGACAGGTCATTAACAAAAATTTTTGCATTGGTCAACAAAGTTGACAATCTTGCTATGAACAATAATAATAGTCATTGGTTTCTTATTAAAAATGACATTCTACTAAGATGTTTTATGGATAAAACTCATGTAAGACAACAGGTCATGGTACCTTTTGCTTTTAGACGGTACATACTTCAACACGCACATGATTCTAAGTGCGCAGGTCACATGGGATATACTCGTACACGTTCGCGAGTATTATCTTCTTTTTTTTGGCCGGGAGTGTCACGAGATATTTCACAGTACGTACGCTCCTGTACGATATGCCAAGAAGTGAAAGCACGAGGAGCCTTTCACACGGCGCCTATTCAGGCTTGTGACATATCTGTGAGACCCTTTGACAAGATGGCCATTGATATTATTGGCCCACTTTTACCATCAGCCAGAGGACATAGATTTATTCTCACGTGCATCGATTTATGCACACGATGGCCAGAAGCCATCCCATTGAAAACAACCACCACCACAGATGTAGCTGATGCACTACACCTGATCTTCTCTAGAGTAGGTTTTCCTAGAAAACTTTTGTCAGATCATGGATCTTAATTTATATCTGAGACTATGACTGAAGTTATGAAAACTTGGAATATAGATAGAAATCTCAGCAGCATTTATCACCCAATGAGTAATGGTGCTGTAGAAAGACTTAACCGCACACTCAAACAAATGTTACATAAAGTTACAGTTAACCATCCACAGGACTGGGACAGAGTACTCCCAGCCGTGTTATTCGCTTATCGAGAGGTGCCACATGAACAAACTGGCTTCTCTCCGTTTCAATTAGTCTTTGGCGCTCCACCAAGAGGTCCTATGGGACTAATAAAAGACTTATTGATTGACTCCGAGATGACTCATTATACCCAGTCATCCTATGAGTATGTAATTAATCTCCGGAATAACATTATTGATGCCTGCAAAATGGCAACAGCTTCACCTGAGGCTGCTAAAGCGAAAGCTAGAACTTTCCAAAACAGTAGTAGACGATTACGTCAATTATTTCCAGGAGATCAAGCTTATGTGTTATTGCCACATAACGATAATAAACTACTCATCTCGTGGAACGGTCCATACCAGGTTATCAATAAGATTTCTGATGTTGATTATGTCCTAGACATTAAGGGACATCACAAAATATTTCACATAAATATGCTCAAACAATTTCATACTCGACCTGAACATCTACAAGCTATTTTTCATGAATTAGATGACACTGTCGTACCTAGATGTCACTATTCTAATTTGTCTGTTATCCAGGAAGAAGAATCTTCTTTTCCTGAGGTACAGTTAGCTTTACCTGTACCTATAGTACAGCCTAGCGAATCTTGGCGGGACGTAACCATCTCTTCGTCGGTTACACCCCAACAGCATCAACAGATTGCTGAACTTCTACAATCTTATCCAGATGTGTTGACCGACCTTCCAGGTCGCATATTAGTCATTAGTCATGACATCACTCTTAACGATGATACTCCAATTCGGGTACATCCATATTCTGTTCCTCTACACTTTCTTACTAAAACTACTAAGGAACTTGAACAGATGTTATCGTTAGGAATTATTGAAACTAGTAATTACCCATTTTCTTCTCCATTAGTTATTGTCCGTAAGAAGGACAATAACATAAGACTATGCATCGACTACAGAAAATTAAATGCACAAACAATAGTTGATAGCGAACCACATCCACTTCTCGACGACTTACTGCCACGTCTATCGACAGCAACTATATTCACTAAGATAGACTTAAGTAAAAGTTATTGGCAGATACCACTAACCGAAAAAGCTAAATACTACACAGCGTTTTCCACTCCGCAAGGTCTATACCAGTGGAATGTTATGCCTTTTGGGCTTGGTAACGCTCCAGCTACCTTTGTTCGCATGATGCGACACATTTTTTCAGGTAGACCAGACATTATTACATACATAGACGACATATGCTTATTTAGTTCATCTTTTGAGGAACATTTTTTGGGTCTTGAATACGTTTTGGACACATTAAGAAGGAACAATTTAACTGCTAAACCCACAAAATTACAAGTGGCATTTCATGAAATAACTTTTTTGGGTCACATTATTGGAGCAAGATATATCCGAACACTACCCAGTACGGTTTCTAAAATTTTAAACATTTCCGTTCCTCAAACGAAGAAACAGGTTAGAAGCTTGTTAGGTCTAGTCCAATATTACAGTAGATTCGTACCTAACTTGTCATCTATCACGGCTATCTTGTCCTCATTATTAAAGAAGGACATACCAGTGAAGGTGACATGGACTAGTAAGTGTAATAATGTATTCCTTAATATTATTAACATTTTTTCAAACCCACCAATTTTGAGACTAACTGATGCGTCCAAAAAGTTTATTCTCCGCACAGATGCGAGTAACTACGGAATTGGCGCATGTTTGCTCCAATATCATGACGACATCCTCCATCCAAACTTGTACGTCTCACGGAAACTGAAACCACCAGAAGTCAAATACTCAACTGTCGACTGCGAACTTTTAGCAGTGGTGTGGGCAATAACGAAATTAGAGAAGTTCCTGCTGGGAGCCCTATTCGTAGTACAGACAGACCAGAAGGCCGTAGCATCACTACGACGGGCGAATCATAAAAGTCCAAAGCTCACCAGATTCGCTATTCTCCTTCAACCTTTTGACTTCTCAATCGAGTACATCACAGGAGCAGATAACGTCTTGGCAGATACTCTATCTCGAAATCCTACTGATGTCGAGTCCTGAACTATATTAACGTCGAAGATACTTACTCAAGAGACATAGCACTATAATGGCTGTTCTACATAGACATGAACTATTGCCTACAATACAAGTATCTGCTTACTAAAGACTTTATATACGAAATGAATGAAATCAATTGATTCTATGTTCGTATTTACGCCAGGACTTTGCTTGATATCCATTCATGATAAAACTATTGGACACATTTCCGTGCATCAAGTGAAAATCATAAAAAACACTATCAAAGTAACTCAGTATGCGACATGAACTATTGTCAATAACGTCGATACTTATGAACTGAAACACTTAAACATTTTTTCTAATCGGAATTCACCAGGATCAAGCCTACGTATGGATCATCATATCCAACTTTAATTAATTTTAATTAAGTACGTTAGAATAATGGAAATTAAAATGAAAAGTGAGATATATAAAAATAAAAATAAAAATGAAATTTGGAAAAAAATGAAAGAAGAAAAAAAAAATAAGAACTCACATGATTCTTAGATAATGTTATTGTATGTAACTACTATATTATATAGTTATTAATTATGTTGATACATTACATACTATATTATTGTTTAAATTAGTTAATTTAGATAGGTATTAACAACTTAATACTAAACTTAATTAATCTCCAACACACATAACTAAGTTAAATTTATACATTACATTTTCGCTACTTTATTCTTCATTTATTTATTTCTCTCCTTAACATATCCTTTCATTTTTCTTACATTAGATTTTCAACAACTTTATTCTTATTACACACTCAATATAATTAATTAGTTTAATTTTAAATTTAGATTAGTCTGACGTGACATTTCATTGCGACATATTTTAATTTAATTAATTATTTAATTAGATATCAACATTAGCCATTCTCTTTTAGTTCATATCAAATTTATGTATAACATTTATGTATAATATGATCATTAATATATTAGATGACTGTTAGTAAGTCGACATGACCACGACATTTGTTCTAGACAGAACATCGTAGGCCATATGCCGCATTTTTGTTAAATTTTTTGATATTGTTAAATTTTTTGATAGTCATTCAGATAGGTTTTTGAAAAAAAAAATCTATCTAATAGATTTTTTTTTCCCCGGTGGACAGGGAATTGTTACGGTAGATTAATTGGCATTGTCTGCTAGAGGTTAGCAGCATGAGATTTTAGGGGTTACAACGTTTAATGTAATGTAAAAGTATTATTAGCCTAGTGAACGCTGTGACGTTTCAGCGTTGGTAGTCACGCACGGTGACCAAGAGACGGGACCCTTTTTCAAATGACCGTCAAACGGAGAAGACGTGTCTTTATATTCTTATAGTGTCGGGCATGGAATGCCACACAATTATATTGTATTAAATAATGGACATGGGTCAGTCCACTGTTATGATGAAGAAAGATGAATTTACAGGTTAGTAATTGACTAAACCTTGTCGAGATGAATTAACAATCCGTTTTAGTTATACTAGTGCCAGACGCATAATCTCACTGTCGGTCGTTGGGATTACCAACCACGCGTGTATATAGTTATGTCGTTCTGCCTACAGTAATTCAGATGTATGAGACAAAGGACTGATATGCAAGATAGCTAACTCAACATAGGATTCTAATTTATATTTGTGATGTAATTCATGATCAACGTACGATGTCTACAAAATGTATAATAAAATGTTTGTTTGGACTCTAGCCATGACTTATCCAGTCTATGAACATTTGGGAATTCAATTATCACTATCATGGTCTCAAGGTAATTTAAACCCACATTCGCATACTTAACATCAAAGGCATGATGCTCTAAAAATGATGAACTGTAAACCAGGTTACGGCGATTGACTATTAAGCTTTTCAACAATCCGTTGGGCTGATTCTCCGACCGCAGCGGAATTGGGACAATTCAACAACGACAATTGAAGTCAGAGAGATCTTCACAACATCACCACCCCCCGCAACACGTAGCGAGGTGGTGGTTCAGGCAGACGGTTCTGGGTTGAAGTCCGCGGTAAGCAGATCCCGTCTGCAAGATACCTAGTTGTGTGTATTATTGATTAACATGAAGGTTAACAAATAAAAGACAAACTATGAAGACCGAGAGATTCATAGCCCCCACTTAACACAGACGTCAATACAGTGTTTCTCAACATTTTTGTGTTCACACTTGTTGTCGTACATTTTTAGATAGGTTAGAAGATATTTATGGTCCCGTCTGAGCAGAGGTGATAGTGGTAAATTGGTGAGAATAAAGGTGTAAGCATAGATCTCACGAGTGAATAGTTAAGAAGAATAAGTTGTCTCTGGACTGAATAGTTTCTGTAGTCCAGCCTATCTATACGACTATATTGTAGTGTAAGACACTCTTCCAACCCCTTATCTCTAAAGATAAGTTTAACTAAACACACCAAAACACAATTATGTGACAAAAAAGACACATAAAAAGTGAAAAACTACGGTTAATTGGGTGTGGGTCTGACATACACACAAATGTAAGTTCTTTTTGTTGTTATTATCATTAAACATTTTACAACATCAAACATAAAGAGAAATCAATAAAATCATGTTTACAGATATATGAAAATAACCGAATAAGTGCCCTCTCATTGTTGAGAAATTATCCCAAAAGAAGTTAATAAGCCAAAGGTCAAAGATAAGCCCTAGGTTACAGAACAGACTATGAAAAACAAGTTCCCCACTAAATTACTACTCAGTAAAGTACTCAGTTTAGCGAAATAAAAAAGAAGTTAGTACAATAATTGTAATAAAGGAAAATATTCACTCTCTCAATCTCTCACTTTGTCATATGTGGCCACAAACACTCTTCCTTACCTATTAGTGGTGTTGGTATCCCTTGAAAAATTACAATAGTCTGAACCTATAATGTCAGGTGGGTTGCCCAAATTTGGCTCTAGTCCAACCTATATATATATATATCGAATAATAATTACAAAGTGGACTCCAAATTTGGTGGTTTAAATTTTCTTAGATGAATCATGTGTCACCGCAAATAGTTACTGAAGTGAGACGATATTAGGTAGTCTAAGAATAACTATGATGCAACTTGAGGTGAGCCCTATTAACTAGTCTGAGTATAACTATGGTAAGACTTGAGGTGATACAACTTGAGGTGAAATATTAGCTAGCCTGAGTATAACTATGATAAGACTTGAGGTGAACCATATTAGCTAGTCTGAGTATAACTATTATAAAACTTGAAGTGAGATCACATTAGGTAGTCTGAGTATAACTATGATAAATCTTGAGGTGAACCAAATCATGTAGTCTGAGAATAACTATGATACAACTTGACCTGAACCATATTAGCTAGTCTGAGTATTATTACACTAACGGCCACAGAAACGACCTGTGTCTCGTGTGAAAGCTCTTTGTCAGGAGCAGACTAACACAAAAAAAGAGAAAAGAAAGAGAACTAAAATTCATTTATATAAAAGATAAATCGAATGGTTCGAATCATTTATGAAAGTCACTGTTGTCGCTTTGGTAAAATCTGTTTGCCCTATTATTTAGATTAAATACCCTGTTCAACCCATTCTGTAATGGGCCGTTTCTGTCATAAGGGATATAATGTATGAACTTTTCTAAAACCTATTTCTGACGCTAGACTGATGTTAGACCTGAAATTGGCTGGTCCTGAAAGTGATCACTAGTTGACTGCCTGCATTCTTCCTGCCATCTGCTTGTTCTTAATGTTCGATCAATTGCTGAGGTCTTTTTCTGCATGTGTGTCTTTTGCCACATCTGTTCTCTCTATTTATCTGGCAACCCTGACAAGGGCTAGTGTTGCGCACATATTCTTTTGTGTGGAATTTTGTGACGCAAAGATTACTGTTGGTAGGCATACAAATGTAAAGAATAACTATTTGTCTGATGAAAAGTATTTAATTGAGACTCAATGATTCTTAGACTAAGGGTCATAACCCTGATTAGTCGATATTGTATTCGGTTCTACGTATTATCGGTTCTTGTGTCTCGATCTGGCGTATGAATTCTAGATCTATGTCATTTTTCGTCTGTTATGGCCAGAAACAGATTGGTCTTGCTTAAAATGTTAATGGCTCGAATTTATAGGTATTCCTTGACTATTTAAGAAGATTAGGTATTATATCTTTGAATCTTTGTATTTATATGTCGGCCTATTTTTTGAGCTGAACGCTGGGGTCAAAAGGCGTTTTCTGCGCATGCGTCGATTTGGGGTGTCGACGAAGAAGGCTGTCATGTCATCGCTGCTATTGGCTAGTCGTTTAGAACTTTAAAGATTGATCTCTGTGAATTATTCTAGGAAGGAGATGATGTCTCTGTATGACTGTTTTATCAGAGATTCTCCTAGTGTTCTTTGTTAACGCCAAGGAATGGCGTGCGTTATTCGCTATTGTGTTTATTCCTAATGCAAGGTAAAACCAAACCATTTTTGCTGAACTTTGTTTGCTAAGCCTAGATGGCAGACGTATTATCACACATCTAGAATTGTTGAATGCAGATGAAGATGACATGTTATATGGCAGCACTAAATTATTTGATGAATCAGCCTTATTGATAACAGAAAATGTATGGAAGCCCTCGGAGAACATTTATGTACGAATTATGAATAAATTCTACTTATGATTTATCATCCTGGGTAAGCGAAGCTCATGGAGGAAAGCCATTTTGAATTCCCGTCATTGTGAACGGATCATTGTCGGAGAAAAGAAAAGGTCTTAATATTTGATGATGGTACAGAGATCTACATATCATGAACACCCACTACTGTGGTTTAACATTGTTGCTATAAAGTTTTGATAAATTTACGGCTTGTGAAATTTAGCCAGAAGAAGGTTCGGACAGTGAACCATTGTTGATGTTTATGTATTTACCTTTACTGACGCGATAAGTTAGTTGGAGCATGGGACGATAGACAACCAGAACATTGAGTGCTTGCCTACTACCGCTCCATTGTATTTATATGCTACATGAATGTACAGCTGATGTTACCACCCATTTGTCAAATATATGATGATATTTTGCCAACCTGTACTGTGACTGTAATCGTGATGTCCGAATGTGCGTCCTCATTAAACCATAGAAAAAGTCCACAGTCGTCCCTGTCGTTGACTTCCAGCAGAGTGAGTGTGTGTCCAGTCCACTTGTCAACTCTACAGAACATTCCATCATTCGCGTACCTTGTACTCTCACTCCATGTTTACACAACCCTGCGTCGGTCAAGTTGACCTTTGTTTTCCATCATACGCCCAGTCTTCACCTACCTACAACACCCATCATTATAACACGACACGTCCGAGGGAGTGTTAACACTGGTGGCTTTGATACATAACACTTGTCATTGCAACACTGGTAGTCGAGGATGGTTGTTACACTGGTGGCCAGATTCCTGGGTCTAACCTTCGCAGAGGACTGATTTGGAAATCAACTACTGATGGTTCCCTGACGCCTCATACGACACACTAGCAGTACAACTCTACACTTTGTCAGCACTTTGCCACGTGACCTGTCAGAAGCAGTAACTAGGTCAGCGTTTGTTGACATTTTTCATTGTATAGACAGCATTACACAGAACGTTTGGATCGAGTGTTTATCTGTTTTAATAAGGAATGCAGTGGTAGTGAACTGAGAAGTCCTTCTAGAAACTATCAACGTTGGAGCTTCTTGAACTGCTCTATATATTGAACATTGTAATAGTTTAGTTCAAAAATTTAGTATCTATTAAAGTGGCAGTTTATTTTCTTTACATTAGAAATGCCATTATATAACAGCTGAACCGTCTCTACAACACATTCCATTTATATGATGTATATGTATTTATGTTTAAATGTTTACATATTATTTGTGTGTCTATGTTGTGGGCGGTTGGCGAGGTGACTAATATAAGATTTCCCAAGTAACATAGGGCTTATATTAGTGTTCTATAAGAGCAAATTTTCTTAATTGAAAATTTGCTAGCGACAATTTGTTGCTATCCATATTAGCTGTGACGACTGTACCTATCGTTGATTTTGTAATATTTTTCTATTCTTTAGTTTTGATTACATTTATTTGTATTTGTAGGTCTATTCTTTTCTGTCATTCAGTTCTATACACACTTTATGTTTATACATTGTGACGTCATTTGTTTTGTTTACATTTTCGCAGTTATCATCACATCCTTTGTGAGATTTCCTTCAGTTTAATTTTTTTTTTTTTGGTTGACTTCTGCGAATGTTATCGTAGTATTTTGAATATTTGTCTTCGTATTATTGTTATTGTTTTCTTTTCTATTGGCACACATACTTAGACATACACTATGGGCATTTTGATTGAACTTATGATATAAATGTCTTATGATATTGTTATTATATAATAACCATAAAGTCCTTATAAAAGATTTGTCTTCAAAGGAGATTGAGATTAACGGAGCTGATTATACAAGTTTTATTGAAAGCTTGCTCCTGTGTGGTGAAATAAATTGTATTATTTTTTCAGGTAACTAGTCACATAGTGTTAAACATTATGGCGACTTTAGAATACTTTATTGAGCAAGGGAAATCCCTTAAAGTACCACCTGAGGAGTTGAGACTTTTTGCTACAACGGAGTATGCCAAGGCATTGAAAGCAGAAGAAAAAAAAAGAAAATTCAAAATGAAAAGCAGAAAATAGATGCTGAGAATTTGAAACTGCAGATGCAGGCAGATGAAAGGAAATTCCAGATGGAAATGGAAAAACAGAAAAGAGAAGCAGAGGCTGAAGAAAAAAGATTACAAAGGGAAGCTGATGCTGAAAATAAGAGATTAGAAGCAGAGGCTGAAGAAAAAAGATTACAAAGGGAAGCTGATGCTGAAAATAAGAGATTAGACAGAGAGGCTGAACAAAAGAGATTGGACATAGAAGTTGAACAAAAGAGATTAGACAGAGAGAGTGAAGAAAAAAAAGAAAAAACAAAGATGGAACATGAACATCAGGAAAAACTTTTAGCTTTTGAAATAGAAAAATTGAAATTGACGAATATGAGTAGTGTCAATCAGTCATCTGGTAATAATGGTAAACCTTCTACTTTTAAGGTTAAGCTACCACCGTTCAATCCTTCCAGTGACGATATTACATTCTGGCATCATAGATTTGAACGTGCTTGTCGAAATCATAATGTGGATAGATCACAATATGCAAATCAGTTATCAGAGAATCTGAGAGGTGATTCTCTGACTAGTGTAAGTCTTGTAGAAGAGGCTGATAAAGATAATTATGATGTTATTAATGCAGCCTTGATAAAAAATATCAATTGTCAGAAGAGGGTTATCGTCTTTTGTTTAAGACGATGGTGCTTGAGGCAGGAGTTGAATTCTCAGAATTCATAGCAAAGGCACGTCTTACATTTACAAGATGGATTGAGCTATCCAAAACAGAAAAAAACATATGAAGCACTTATGGATTTGTTACTCAGAGATAAGATTATGTCATGTGTGAATAAACCATTCCTTGAATTTATACATGAGCGTAAACCCAAAACACTAAAAGAAATGGAAGAATATTGTTCCCAATATGTCACTGCACACCCTGACGTAACTTTTGGCAACATTAAGATTAAGGAGAGTATGCCAGTTCTTCAGTAACACCATACAATCCTAGTTATTCAAACAAATTTCAGAGACCACAAAACAGGTTAGATAAAAAGGGTAACCATAATAGTTATCTAAACCAAGGTAACCAATCATTTCAGGGTTCTTCTTCGAATAACTGGAGACGAGCCGACAGCCCTCGATTCACAATTATAGGAATTTCCGCAAAGGAAGTCATTATAGAACCTATCCAAGTTATCCGTCATGGAGACAACAAGATCATAATTACAGAGATACTCATTATAATGATCATGATAATAGTAACCATGAGAACTATGACTCAAACCCAAATAGGGATTATAATAAAGGTAACAATAATAATTACAGAGGCAATAATAATCGAGGTAGATCACAATACAAAAAACGTAAATCTCATTTCCAGGCAAACTCTGCACAGCAAGAGTCCCATGAAGCCTATAAACAAGCTAAAGATAATAATAACGCTAATAATATGGCGTGTTCCGCTTTTGATTTTGGGAGAGCGTCTCAGTGCTTCCAATGCAAAACATTATTTGAACCAACTACGGTGTCTACTTTAAGTTGCGGACACCCTCTTTCCGCTCTTCCTGCGTCAGTCTCGCATGATGGAAGACGTTCTCTTGTCTTACACAAAGGTTTAGTAAATGACAATCCAGTCTCAGTTCTTTTTTATTCTGGATGCACCACAATTGGTGTTAGACAGACGCTCGTAGATCCTTCGCATGCAACAGGCAAAGTAGTCAAATGTGTAACATTTGGCGGCACCTTAGAGAAATACTCTACTGCTATCATTAAGATTGCTACTCCTTTCTTTACAGGAGATGTTCACGCATGTCTTCTGCCGAACCCGATCGCCGATCTTATCATCGGTCGCATTCACGGAGTCAAAGAATGCACTCCGCGACAAATTTCTGTTTGGGAAAAACAAAATATGCAAAATGCTAATGCTGTAGTCACTAGAGCTCAATCTCTTAATATGCCTCAAACTTCATCTACTGAAGATAATGAAGTGCATAACCAAGATGATCCCTTGGTAATTTCTCGTGACTCATTTATAAAACAGCAAGAAGATGATCCCACTCTAAAGAAATTCTTCATTCTTGCAACAAAAGGTGATCCGAATAAAGACACAAGTCGTAAATCGTGGATTACAAAGAAGAATGGCGTACTTGTACGTATGGTTCAAGACTCCATTACGTCAAGTCATTCTCAAATCCTGGTTCCCAAGAATTTGAGCGTTAAAATTTTGCAGCACGCTCACGACTCTCAGTGTGCTGGACACATGGGTTTTTCCCGTACTAAGTCAAGAGTCCTTGCGGCTTTCTTTTGGCCATTGGTAAACAAGGACATACGGATTTATTGCCGATCGTGTAAAGTATGTCAAGAGGTCAAATCCAGAGGTCCACACCATGCTGCACCTATTCAGGCTGCAGACATTCCTATTCGGCCGTTTCAGAAAATGGCAATAGACATTATTGGTCCGTTTAAGATCAAGTCTGCCAGAGGACACCAGTTTATCTTGACATGTGTTGATATGTGCACACGTTGGCCAGAGGCTTTTCCTCTGAAGAGCATTACTACTGCTGACATTGCAGATGCTCTTTGGCTTATATTTTCTCGTCTGGGATTTCCCGGAGAAATATTATCAGACCATGGCACACAACTAATATCGGATACCATGTCTCAAGTAAAGTCTACCTTGCAAATACAAAGATCTTTGAGTAGTATCTATCACCCAATGTCTAATGGGATGGTCGAACGCCTAAATAGAACACTCAAAAACTTATTAGGGAAGATAACTGAGGATCATCCTCAAGATTGGGACAGGGTTTTACCTGCGGCCCTCTTTGCGTATAGAGAGGTCCCCAATGAACATACAGGATTTTCTCACTTTGAACTTGTCTTTGGCGCGCGACCGCGCGGCCCTATGTCTTTGCTTCATGATCTCATAACCGCTGATAATATCGACGATGACACAAAATCCTCTTATGAATATGTCATCGCGCTTAGACAAAAGATTATCGAAGCATGCAAATTAGCAACTTATTCTTCTGAATTTTCTAAACAGAAGGCAAGGCAATTCGCCAACAAGAAAAGAACCTTACGTCAACTTTGTCCTTGTGACAAAGCATTTGTTTTGCTACCTTGTAGGGAAAACAGACTTCTTATTTCTTGGAAAGGTCCGTACGATATAATATCGAAAATTTCAGATGTTGACTATATTGTCAATATCGATGGGAAGCATAAAACCTTCCACATCAACATGCTTACGGAATTCCATGAACGTCCGGATTATTTACAGCCTATTTTCCAGGCAACGGACGATTCTCCAGTCCAACATAGTCATTACTCATCACTGTCCGTAATACAGGATGAGGAAACAAGTTTTTCTGATGTTAATCTTCCGCTTCCAAAGATCCCACTTCATTCTAGTGAATCATGGAAAAACGTTACTGTTTCTCCTGATTTGTCTTTAGGAGAACAACGACAAGTTTCGACAATGTTACAAACATTTCAGGATGTCCTCCCTGACATCCCAGGGCAAACTCATGTCATTGAACATGACATTATTCTAACTGACCATAATCCTATTAGGGTTAGGCCTTATCCTATCCCTATACATTTTCAAGCACAGGTTGAGAAGGAGTTGGATGAGATGATAGATTTGAAAATAATTGAACCATCCACTTCTGCATATTCTTCGCCGATGGTTATTGTTCGAAAAAAAGACAATAACATACGTCTTTGCGTTGACTATCGCAAATTGAACCAAGTTACGAAGTTCGATGCTGAACCTATGCCTTTACTAGAAGAGCTACTTACTAGGCTTTCTAAATCTCATTTTTTCACTAAACTTGATTTGTCTAAAGGATATTGGCAAGTTCCGTTATCTGAACGCGCCAAACCTCTTACGGCTTTTTCTACACCTAGGGGTCTCTTCCAATGGAACTTCATGCGTTTCGGGCTTATGAACGCTCCAGCTACATTCGTACGCATGATGCGTCGAATCCTATCTTATCGGTCAGATGTCATTGCATACCTAGACGACATCTGTCTTTTCAGCGATACTTGGGAAGATCACTATTCGGGGTTAGATGAATTACTGTCTACTTTACGCGAGCATAACCTGACAGCGAAACCCTCTAAAGCCTACATTGATTTTACCGAAATTTCCTTCCTAGGCCACCGAGTCGGTCATGATTTCCTAAAGACAGAGGACCATAATATCACTAAGATACTTAACATCTCTATCCCTAAGACTAAAAGGCAAGTGCGAAGTCTCTTAGGTCTTATTCAATTTTATGGAAGATTCATTCCGAATCTATCCTCTATCATAGCACCCCTTTCTACACTACCAAAGAAAGGGTCTCCTAATGTGGTTCACTGGTCTCAGGAATGCCAATCCTCGCTGGATAAGATCAAAACCATGTTTTCAACACCACCTATTTTAGTGTTACCTACGAAAGATAAAACATTTTTTCTTCGTAGTGACGCTTCATCCACTGGGATTGGAGGGGCACTAATGCAAGAGTACTCTGGAACTCTGCATCCTGTAATGTATATCTCCAGAAAACTTAATGCTGCAGAAAGGAATTACTCGGTTTTAGACGGTGAACTTTTGGCGATGGTCTGGTCAATCCTTAAACTACAAAGATTCCCTCTAGGCGCACATTTCATAGTAGAAACCTATCAAAAAGCTCTTACGGCTATACAGAGTAAGAATTTGAAGAGCTCGAGGTCTACTCGATATGCAATTGCTCTTCAACCTTTTCATTTCTCGGTACGAGCTATCCGTGGATCAGATAATGTGATGGCAGACATTTTGTCTAGATGCCCACATGATTCCACCTAACTGTTAGTTCTTGGAATTTCTAATACGTGTCATGAAATATTCTAATCCACATATATAAATTATTAGGTAAATATGAAGCCTAACAAATAAAATTAATAAAGAGAAGAGCAATGGAAAAATAACAGTGCTGTCACAAAGAATGTACTCGAAATCCCCCGTGTTTTCTGCTTCGTCTGCAAATTGTAACGCTTTCACGTTGATAGTAAAAGCTTACTGTATTATACCCGCTTTCTTCAATGAAACGTGTGCTGTATTTCTTGGAAAAACATTGAGAGGCAGACTGCGTAATGACCTAAATTAATCCTAACATTAATTATACTGCGTTACCAAAACGAACGAACAGATGGACTAAAGGATAAAAAGAGAAGGGAGAGGCAGAAAGCCGAACACTAAACACGCGTCTCGCTATTAATGCCACCCCCAACCCGCGTCGCGCGATACACAATTACTACTATCACGCGTGTAAGACTACATGCACTAATTTTTTTTTTCAGACGGACAGTGATAAAATACATTAACCATCCCAGAGTTAGGTTTTAAAATCATAAAAAACGCTTATTAGGAAAGATAACCATAGATGGGTTTACGGTTGAAAACATAACAGTACCCAGACAGCACATCTTCGAAACAGGAGGTAGAAGAAATTGCATATTTTGAACGCAGCCACGTAGCTCCTTTAAATTTGTATTTTTGGGTTCCTTAGGGTTTGCTGACAAAGAATATGTAAAACGTTACGCAAATAGTCCAGGAATTAATAAATTATAACCAAAATAAAATATTGGGGATGCCTGACAGCATAAAATCATTTCTGCTCATAAGATTTTTTTTATAACGTGTTTGAAAAAAAATTTACGTTACAGAAATAGTCTACCATGTAAACTCCAAATTGATTGGAGCGCAACAAATGAAAGCCTAACCACGATTGGTCGGACTATAAATACTATCTTTCGTTGTCAAGGGAGACGGGGAAGGGTAACATTTTTTCAAACACTTGTCGAAACGGGGCCTCATTGGTCAGACTCGCTGATATACACACTTGGGAGCGTTAGTTCGAAACCACTTGTTTAAATAAACTTGATAAAACATCAGTGCGTTGAAGCCAGCTTATATTTTGCTAAATAAAAGCCTGGAAGATAAGCAGATGGGAATTTTGCCAGTTTGTGCCAGAATTCATTGCTAATCAACGTATCTGTGTTATTCTATGAATTGTGGTAAGCTTGAACCATTCAGTATCTTTTAATGAAAAATTGAATGTGAATTGTTAATTTATGCCTGTATATATATGTGTAGTTCAGTGGCAAACGTGAGGTAAAGCCTATAATGCTCCAGCCTGAACAGAGGGTGTCGGAGAGAAGTAAAACGGCATGGAATGGCCAAACAGTACACTGACACCTGGATGATTGAATAGAAAGAAATAATGCTGGAAGTGCAGAGGCGTAGTAACCATTAAGAAGGGTAATACTGGAATAAAGTATTTCAAATGAAGCTGACAGTTGGCCTAATGCTCTGAACTCAATGTTTGTGCTGTGTTGTGATCAGTGTAACAAGAGAGTATAAGTTAGTTATGAAGTAGAAGGTACATCCTTCTTGATTTCAGGGACCGTGGTCTTGATGGTAGTGAGCAGCACCTGGTCAGAGCCTTGCTGAATCCTGAGTCGGACAGCATACTCCTTGGTCTTTTTAGCTATCAGTGAGGTGTCTCCTGAACCCAGAGGAGAATTCGAGCAGAGGAGTCCTTTCCTGCCGCCATCACGCCAGATAAGCGAATTGGCCAGCTGAGCTCAACATTATGTCCCCTCATCTTGAAATGACTTTGTAAATTTAACATTAAGAGGGGAATTTTATTGTCTTAATATCAGGAACTGAGAACATCTCCAATACTAGTTTCCTTAAGACAAACTATTGAAGTCATGATGACAACTACCAACAAAGCTTGAACAAAACAAAACCAGTATTACCTCATACTACTATTACACAACTGACACACATAGGATATTTTTAATAATATATGTCACTACCAGATTCATATTAATACATTCTGTACATAACTTGTAATTAACATTGATTGTGATTCCTGGTTCCTTTGTCTTTGAATCAGGACACACATATGCCTTTATGACAGAAATGAATACATATTGTTATTTGAAAAGTTACGAGTGTCTCCTGTAAGATATTCTCATAGAGTGTTATATGTATGTGAGTGTCACAGTGTTGTCAAGAGTAGTGGATTAAATTAAATTGTTTATCTGTCTGTTGTTGTGACTTACACTTCACCATACTCATACCCTAGACACATAACGTAGCATCACACTATTCCAGAATAATTCTGACTGAGATATAGAGATATGTGGTAGCAAGTAAGGTTATCTATAATACACTACTCTTAATAGATATAGATACCTTCACAGCTGATCTCAGTCAGTACACTAAGTCCCCTATAAATATTTATAACATCCCACTTCACCACATATATTGGGGTCTCGCTCTCGGGATTTTGAATCTTTAACTATTAAAAATATTGGGGATAATTCACTTCAGGGAATATAAGAATTAAAAGGTATCCTTGGGTGGAATTAAATAAGGTTGAGCTCACGGTGCCTGTGTTGTCCATTAGAGATTGAATTGTTGGTTAGACATTATATAAAGTTACCTGATAGACAATGGCGGACCTGGCCAAATTTCGATCTGCTGCGGTTCAGACTGCAAAAGAGTTAGGATTAGATGGGCAAGTTATGGTTGCCTATGTCACGACGGAATGTGACAAATTTATTGAACGCGAAGAAAGAAGGTTTGAAGCCGAAAGAAAGTTAGAGGCTGACAAGGAAATTAAGAAGTTACAATTTGAAGCTGAGGCTGAGACTAAGAGGTTGCAAGCTGAGGCTGAGACTAAGAGGTTGCAGATTGAGGCTGACAAAGAGGCTAAGAAATTGGAAGCAGAAGAGAAGAAATTAGCTGCAGAAGAAAGAAGATTGACTGCAGAGAGGGAAGCAGAAAAGGAGGAGAAAAGATTACAAAGGGAACATGAGTTACGACTAAGGGAGTTGGAGTTTCAAGGCCATGCTCCTGAAAATGGTGCCAGCCCCTTTGCCTCTGATGCTACGGTTACTCAAGGAGCCTCAACCTCAGCTATGAACTTTCATTTAGATCATTTTGTTGAAAAAGACGATGATATTGAGAGCTATATAAATAGGTATGAACTATTAGCTACCACGTATGGGTTAGAGAGAGAAAGGTGGAGCTTAAAGTTATCTCAGGGACTTCGTGGGGCAGCTTATGAAGTTTTTGCAAAAATGAGCAGAGGTGATAAGGAAAATTATGACATGCTAAAGCAGGCTCTTTTGTTAAGGTATGAAAAGAATGCAGAATTTTATAGGAAAAAATTTAGGAATGCTAAACTACTGTCAGGTGAAACCTATCACCAGTTCTCTGCACGAATAGAGACATACTTGGAGAAATGGACTTCTCTGGGGAAAACCCAAGATCTTAAGGAAATGGTCCTTATAGAGCAACTAAGAGAGTCCATGGCTCCAGACCTGAGAAAGTTTCTCATGGAACAAGGTGCAGAGAGGCTGGGTGAGTTGCTAAATGTTGCTGAAAGGTATCAAGCAGCTCAAGCAGAGGTAACAGGTAATAAAAAGAAACAAGTGGATAACTTTAGGGCACCACAGAACTTTAATAAATTTGATCCTAAGGATCAAAATAAAGGTAAGCACCAATTTGATAGGCCACGGTATGAAAATAAAAATAAATTCCCACAATTCGATGAAAGGAAATATGATGAAAGAAAATCTTTCAACCAAGGAAAAAGGTGGTGTAAAAATTGTAAGATGAACAATCATGACACTGACCATTGTAGAAGGAAACCTCCTCATTTTGCTGCTATGACATCGGGGAAAAAGGAAAAGAAGGGCAAACCTGAAGAATTACAGGAACCATACCACCCCCCAGTGTGTGAAGATGTCATTTGTAATGGTGTCACTATAAGATGTTTATATGATACCGGTTTAGATTACGATTCCGTTGTGAGTTCTCACCTGGTGCAGGCCGATCAATACACCACAGAAACAGTGGAGATTCAAACTGCAACCAAGGATGTAGCTACCATGACACTTCCCGTCGCCCGAATAAAAGTGAAAACGCGATATGTGGAAGGAATCATAAAAGCAGCAGTGATAAATGAGCCAATCTACCCTCTAATATTGGGGTGTAGATATGTCTTCTTGGGGAATCCCAAGAGACCTGTGATATTGGCAACAGTGCAGACCAGATCACAGACAAAGAAGGAGGAGGATAATCCCATAAATACTCACCCAGATGAGATGAGGAAGGCACAGGCTGAGGACAAAACACTCAAGCCATGTTTCAAGAAGTTGCCCAAATCTCATACACCTCCAGGCAAGGGAGAGTTTTATATGAAGAACAAATTGATATATAGGAAGGCTGGATCTGAATCCAATGGTCACGGACAGCTGGTCCTTCCCACTTCATATAGGACTAAAGTGTTGGAACTAGGGCATGCGATTCCCTTCAGTGGTCATATGGGAATCAGCGCAACAGGACAGCGAATAGCTTGTCACTATTTCTGGCCAGGAATAACTGAAGATATCAAACGATATGTAAAATCCTGTCCAGAGTGCCAACGAGTAGCACCTAAACATTGGACTGCACCAGCAACTCTGGGGGAAATGCCCATAGTGGGAACACCCTTTGAGAGAGTTGCCGTGGATCTTGTGGGACCTCTCACACGAACCAAGAGAAGGAACAGCTACATTCTGACTCTGGTGGACACTTGTTCTATGTGGGGAGAGGCAGTAGCCCTGTCATCGATTGATTCAAAACATGTGGCAGAGGCATTGCTCACAATTTTCACAAGATTAGGTTTTCCCAATCAAATCTTGACTGATAATGGCTCTCAGTTCAAGGGGAAACTAACTGAAGAAGTTTTCAGGATCTTCCAGGCAAAACACTTCCATTGTAGTGTGTATCATCCCCAAGGGAACGGCCAAGTGGAAAGATTTAACGGCACATTGATGTCGATCCTGAGAAAGTTGGCACACGAAAAACCAGATACATGGGACCAGTACCTGCACGCCGCCCTCTTTGCTTATCGGGAGGTACCCCATAGTTCAACCGGTATGGCCCCGGCAACATTATTGTTTGGAAGGCCAATAAAAGGTCCACTTGAAGCTTTGTTAAGAACGTGGACTGATGAAAAGGCAGAGGAAAACATTACATCTTCATACCAGTATGTGAATGAGCTGACCACTCGGTTAAAAACTGGCTGGAAACTTGCCAATGAAAATTTGAAACAAGCCAGGAAGAAACATGCTGCCTATTATAACAGGAAGGCGAAAGACAGAGATTTGGCTGTGGGAGAGAAGGTACTGCTTCTTTTGCCTGAGAGCCAGAATAAGTTACAGATTGGATGGCAGGGTCCATATACAGTTTTAGAGAAGGTGTCTAGAACAAATTATAAGATAGATAAGAAGGGGAAAGAAAAAATCTATCATGTGAATCTCCTGAAGAAATATTTGGAAAGAGAACATCAGGAAGAGACACACTTGTTGACCTTGTCCATCGCCATGGAGATGAAAAAGGAACCACTTTCATCATTTGAATATCCATTACACCCCTGTGAGACAGCAGCACAGGTGAAAATCAGTACACATTTAACGAAAACTCAGAAAGAGAGAGTGCAACAGGTTCTAAATACTCATGCAGAGGTGTTAACAGACCGACCAGGGCATACAAACCTATTGGAATATGATATGAAACTCATAGACTCCACACCTGTCTGTATGAAACCATATTCGATTCCGTTTGCTAAGGAGAAAGCTTTGAAGGAAGAGATAGACTATCTGTTGAAGGAAGGAATTATTTCGCACAGTGAGTCTTCGTATAGTTCCGGAGTGGTACTCTTAAGGAAGCCTTCTGGAGAACATAGACTCTGTATAGATTACAGGAGACTGAATGCTATTACAGAAGGACAGGTGGATCCATTGCCGGATACAAATCAGCTGTTTGCCAGACTAAATAAAGCTAAATATTTCTCAAAAGTGGATCTGAGTAAAGGATACTATCAGATTCCAGTAAAGCCTGAGGTTAGACCATACCTAGCTTGTAGTACCTCAGAAGGACACTATGAGTTTAATAGATTGCCATTTGGATTGAAGAATGCGCCTAGTGTCTTCTCTAGAATGATGAGAAAATTGTTGGATGTAAACATTTCGGAGGAACGTAATGAATCCCTGAGTTGCCTCTTTGATTGAGGATATTCCGAATGTTTCATACAGGATAATAAGAAGATTATGGGATCCACTACTAAAACTCTGCTATCACCAGGTATATGTTATCTTCTCATAACTTACATTTTGAGGGAAATATAATGTTCTCTGGACATGTCATTGTGCAGACTCAGAGAAGAGAAATGGTGAATACGGGTTGCGAAGCAGCATTAAGACAAGCACTCACACTTGCAGCTGTTCAGTAACATAACCGAAATATATTATTGGATGTAGAAGTCTGAGGCAGATTTCATGAGTAGTGCCTACTCTGAATGGACCCAACTACATAAAACCATGATAGCACCATAGCAGAGTAAAGTCAAGTTGACTTACATTTATCTATGTGTATATAGAATAAAGGACTGACATATAATGTCTGTTTTAAGAGGGGAGGTGTCATGAAATATTCTAATCCACATATATAAATTATTAGGTAAATATGAAGCCTAACAAATAAAATTAATAAAGAGAAGAGCAATGGAAAAATAACAGTGCTGTCACAAAGAATGTACTCGAAATCCCCCGTGTTTTCTGCTTCGTCTGCAAATTGTAACGCTTTCACGTTGATAGTAAAAGCTTACTGTATTATACCCGCTTTCTTCAATGAAACGTGTGCTGTATTTCTTGGAAAAACATTGAGAGGCAGACTGCGTAATGACCTAAATTAATCCTAACATTAATTATACTGCGTTACCAAAACGAACGAACAGATGGACTAAAGGATAAAAAGAGAAGGGAGAGGCAGAAAGCCGAACACTAAACACGCGTCTCGCTATTAATGCCACCCCCAACCCGCGTCGCGCGATACACAATTACTACTATCACGCGTGTAAGACTACATGCACTAATTTTTTTTTTTCAGACGGACAGTGATAAAATACATTAACCATCCCAGAGTTAGGTTTTAAAATCATAAAAAACGCTTATTAGGAAAGATAACCATAGATGGGTTTACGGTTGAAAACATAACAGTACCCAGACAGCACATCTTCGAAACAGGAGGTAGAAGAAATTGCATATTTTGAACGCAGCCACGTAGCTCCTTTAAATTTGTATTTTTGGGTTCCTTAGGGTTTGCTGACAAAGAATATGTAAAACGTTACGCAAATAGTCCAGGAATTAATAAATTATAACCAAAATAAAATATTGGGGATGCCTGACAGCATAAAATCATTTCTGCTCATAAGATTTTTTTTATAACGTGTTTGAAAAAAAATTTACGTTACAGAAATAGCCTACCATGTAAACTCCAAATTGATTGGAGCGCAACAAATGAAAGCCTAACCACGATTGGTCGGACTATAAATACTATCTTTCGTTGTCAAGGGAGACGGGGAAGGGTAACATTTTTTCAAACACTTGTCGAAACGGGGCCTCATTGGTCAGACTCGCTGATATACACACTTGGGAGCGTTAGTTCGAAACCACTTGTTTAAATAAACTTGATAAAACATCAGTGCGTTGAAGCCAGCTTATATTTTGCTAAATAAAAGCCTGGAAGATAAGCAGATGGGAATTTGTGCCAGTTTGTGCCAGAATTCATTGCTAATCAACGTATCTGTGTTATTCTATGAATTGTGGTAAGCTTGAACCATTCAGTATCTTTTAATGAAAAATTGAATGTGAATTGTTAATTTATGCCTGTATATATATGTGTAGTTCAGTGGCAAACGTGAGGTAAAGCCTATAATGCTCCAGCCTGAACAGAGGGTGTCGGAGAGAAGTAAAACGGCATGGAATGGCCAAACAGTACACTGACACCTGGATGATTGAATAGAAAGAAATAATGCTGGAAGTGCAGAGGCGTAGTAACCATTAAGAAGGGTAATACTGGAATAAAGTATTTCAAATGAAGCTGACAGTTGGCCTAATGCTCTGAACTCAATGTTTGTGCTGTGTTGTGATCAGTGTAACAAGAGAGTATAAGTTAGTTATGAAGTAGAAGGTACATCCTTCTTGATTTCAGGGACCGTGGTCTTGATGGTAGTGAGCAGCACCTGGTCAGAGCTTTGCTGAATCCTGAGTCGGACAGCATACTCCTTGGTCTTTTTAGCTATCAGTGAGGTGTCTCCTGAACCCAGAGGAGAATTCGAGCAGA
The DNA here is from genome assembly GCA_024509875.1 of Oreohelix idahoensis. Classification (NCBI taxonomy): domain Eukaryota; kingdom Metazoa; phylum Mollusca; class Gastropoda; order Stylommatophora; family Oreohelicidae; genus Oreohelix; species Oreohelix idahoensis. The sequence continues at coordinate 359,408 of JAMPIV010018658.1, forward strand.
GGAGTCCTTTCCTGCCGCCATCACGCCAGATAAGCGAATTGGCCAGCTGAGCTCAACATTATGTCCCCTCATCTTGAAATGACTTTGTAAATTTAACATTAAGAGGGGAATTTTATTGTCTTAATATCAGGAACTGAGAACATCTCCAATACTAGTTTCCTTAAGACAAACTATTGAAGTCATGATGACAACTACCAACAAAGCTTGAACAAAACAAAACCAGTATTACCTCATACTACTATTACACAACTGACACACATAGGATATTTTTAATAATATATGTCACTACCAGATTCATATTAATACATTCTGTACATAACTTGTAATTAACATTGATTGTGATTCCTGGTTCCTTTGTCTTTGAATCAGGACACACATATGCCTTTATGACAGAAATGAATACATATTGTTATTTGAAAAGTTACGAGTGTCTCCTGTAAGCTATTCTCATAGAGTGTTATATGTATGTGAGTGTCCCAGTGTTGTCAAGAGTAGTGGATTAAATTAAATTGTTTATCTGTCTGTTGTTGTGACTTACACTTCACCATACTCATACCCTAGACACATAACGTAGCATCACACTATTCCAGAATAATTCTGACTGAGATATAAAGATATGTGGTAGCAATCACCGCTGTTCTTTGATGATTTTTCTTCTTTGTTAATCATGAACTTAAGATACCTAATATGAAATTATTGGTTGAAAGTATTGTATGCATTGTGTCAAAACCAGTATTGTAGTATGCGTTGGTGACACCTCTCTGGAAATATTTATACTTAGAGAAATACCTTCTCTGAGATGTTGAGATATATTCTCACCGGTCGAGCTATACTTCGACTTTGCCTTTATTTGGCGTTATAAATTTCTGATATTTCTCATCTGCGTATTATTTGTGCGTTGTGAGCCTATTGTATGTTGCTCTCAGATGAAAAAAAATGATTTTCATTTTTTTTCTCGGGGGGTGTGGTAGTCTGTTGCGCACATATTCTTTTGTGTGGAATTTTGTGACGCACAGATTACTGTTGGTAGGCATACAAATGTAAAGATTAACTATTTGTCTGATGAAAAGTATTTATTTGAGACTCAATGATTCTTAGACTAAGGGTCATAACCCTGATTAGAGAAGGCTGTCATGTCATCGCTGCTATGGGCTAGTCGTTTAGAACTTTAAAGATTGATCTCTGTGAATTATTCTAGGAAGGAGATGATGTCTCTGTATGACTGTTTTATCAGAGATTCTCCTAGTGTTCTTTGTTAACGCCAAGGAATGGCGTGCGTTATTCGCTATTGTGTTTTTATTCCTAATGCAAGGTAAAACCAAACCCTTTTTGCTGAACTTTGTTTGCTACGACTAGATGGCAGACGTATTATCGCACATCTAGAATTGTTGAATGCAGATGAAGATGACATGTTATATGGCAGCACTAAATTATTTGATGAATCAGCCTTATTGATAACAGAAAATGTATGGAAGCCCTCGGAGAACATTTATGTACGAATTATGAATAAATTCTACTTATCATTTATCATCCTGGGTAAGCGAAGCTCATGGAGGAAAGCCATTTTGAATTCCCGTCATTGTGAACGGATCATTGTCGGAGAACAGAAAAGGTCTTAATATCTGATGTTGATACAGAGATCTACATATCATGAACACCCACTACTGTGGTTTAACATTGTTGCTATAAAGTTTTGATAAATTTACGGCTTGTGAAATTTAGCCAGAAGAAGGTTCGGACAGTGAACCATTGTTGATGTTTATGTATTTACCTTTACTGACGCGATCAGTCAGTTGGAGCATGGGACGATAGACTGCCAGAACATTGAGTGCTTGCCTACTACCGCTCCACTGTATTTATATGCTACATGAATGTACAGCTGATGTTACCACCCATTTGTCAAATATATGATGATATTTTGCCAACCTGTACTGTGACTGTAATCGTGATGTCCGAATGTGCGTCCTCATTAAACCATATAAAAATTCCACAGTCGTCCCTGTCGTTGACTTCCAGCTGGGTGAGTGTGTCCAGTCCACTTGTCAACTCTACAGAACATTCCATCATTCGCGTACCTTGCACTCTCACTCCATGTTTACACAACCCTGCGTCGGTCGAGTTGACCTTTGTTTTCCATCATACGCCCAGTCTTAACCTACCTACAACACCCATCATTATAACACGACACGTCCGAGGGAGTGTTAACACTGGTGGCTTCGATACATAACACTTGTCATTGCAACACTGGTAGGCGAGGGTGGTTGTTACAGCTAGTCCTTAAAAGAACTACTAGCTAATGTGTGGATCCTTGTGGATTTTTGTTAGCTCATTTTATGTGTCTATTACCTGTATTGTCTTCCTTGGCTTCTTTTTTCTTCTTCGATCCTTGGCCACCAACCGTCAAAGCAGTCGGTGGCCATTACGCCTAGTGGCGTCTTGTAGGGCAACAACAAATTGATTCCACTTTGTTGGTCGGTGGCCATCCTTCATACAGTGCCCCAAATCTCGTTTATTCTTTGCATCTCAGCCTCCACAATCTTCCGCCAAGTTGTTTTTGGTCGGCCTCTCTTTCGTTTTCCTTCAGAGGTCCATAGCATAGCTGTTCTTGTGATGGCATCCGGGTCTCTTCTGAGGACATGGCCAACCCAGCTCCAGCATCTGCCAGCTATGACGGTGTGCATGTCCTCTTGCTTGCTCCGAGTAAGCAGATCTTGGTTGGTGATGGTATTCGGCCAAAAGATTCGGTGAATTTTTCTTAGGCATGTTGTGTGAAAAGAGGACAATTTCGAAATTTCCTTTTCTGTAGCTCTCCAGCATTCCGCACCATAGAGAACCACAGAAAGCACACAGCTCTGATATAATCTTAATTTTGTGCTTGTGCTATACTGAGAGGACTTCCTTATGTTGTTTAGACTAAAAAAGGTTGTTCTTGCTTTGTTCATTCTGTTGTTGATGTCTTTGGTGTTACTATGCATCCTAGGTATGTGAAGGTGTCTGTCTGTTCCAGTTGCTGATTCCTTACTGATATGGGCTCAGGGTTGCTCACATTGAGCGTCATGACCTCTGACTTCTTTAGGTTGATGTTCAAGACCACCTGCTGGCTATACTTATTAAGTCTATCCGTTTTTTTCCTGGATGTGTTGATGTGAATGTGCTAGTAGTGCAATGTCATCTGCATATTCCAGATCTTCCAATGTACTACATTTTCTAAATAGGAAGATCTTCCTTGGCTCAACCTGGTTTATTCCTTTCTTGATGATTATTGGAAGTGAAAGATTCATATTTAATTGTCTTCTTATTTTTGTTTCTATTTCTGCCATCTATTATCCTCGGGAGCTGTCACTTACGTTCTTGAGCTAAGTGTGTTGCTTGACTACTCAGAGCTCAGTTTGTTTTCGGATTTCTGCGATGTTGTCTATCCATTTGCTTCTTGGTGTCCCCCCTTGCCTTGAAACCACATCTTCTACTGTTGTAGGCTAGTGACAAAGGGACAAAGAAATGATCTACATTTTCGCAATTTTGATTATTCTCATTATTCATTTATATTCTCTTTATATTGAAATGTCAGGACGCTAAACGAAAAAGGGAAAATTACACATAGTGACAACATAAAATGAAATGATACGGTATATTTGACATCCTTGGTCTGCTTGAAACAAAAAAGAAGAGAATAGAAAGGGGTAAACTGAATTCAGGGTAACGTTTTGCTGTCCCCATGACACGAGAAACTGAGTACAATCCACAGGGAAGGTGTGGCCTGTCTTAGAGACTGCAGAATGGGTTGTAATTAGACCGAGAGTGATAACAGCAACTTTCCAAACTGCCAATAGTAACATGGCTATCTTTTAACTACTGGCTTATTATATAAGCATCCGTCTACCGCTGATGAATATTTCTCCAGAATTGTTCCAGAGAAGACATAAATATTAATATAAAAGTAATTAAATAATATATCCCTTCGTTGCTAGCCTCAGTCAATGGGACGGACGTGGGTAATTTTAAAAAGTTACAAGTGTTGCAAAAGATTTGCAGTGTTTTTTCAACACTTCAGTAATACTGTACCTGACACAGACTGTGTCTACACAACGCTTTCAACACTTCGGTAATTCCTGACACAGACTCTGACTACACAACATTTTCAATACTTTGGTAATACCAGACACAGACTTTGTCTATGTGACAAGATGGATTTGGAGCGATCGCTTCTCGATCTCTCCTCCACTACGGCAGTACTCATTTTCAATTGAAGTAAGGACTGATTACCTGGAATTTCCGCGTCGCCACCTTTTTCCTTTCTCTGCTAGGTAGCATATATTTTGTATTTTAACATTCTTACACTCCTCTCAGTGTTAAGTCGTCATGCTTGTTTGGTTACCCGTTCCTGCCTGCTTTGCAAGGAACGGCTCAGATAATAATTAATCGACAACCATGTTGGTTATTCTCGGGTGTGGCCGACATCAGGCTATAGAGTAACACTAAAATCGCCCAGCGAATTTGTTTAATAGCTTATAAGGCCAGCGTGCGTTCTTTGCCAAGATGGTAAAGAGACAGATTTTGTGGGCTCAAGAGACAGACAACGAGACTTCTCGTCTGTGCGACACATTTTGGACAGATATACATGACATCATCGTTTCCTGCACACCTTGTGGCAAAGCAGGAAAGTAAGATGTTACATCTGACACATATTTTCGAGTGAGATTAAAGATGTGTTTGAGAATTTGCATCCAAGGCATGGGATGTTTTATTTCCATATATGGGATAGGTGACCGTTTACATCTCGCACATTATTTCGGGCGGAAATAACTTTGAAATTACCCCACAAAACACGTATGTTTGAAAAGATTGGCGCTCTGATTAGCAACGTAACAAATAAACGCGGGGAAAAAAGGGCAAAATAATCTGACCTTTTCGCAGTCTTAAGACATTGTGAAAATTCACTTTGAGGATCGCTTGACAAGACAAAACCAGACTGCCAAATGTTAGAATTCAGAATTCTATTTATCAGACCGGACTTTGTGAAACATCTTGAAGGACTTAAAGAGCCCAGGAAAACCATTTTAATAAGGAAGAGCGGCATCTGAGGAAACTGAAACACGGAGTCATAGTGAGAGTTTAGTGCTAACAAAATGACCCGCCAGACACGTGAAAAAAACCATCTGCCAGTGCCTTAAACCTACTTCTCTGAGCAAACAGTCTGTGAGCCAAGATTGGCGTAAGTTGTGCATTTTACATTCTATGTTTTTCAGTACTAACATGTGAACTAATATGTATAAATTGCCATGTGAAAATTAATATGTGAAAATTACTAGTGGATGTCCAAATCATCTGAGGTTGGTAAACGTCATCATATAGAATGATGATTTCATGAACCACAACTGCAAGGGCTGGTGACTGCGTTATTGCTAGTCTCTTACAGAGAACTAAAATCATAGGTAGTCCCAAGTTCCATATGGAGCAGGGAAGGAAAGACGTAGTATCGCTCATTGTCTCATTAGTCAGACAGGAGGTAATATGAGGCAGTTCAGACAAGCTGCAAGAGACACAGTAAGTCATGAATAACACATTTCCTTCAAGTACTAGCATAATAGTTCAGTAATTCTCTTGTTACCGTTTTGTCCATGATTTGTTTTAGCAAAATCATATAGGCCTCATGGCAATCATTGTTTCATATATCAAATAATACAGAAAATCAATCTGTTATAGTCATTCCTTTCTCCAGTTTGGATAGTCCTTTCCAACAAGCATAATATCTTTAAAACGCTTCCCACAACTAACTTGCTCAATCCATTCGTTCTACTTGAACACAGTTGAACTAAACCTTCAAACTTCGGGTTTTCCTCCAGAAATAGCACAATGATTCTATACATGCTAATATTTTTTTAATACAAAATATATATTAGACAAACAAAAAGGTATGTTTTCAGGTACTCGTAAGAAATAAAGAAAACTAGACAACATAAAAACAACAGACGTGTGGCTTACCCAGGACTCGAACCCAGGACCTTCTGTGCGACAATCCCGCCTAGCTTTGTAAGCTAATCACACTATCCTCCCTTCCATCTACGCATCACCAAAAATGATGCTTCGATGACGGGTCATTAGTGCGACCCGCAACACATAACACCGGAAATTTATCATGGTCAGTTCAGCTTATTAATGACGCAATCAATTCTGTTGTTTCCCTATTATACAGTATAGGTCGTACCACACAAAACAAAGACCTAATACTGTGTGTAGTAAATGTTAGATGACTTAGAACAGTAAGTACAGGACAGAGGGCAGGTTTTATTCCTTTCCTTATGTGTTATAAGTTTCTTTAACACACCTTGATAATATATTTAGACAAATATATTTAATTAACATCTCGATTACGCTCAATCATAGACAGGCTTTTAATGGTTACACAGTCTGCTCGCACTTCTGCAGATGGCAACGGAGTTGATATAACTGTTTGTGCTCTGCGTCTGTAGTTTGAATTAGGCGGCGAGTGTGTATGTGTATATGCGTTCTCTCCTTTTATAATGGCCTTCCGGATGTACGAGGTGGCAACTGGACCGAGGTACGTTTGCATGCATCCAAAATCGTGCATGGCAAGAAGTGCTAAGATAGTAAATCCAAAATAATTCTGGAATCCTTATTTCTGCACCGATTTTCTCCATCTTAGGCTTATTTTACTCATATATATAAGCTCTATCACTTTGGATATCCATTTTATCCTATAGTTAATCCGACTTTTCACTGGAGCACCCGAAACATGGAAAAAGACAACAAGGTTCATGTTCCACTGTCTTCTATTCATAATAACTTCTGCTCTACAACACATCCAGTGAATCTATTGATATCTGCCTAAAGCTAATGATCCCTATTATCGAATTGGGTTCTTCTTTATCTAGGTATTCCAAGATTAGTTGCATACTGCCTTCAAAAATATCCTTAACATCTACACTTTCGTTTCCTCCATGTCTAGCGATCTTCCGACACTATTTATACCAAGCTGGCTTTTCATTGGTCAGATACATCCACGCGGTTTGTTCGGTGATAATTTTTGAATGATGCCGAGATATGAATCAGACTTCATTATAATACCTGACAGACTCTGTCTACACAAGACTTTCAACACTTCGGTAATATCTGACAGACTCTACTCAGTATTTCCAGCAAATCTAATAGTAAATTCTTGTTAGTTCCGCTTTTTCTCTAGTTAATCTACATCTTTTGTCTGCAATAGATTTAGTGACCTCAATTGTTTGTCCAGACTACAATAAAAAAAAATAAAAATAAAATAATAATAATAATATAAAGCAAAATGAATTATGAAAAAAAAAAATCATAGAATAATAGCACAAGGCAATCTTTACTTTAATAGCATCTTAAACAGTTATTGAAATCAATACAATCATAAATAGATTTCTACAGATGATAGCCAAACCTGTCAATATGTCACATTCCTTTGATCAAGTAAGCCAGTCTAAAAGATGACATTTGGAAATACAATTTAATATTTAAAACAACACAACCATGAAATAACAAATACACATTAATAATTTAGTTTCCTGGTACAACCATCATCCGACCACTTTCATTTTATGTTATTTGTGTTTGTGACAGGGTGCACACATTTCTTGGTTGTACGAACAGCTTATCATTACACAGGTTCTTTGTCTCAGTAGATAATGACGAACATAAAAACGAAACTTAGTGGTCACAGACGACATCTATCATCACAACTCAGTAAGATATGACCTCGCCTTAGGCGAAAACAGTTTAACTACACAATGTACACTGGTTACAATATAACATCTCGACCAACAACACTTGGTCCTGCAGGACACTATCTAATAGAAGCTAATATAACATCTCGACCAACAACACTTGCTCCTGCAGGACACTATCTAATAGAAGCTGTACTTGATTATGGTCATGGAACGTTCTTTACACCGGTCTTATTGTCTTTCTGACTGATTCAAGTTCTATAACTTTATCGTTTGTTCTTGACTACTCGTTTACCTCTGTGATTGTTTAGGTTATTTAATTAGTGAAGCTGGACAACCCTGGGGAATGAAACTTTCCCTGTTTTCTTAGACAGTTAACACTGGCCTCACATGACTGGTCCACTGAACTTGTTAGATATCAATTTCTACGTACCTCCTCATGACGACCAAATCTCTGTGTAACGAGTTTAGTTTAAAACCTAATTCTTTCATTACTCGTATTATGACTCCTGTAGCTATCATCTTCTCTTTATGCTGCTTGGTCTAGCCACCGCAGACCATCGGTTCTAACAAACTCGATGAGCTAGCATATGTCTATCAAGATGGCTGGTTCACCTTGCTTGACCGCTACCTAAGCCTGTGCGATCTGCGCGTCTAACTGACGCTTCTGAACTGCCCATAGGAAGCGTATTTCTCCCGTATAGATCACTTAATCTTCGAACCCTCTGGAAGGGAATTTAGTGTGCACTTCCTGTAGCGCATCCTTGTAGATGTCCGCCTTTGCTTTTTTTCTAACTATCCATGCCTAACTGCCCTAAGCTTAAACATAGTTACTCTCCTTAGACTGCCACATGTTTTACTTACTAGTTAAACTTTACCTTGTTCGGTCCACTTACTGACTAGTTTAACTTTAACCTGTTCGGTCCATTTACTTTCTAGTTTAACTTGAACTTGGTTGGTCCATTTACTGACTAGTTTAACTTGAATGTGTTCGGTCCATTTACTGACTAGTGTAAATTTAACCTGTTCGTTCCATTTACTGACTAGTTTATCTTGAATGTGTTCGGTCCATTTACTTACTAGTTTAACTTGAATGTGTCCGGTCCATTTACTGACAAGTTTAACTTGAATGTGTTCGGTCCATTTACTTACTAGTTTAACTTGAATGTGTTCGGTCCATTTACTTACTAGTTTATCTTGAATGTGTTCGGTCCATTTACTTACTAGTTTAACTTCAATGTGTTCGGTGCATTTACTTACTAGTTTAACTTGAATGTGTTCGGTCCATTTACTTACTAGTTTAACTTGAATGTGTTCGGTCCATTTACTGTCCAGTTTAACTTAAACCTGTTTGGTCCATTTACTTTCTAGTTTAACTTGAACCTGTTCGGTCCATTTACTTTCTAGTTTAACCATAACCTGTTTGGTTTATGTACTTTCTAGTTTAACTTGAACTTGTTAGGTAAATTTACTTACTAGTTTAACATGAACTTGTTAGGTAAGTTTACTTACTAGTTTAACTTGAACTTGTTATGTAAATTTACTTTCTAGTTTAACTTGAACTTGTTAGGTAAATTTACTTATTAGTTTAACTTGAGCTTGTTAGGTAAATTTACTTTCTAGTTTAACTTGAACATGTTTGGTCCATTTACTGCCTAGTTTAACTTGAATTTGTTCGGTCAATTTACTTACTAGTTTAACTTGAATGTGTTCGGTCCATTTACTTACTAGTTACCCTTGAATGTGTTCGGTCCATTTACTTACTAGTTTAACTTGAATGTGTTCGGTCCATTTACTGACTAGTTTAACTTGAACTTGTTAGGTCCATTTACTGACTAGTTTAACTTTTCCCGTCAGTCGTTGTGATGAGCTGAAGTTTATGTTCTTGAGCCAAGTATATCACACTGGCTCGTGCTGGCTCGTGTTGTTGTTGCATTTCTGTATGTTTATCTATCTGTCGTTTGGTCTTCCTCGTGGTCTAAAACCAGATTTTCCACTGTTGTTGGCACGTAAGACAAGGTGATGTTCTGTCCCCGTATCTTTTCATGCTCTTCATGGACGATGTCATCAAGGCATGTGGGGAGAGGACAAGAAAGTATTCAGTGGGGTACTGGAAGATGACAGGTCTGTATTTCAGAGCTGGCATTTACTGATGATGTTGCCCTGATTGCTAAATCAGAAGCAGATCTTAAATCCAACCTGCAAGTATGGAAGGAAGAGCTGGAGAAGAGAGGAATGGTCATCAGCAGCTCTAAAATAAATAACATGTTGATATCATGAGAGGAAAGAAGGCATCATATTAAGCTGAGAGAACAGGTACTGGAACAGGTCAACCACTTTAAATACCTCGGAGCTGTCACAGACCGGAAGGGAGGCATCAAAGAAGAGTAGGCTACCCAAATAGTAGCAGCTGGGAGACTTTTTCAGGCCATAAATGGAGGATTCCATAGCAAAAGAGAAGTTGGCAAAAAAGATGAAGATGGTTGTATGCCGCTCCACCTATATCCCAGTCCTGACGTATGGATGCGAGTCACGGGCAATGACTACAACCCACTAAACCCAGATCCGAACCTCAAAAATGAGGTATCAGAGGAAAGTGATTGACTTAGCAAGAAAACATGGTCCGCAACCAGACAATACGCCAAGGCCTAAAACCTAAACCCCTGCTGACCCAAGAAAAAAAGTCCCATCTAAGATGGTTTGGCCATGTCTGTAGAATGGGAGAAGATCGGCTACCACGATAAGTATGGAAAACTAAGAGCCAGGGATCCAGACCTTCAGGACGTCCCAGAGTCCGCTGGGAGGACAACATTAGGCAATTTTTAAAGTAGAATGAAACCAAGCCTGGAGGAAGACAGCCGATAAGATAGTATGGCGTTCTCCCTTCTAAACCTCTACACCTCACGGTACAAGAGGAACGACTAAGTAAGTAAATTTTCACGCAATGGTTAGATATCGGGCTCCAAAACTAGATATTCTTTTGTTGTTGGCATGTAGTGGTTAGTGTGGCACGTAAAGGGAACGAGTGGCAGGTAAAGGGAACGAGTGGCAGGTAAAGGGAACGAATAGTGAGAACTAGAAATAGGAAAGTTCAGATAGAGTAGAAAAAGGGGATCGCGAATAAGAATGTGCATGAGAAAAGAGGTGAACGGAAAGCCAGTTTATTCACGCTTTTCAGCAGCAGTCAGAAGCGTGAGTTAGAGAGTGGAGGTCGCACACATACGCTAGAGAGACAAGGGTAGCCATGTTGAAGGCAAAACTCAAACGACTGTGTAGTGAATATTTCTCAGACAAGGAGACAAGATTGGGTTTAGATTAACCCAACATATTTGGTAGTATAAAATTAGTGTCTAGGACGGAAGAACGATGGAGCGAGTTAGGCTCCACACAGTATATAAAAGAGGTACGTAGAGTGAAATTATTTACATCTATACAGTAGTTCTATTCTTCAGTTATAAAGGGAAAGCAACAACCCCGGAGAGGTCCAGTTTCACATAGATAACCTGAACACAGAACGACATATATCAGTAGACAAGGATTTTTTAAGAAGGAAGGAAAAGGAGGTAGATGCAAATAACATTTGAACAACCATAGATGATTTGATATTATTATATTGAATGTAATTTCCGATGCTGAACGAGAGTGTGAGGAAGGAAGAAATACCAATGAAGAACATACACATTGTATAATTCTGTGACGGACCAAGATTGTAGAGGTCCAAGTAACAGCAGGGGTCTACACACATGTAAATGAAATATTTCAATTAACTATGCTTTATGTCATCGCTCGCTGTATGTGTGACTGTTATAATTATTCATCATGCCAACGCTAGCTAAAGAGCAAAGAACCTGGGCGGGCAGGTGGACACACATTATAGAATTGATACAGCGACACATTATATATCATGCTCTAAATTCAGATTATCCACTGTTTTTGGCACGTAGTGGTTAGATATTAGGCTCTAAATTCAGATTGTCTACTGTTGTTGGCACGTAGTGGTTAGATATCAGGCTCTAAATTCAGGTTATCCACTGTTGCTGACAAGTAGTGATTAGATATAAGGCTCTAAATTCAGATTACCCACTGTTGTTGGTAAGTAGTAATTAGATATCAGGCTCTAAATTCAGATTACCCACTGTTGTTGGCAAGTAGTGGTTAGATATTAGGCTCTAAATTCAGATTCTCCACTATTGTTGGCACGTAGGGGTTAGATATCAGGATCTAAATTCTGATTGTTCACTGTTGTTGGCACGTAGTGGTTAGATATCTGGCTCTAAATTCAGGTTATCCACTGTTGTTGGCAAGTAGTGATTAGATATCAGGCTCTAAATTCTGATTACCCACTGTTGTTGGCAAGTAGTAATTAGATATCAGGCTCTAAATTCTGATTATCCACTGGTGGCACGTAGTAGTTAGATGTCGGCTTCTATTCTAACAAGGTGGCCCCCGCTACTTTGTTTCTGTATTGCTATACTTTTTTATGCTTGATGTAGTTTCTGCATGTCTTTTTAAATACATAAACTGCTCATTAACTTTCTCATGGTGACACTAATGATTAGTCTTAAACATTTCATCTCGCACCATGTAATTTTCCGTTTTTGTGCTCTAGTTAAGTACCATATTTAGCACGTATAGAAAAAAGTTAGAAAGAACACACAATTTATTAACTGTCGTGTTAAGTGATGATGCTGCTGCTTGTCTGTTGAGTCTGTATTAGTGTGGTTTTGGTTCATAATTGTATTATACTGGGGAAACTCTACCAACTGCGTCTTGGGTTGTTTTAGTCTCATGGTCTAGGTGGTTTATTTTTCTAACACTAATCAACAGAAAATCTGGCTTCATTTTCTTCCTAATCGATTATGAATAAATTCGTAGCATTCACTTAGACAGCCATGTGCCCGAATTTGTGGAACTTGTACATACTTAGTATTTCAATTCAATAAACCATATGAACTATAGACACCAACGTCGAAGTCCATTCAATATTTCGACTCATTTAATTTTACACAAGACGATTTCACATAATGGAAGATTCATAAATAAAATGAACCATGTCCGTTTCACTTCCAAGTCCATTGGACACATCCCCCTTGGACGAACACTGCCGAATATCTCCCCCGGATACCATAGTTTGACGTCATCCTTCACTATGCTGATTCGTCAGATCCTAAACCCAATATTCTGCATTTATGTGAGGCATATCCTGGTGCGAAGCAAATCTTCAAATTTGTCTCACCCCATGATGTGCACTCAACATGTCGTTTAGTTTCCATACTTACATTCAGGTTTTTTGAGTGGTGGTGAACGTTCGTAACTCACTACATTGTCTTTGTGACATCTTATTTTAATTTCTGTTTACGTCTTCCATTTTCTATGAACCTGCTTCCTAGGTTTAGTTACATTAAATTGCTTGAATTTCCTTCTCCCTTTAAATCCTGCAATCATTTCATCAACCGAGACATTTTCAAAGGGCGTAAAGGCATTATTGAAATTTCCAATCAAAGAGTTGATTAAAGGTTCTACTTTATTTTTTCCCTCATCTTCAGGCTCTCACACACGCAACATTGTTTGATAGACAGACAAAAATCTATCTGCAACATTGTTTGATAGATAGACAAAAATCTCTTTCAATGTTTTTGTGATAAAATGGAGCATGAAGGCAATCAGTTTCTGATGATTAATAGTTTCTAATAGAAGGTCTGGGATCAATGCCCACAGCATTTATTGTGGCCATCATTTTAACAACTGAATTTGATAGTGCTGTCCAGTTTGACAATCTTGATCTTTTTAGGGATGGATTATTTTTATGTACTTTAAGTTTTGCATAGTCATTTACAGAATGTACTGCTGAATTTGTAATGTCAACAGTAAAAAATTGTCTACAGTAGTCAAATGGAGCTAATGCCTAACTAAGACCTAAGTCATCATGTGACTCCTGGTTTACGACCATACATGGGAAGAAATGTGAATGAGTTTTGGGTCTCTATAATACTGATGTTTGGCATTGAAATCCATTCATCACAAATTGCCCCTTGCTGCTACTTGGTACTATTGCTTTATCCCTTTTTTGTCGATGACTTGGTCAAAACTTGTTTGTCTTTTTGTAGCACTAGGACCTGGTTGTGATCCCGCCCACTCCTCATTTGAACTAGATTCTTCATTAAGTCAAATTCAAAATCATCAATGACGTCATCAAACATACACCCTAGCCTTTTCTACAGATAAAAAAGACCTGCAATTTAATAAACCGGATGTTCGTTAGACGTCTGCTTAAACAACAAAAATCACGTGATAGAGAGCTGACAGCTTTACCGTTTTTTTCACAGTGAATTCTGGTAGAACAAGCGTGTTTCCCAATCACAATTCAAAGATACCGCCCTTCTCAATAAAATAAGAGTAACTCCCGTTATGTTAAAATACCAATTTACGAAAATATGGAACAAGTTTCACAAAACACTACAGTGACGCCATGAGTGTGTTTTCGGCGTCTAGAGAGACGAATGCTACTCGTACTAGCGTCGATACGGCCTTTAAGAGTTAAACTTTTGAACCTGTTTAAACTTGATGATGCTGACATGTTTAGTAGGAATGGTGGTCTTGCTCGTTTCTTGCTTGGGAGAAATGGTTTTTATGTAATACATTACATAAGTTAAACTAGGTGCATTTGAGTGATGGTTTAAAAGGTAAACAATCAGTTGTACTTTAACGTGGACCAGAACCATCTTTTCAATTCAAGTTGTTTTTGTCATGGTTACTGCAATACAAACAAACACACATACATTACATATGTACATATATGATTTGATCAGAAGGTAAAATCTGAAGGACTGTTAGACAATCAGTGGCGTGCAAATTTATTGCATTATAATAGTGTGAATATTAGAGTTATACATACGTGAACTAACTCAAGTATGACGTTCATAATAATTCGGTGGCCTCGTCCTGTTAATAATTGATTTGCTGACATTGTTTATGACAGTAGTATCTGGTTGATCGTAACGAAGGGTAGGAAAAGTACACTCAGTCAAGGTTATTGTTTTAATAAATAAGTCAATCAATATATATCAGTTCCTTGCGGATCATAAGTCGTCATGCTTGTCATCATCATCATCATACTTAATCTCCAACTGTTCAAGCAACATAAGGTTTCAACACAGGAATGTCAAGGCCTCATGTACCGTGTCATCATCATACTTAATCTCCAACTGTTCAAGCAACATAAGGTTTCAACACAGGAATGTCAAGGCCTCATGTACCGTGTCATCATCATACCTAATCTCTAACTGTTCAAGCAACATAAGGTTTCAACACAGGAATGTCAAGGCCTCATGTACCGTGTCATCATCATACCTAATCTCTAACTGTTCAAGCAACATAAGGTTTCAACACAGGAATGTCAAGGCCTCATGTACCGTGTCATCATCATACTTAATCTCCAACTGTTCAAGCAACAAAAGGTTTCAACACAGGAATGTCAAGGCCTCATGTACCGTGTCATCATCATACTTAATCTCCAACTGTTCAAGCAACATAAGGTTTCAACACAGGAATGTCAAGGCCTCATGTACCGTGTCATCATCATACTTAATCTCCAACTGTTCAAGCAACATAAGGTTTTAACACATGTATGTCAAGGCTTCATGTACCGCGTCATCAGCTAAAGATCTTCACAGACCTTTCTCATTCTTGTCGTATCTGTCTCCAATTTTCGTTTCCATATTTTTCAATCTACCTCTATAAATGTTACATGTGGAGTTTAGAAAAAAACTACTGCTTTACAGGGCTATTTACGGGTTTCCTTAATGCGTATTCTAACCATCACTAGCTTCATCTTTTGCTCTTCTCGCACTTGTCTGGATCTTGTCATCAGTTCCACTTTTATGACCTTATCGTACCATTTCAATCTTTCTATTATACACCATCACTTATGTTTGAAAATCTTACATGTTTCACAGCCATACAATAGTGCCGACTGGGCATTTGATGAAGCTCAGTAAGTTGTTGGTACGTATGATTTGACTCCTCTTTAGGCCTAATGATGTCAACAATTAGATGTAGGTGCTGGTTTTCTGTTGTAATCTAGCCAAAGGGATCAAATTGGATCATCTGGCATCAAGGTTCCCAATCGCAATGCGAGGGAGAGCTGTCAGCAGAAATAACGCACCTCCCGTTAACTCGCCGTGTCTACGAAATGTCAAAGTATGTTTGCCACTGACCTTTTATATTGTTCATGAATATTAATTTCTTTTTGTTTCCACAATACTCTCCATAGCAATGTGTTTCTTGTGCTTTTTTTTTTTGTAATTAAAAAAAAAACATTGCTTCTTTATACACTAACTTTGTCCAATCGCTGCTACAAAAGATCAAGGAGAGGACGGGGTTGTCAATATTATATATTAATGAGCACTATTAAAACTACCTGCCCTTTTAGTCAGACCGCCATACGGTTTGACACTGTTTAACAAGATCATAAGGACGTATTACTGGCCCCTGATCTCGCTTATTGCACACATCAACATGTCACATCATATACTATATAACACATGTTTGGTGCTGTCAGCTCTTCTTATCAGTAAGTGTATATATTTATTTAACAACATTTTTCTACAAATACATGATCACCTTTGCCATGTACAATAATTCTTGTTCGTGGTGAGTAATGTTTAAGTTGATTCGATGATTTAGACAGACCAGCAGACCTCTGACCTTCATTTTTAGTTACGATTATGACAGAATCAAATAATTTGTTTTTAAAACATACTTCAACAAATTATCCAAACTTTGTCATTTTCTGGTAATGCTACACATTTATGTTTGTTTCTTTATCTCGTATTATGCAGTAATTAAAGAGCCTTGCGGGGCTGAAGGTAGGCAATTGTGAAATTTTGAGTCATCACCACTTTTGTAAAGTACTTATCCCCGCCGCTCTTGTGCAACATGAATCACCAGGTGACAATAGACGCGTGGACAACAAATACCCAGCCGAAAGTAGTTCAGGAATATAAATATATATATATATATATATATATATATATATATATATATATATATATATATATATATATATATATATATATATATATATATATATATATATATATATATATATATATATAAAATTCTATAAAATACGAAATTGATCCTCCAATTTATCTCAATTCTAAGAGTAATTTTTGAGCAAAGGGTACTTACCTTTTATGAACTCATAATTTGCCGTAAAAAATCTCTGGCCACCATTAGTGAACCACAACAGAAGCCAATGGAGATAAATGCCAAAAATACACTCTGACTTATAATACATGTAAACATTACCGAATCTTCATCAATTCTCTAGTTTCTCCATGCGAGCCTGGAGTCAACTTTGCCGTCTGCCCCCTTTTTTTAGGAAGCCTACACGAAGCGGTCAACGGCACTTATAGCGGCAGTTTATGTTACAAATTATGTTAAATGATGAGATAACCGACTTCATTCACAACCTTACATACGTAAACATATTTATATATTTTAATGTACATATTCGACTTACCCCTTAAGAACTAGTAGAATAGAAACTCCCAAATAAAGTTGTCAGCGAGAAAGTCAAGATATCCCAGCAGGGATTGACCCTCTAATCCACTTTTACTGATACGAACTATGTGGATGATCACATCTAAGTCTTATCAAGACTTGTTAATCTGCGTTTGATAAAAACCAACTATGTACAACGATGACAAAAAAAAAATTGACAGGCAGGTAAAGGCAAAAGGAAGATTGAAGAAGGTATAAAGAAAAAAAATGGTTTGGCCATGTCTGCAGAATGGGAGAAGATCGGCTACCACGACAAGCATGGGAAACAAAGAGCCAGGTATCCAGACCCCCAGAACGACCCAGAGTCCGCTGGGAGGACAACATTAGACAATCTTTGAAGGACCGAGGACTAGAATGGAACCATGCCAAAAGGAAGACAGCTGATAGGATAGTCTGGCGCTCTCTCTTCCAAATCTCTACACCTCACGGTAGAAGGGGAATGACTAAGTAAGTAAGTAAGTAATAAAGAAGAAAACAAAAGGTCGAATGAAATTTCGTCACACATATCAACTGGTTTTTCCATGCGTGTTTTCAGAAATCAGAGCAGCCGTTTAGGAATTTCAGGACTTATATGCAACATCCATGACAAAATTAGGACCTAGAGCTGACATGGATCGTGTTTTAAAAAAAAAATGCTTTCTATTTCTTGCATTGTTGGGGGTTGAAGTTAAATTCAGCTCCTGGTTTATTAAACCATATGAGGCTTGCCAAGCTGTTGAGAAGCTTGTCTTTACAACAATAAATCGTCTAATGTGTTTTTCCAGTTCTTCTGTCCCAGTGTTTAGTGTTTCCTTCCGTAACTGTTCAAACAAATCTTTAGTAAACTTGAAGGGTTGCCTAACAAATTGTTTCCCTGTCCTTTGAACGTTTCCTTATTTTCCTACCCCACACTTTTGCTCTATACAGAGCGTTATGTTAGTCTTTCAGGGGCTGGCGTACCTGTTGTAATCCGTCCATTTTCTGTGTTCATTGCTTTTTTGAACTGTTTTTTTACACACGATTCTTTACTTTCCTGATTTCTAAAACATTCATTTGTCTTTTATCCGTTTGTAGGTATTTCTTTTATGTGCTTCCTTGACTTCAATGTCTTTGCGGCGATAATGGTATATTATGTTGCCACAGTTTTCGAACTTTTTCCCCCAGGGTTATCTAACTTCAAGCTCTTACTCAATTCCTTCTACAGTGCTTCCTCGTTGTACCCAAATCACTTTTGCACTGGCAGATGGAAACTTAATAGCATTACTTTTTCTCGTTCAAGAAGTGTCTGAGATTATCATCAGGCATATAAGCTCGAATATTCTCCGCGCTCTGCACTGAAACCCAGAAATAGTGTTCTAGTCTGTTGCGGTGCCTTTCTATCTTTCCAGAAGTCCATTCGTTGTTTCCAGATAGCCAATGTCTAATCATGTAGATTTGACAGACAGCTATAGGCACTATTTAAAACAGGAAGCAATATTTCAGCCATTTCATCACATTTGCACTATGGGCAGCGGGCTCACTTGGGTCACATTACTCTACTGTCAGCATAGGCTGACAGCTAAAGGTTATTGTGAAAGTAACAACTATGTATTTTATAAACTGATGTCTTGAATTCCAATATTTCATTGGATTGCTCATTGTGATTGCTCAAAAAAACCAAAATGAATCCCTTTTCGAGGTTTCACCGAGCCTCTTAAGTGCCATTGTTTCTTGACTGTCCTGTAACGCACAGGAGAACATTACGATGAGGCAGACACTAGAGCTCTAGACATACCTCTACAGATATAAAGTTTGCTATGAACCTGCCATGAGTCGAGCCATCATTACACTTGGCCATTCAAATGAGCGCTGCTTGTCTAATCTGAACTCAAAGAACAATGTTAGCTCAATCATTATAATCTGGTTCGACGAAAATGTGTTGTAAAAAGATGGATTTAGGGCGACTTCTTCTCGATTTCTCATTCACTATGGCAGTACTCATTTTAAATTGAAGTGAGGACTGATTACCTTGAATTTCATGGTCGCCACCTTTTTCTTTCTCTGCTATGTGATATATATTTTGTATTTTCAACATTCTTACACTCCTCTTTCTGATGAGTCATCATGTCTGTTTGGTTACCCTTCTGTCCCTGCTTTGCAAGGAACCGCTGAGATAATAATTAATCGACAACCATGTTGGTTCATCTCGGGTGTGGCCGACATCGGTTTACAAAAATAGATCTGGGGAAACTGAAACACAAGGAGTCAAAGTGGGAACGTATTGCTAAATTAACAACCCTAAATAACACGTGTAAGAGGCCTAATCAGGTGCCTTTATTCTGAGCAAACAGTCTGTGAGCCAAGATTGGCGTAAGTTGTACTTTTTACATTTTATATTTTTCATTACTAACATGTGAATTAATATGCATATATTGCCAAGTGAATTTTAATATGTGGGATGTGCTAGTGGATGTCCAAGTCATTTGAGGCTGGCAACCTCATCATATAGAATGATGATTTCATGAACCACCACTGCAAGGGCTGGTGACTGCTTTATTGCCAGTTTCTTACAGAGAACTAAAACTACTTTTATAAGTAGTGCAAAGTTCCATATGGATCAGGGAAGGGGAAAGATGAAAGAAATGATTCACATTCTAATTATGATATCTACATTTTTAAACCCGTGTAAATGTCTTTGTAAACATATACACTTTAAAATTAATGGAAGTTTCAAAGCTTTTCGATCAGTGTAGATGTAAATGAAAACATATTCAATCTATATTGTGAATACTTTTCAATCAGTGTAGATGTTAACGTAAACATATTCTATATATACTATTAATCTTTTCATTTGAATGTAAATTAAAGATAAAGCTATTCAATTTAAATGTAAAAAAGTTTTCTCTCGAGGGATTAAGTTTAATTCTCATCGAGGGTATAGTCTGAGGTAGATGGGATGGTGGGATAGGGAGAAGGGAACCCATAACTATGGGTTGGAAAACGCAATACTCAGGAGAGCGTTTTGTTCATATTCTTTTACCATAGTTGGTGGTGGTACTAGTCTAGGGTACTATCCCTGGAATAAGAAGGGAAAAGTGGCCTGAGCTTAAAGACGAGGGACCAACTTCGTAGAAACTCCGACATTTCTGGGACGTGCTGTGACCTACAACCTTGTCGAGCGTGATCAATCTACCAAGAACTAAACCACCAGAAGGAGCATAACCGTCACTGACAGCTAAGTAACACATAAAAGCTGCCAAGTAACCTCCTTTACACATTTCTATCCCATCACAACAGTGATGATAAACTTTTTTTAAATTATAAATAATTATTCATTTCTTTAAAACCTTGTTAAAACTTAAATGACTATTAAATCTGTTATTTGTAAATATACACATTTAACGTCGATTTAATCTTTTTGGATGTACTGCATGTTCGTCTCAGTCAAGTTACTAAATACATTCTAAACAGAGCGATACCTGTACAATTAGACTTCCATTGAGTAAATCAGGGTGGGGGCTTGAACGAGCTACAATTAATAATTGCTTGATTCTTCATAAAAGGCGGCGGACCGATGTAAGTTAACAATTGTCCTGCCAATGCAGCATTGTTCTTGACTTCGGAAATATCTTATGGATACTCCCTTCATATATAGAAACATCATTATCCTTCTTTCTACAATTCTGCCAAGAGTAATATTGTGCGAAGGTAGACACCTTTGAAAGCCCATATTAGATACTTTTGAGTTTTGGCCACTGTTGGACCACTACTGCAAAGCAGGGGAGTGAAATCCGTGACAGGAGTGCAACACTCTATCTGGCCGTCCGTGAGATCTGATGATTTCCTGAATGATTTCATGTTTTAGGCATAATTAGCGCTACAGTTAACTATTTGATCAATATTAAATCATCAGTGGTTAAAACTTTTAATGCAACTATTACAAATGTAATTTAATCCAAAATTTACTTAACCATTTCAGTGAGTCATGGAAGTATGTCCAGTAATTTTCCAAATCCCATGAGCAGAACTCGACTCAAGAAAAAACCGCACCACGTATTTGGTATGCTAAAGTTTTTGACAGAATCGACTATCATAATCATGACGTAAATGTCAGCTCTTGGAGATTTCAGTCTTCAGAAGAAGAGTCATACCTTCAAGAAATCGATTACAATCCGAGCATGGCTCTACAAGGAAAAACCGTACCTGAGGTAACTGACATAAAAATGAAGTTTGTTCAACGTTTGTTCTCTGAAATGCCCGCAGTCAGAAAGGATGCACCCCATATCCCTATTATATTTTTAGATGATGCATATTTTTCACACGACGAAATCAAAAATATATCAGGTAATATACAACAACAAAATACAAACATCAAGATATTTGTTCTGGTGATCAGCGGTGCATCTAATGAGAAAATTATCCACCTGAATGATTTACTTCTTATACCGTCTACTTCAACCGACTATGTGACTAATGTTTTATCTATGGCCATTTGTAAACAATGTAGCTTAGGTTGGTTTCTTTTTGAACACGACAACTCTATGCACTTTCTCTCATGCTATAAGTTACTGGGGCGCGCATTCTTCGGTGTGGGTCTAGATTCTTGCAATCGCAACAACGGTGGGGATGCAGCAGCTATCGAAACTCTAGATGAGCTGCACTTTTTGCAGATCACATTATATTCGGAAGTGAAAAAAAGCCTTTTCTTCACAAATGATTATTCTAACTTTTCGGCTTACATAGAAATTGGTCTGATTCGAGATATCTATAGCGCCACAAGACGATTTAAATGGACTTAAGACAGGTCTTTTCTAAATCGCCCTTTAGTAATCAATCACTGGTTGCCTGGTAAACCTTCTGGCGGGTACAACAATAAATTTGGTCTGTGGCAGTTTACAGAAATATGGAATGATGACAATAAAAGCGCCATATTACAGAACCTCTCTCGTTATAAAGATGAAGGGTGGGTGGATGTTCCATTTTATTCCAAGCTACCAATATTCGTGTTATGCGAGATTGTTCTTCCTCGAAGGTCAGATGACATGTATACCGTTAGAATAAATCTGGCCAACACGGACAGTGTCAAAAAAGCTTTAACAAAGGCAGAGTTCATGCAATTTGGTGACAATATTGTGTCTGCCTCTACTTATGTTGCCAGCACAAGTTTTCTACAACTTCTGAAAGAGACAAAAAGTGACTTTCCTGTCTTTGACTGTGGAGAGGATGCTGCTACTCCCAGATATATTTCCTATACCTTTGTCTGTGACTTCATTGATCACTGCACCAATAGACACGACGAAACATCTTGCTTTAAACCAATAGCGAGTGGTTATCGCACTTGTGATTCTGGTGAATATCTGTCCTATAGTTTTGATCATTGTGACGGTATAAAGGACTGTCAAGATGGAAGCGACGAGAGTCATTGCAATGGCCAGTGCACTGGTAAACATTGCAATGATGGTTATTGTTTGCAGTTGCAGAGGCTTAATGATGGTGAAATCGACTGCACCTTTTGCCAGGATGTCAACGATGAGAGTATCATTTATAACAAGTATTTTAGAGAAAAACGAGACATGTGCCTTTATCTGTAATAATGGTGGAACTTGTGTGCATTTATCTCAGCTTAATGATGGATATAAAGATTGTTTTAGCTCCGAGGGTCCCTTGGATGAGACAATAGGAAAACTAGAACCAGCAAACACTTGTTACAATTTATTAGGGGACGTAATCTGGGCTCCCAAGTGTGTCTATATCAAAGACAGGTACGGGGCTGTTCTAGGTTGTAGAGATGTGTCTCATCTTCAGAACTGTCTGGACTACCAGTGCGTAGAGGGATATGTTAAATGTTATAAGTCTTACTGTATTCCTCAACATTATGTCCTTGACGGACAAGCAGATTGCCCTACAGGAGAGGAGGAAAACGATTATAACACTGGTTCATGTTCTGGAAATTTCGCTTGCTGGGACAGTAAAGTTTGTCTACATCCTGACCTAGTGTGTAACGGTTATCCTGATTGTCCACATAAAGATGACGAACTGAACTGTGACGTATCGTGTCCTGAAGGTTTTCGCTGTGTCTCAGGGACAGTTACAGTATCGGATTATAACATTTCTATTCCTTTAGAAAATCTCGATCTAATTGACTTAAGAACTAAATATGTGGACTTGTCAGGACTGGATTTATCCAGACTGTTTAAATTAGATAATTACGTTCCTGTACCTGATAAAGCATTAGAGATTAAGTGGTCTAACTGTAACATTAGAAACTTTCCTTCCATAAATCGTTCTATACATATGCTTCAAACACTGGACATTAGCTACAACTTAATACAGACCTTCTCTGCAACTGATGCTTTGATTTATGCACTAGCAAATATTCGTCACTTGAACTTGTCTTACAATAACAATCTGGTTTCTGTGAAGAATTTGCATTTCTCATTTCTTGAAATAATCGATCTCTCCCACACAGGTATTTGTTATTTAGATAACTTTTTGTTTGTAAAGCTTCCAAACTTGAGACATTTAAATTTAAGCTACACCTTTATCACTGATTTCAATACAAATAGTTTACCCTCTCTCTTCACACTCCAGACATTAGATTTACGTGGAATACCCATTGGGAATTTCTATGAAGGTTTGTTTGGGGGTCTTACTATAGATCAACATCTGTACACGGACAAATTTGAAATGTGCTGTCCACAAGTCCTTGCTACACAAATACCACTCTACACATGTCACGCCCCTGATGATGCCATTTCGTCATGTTTTGATCTGGTAGGGGTTAATGTTCAACGTTTCTTTCTCTGGGTGGTGGCAGTTCTCACCGTTCTGGGTAACATTACGGTTATTGTGTATCGTGTAATTTGGGACAGGTCAGTTCTCAAAACAGGATATGGCCTATTTGTGACAAATCTGGGTATATATGACCTAATTGTGGGAGTCTATTTGTTTATTATTGCCGGAGCTGATTATTACTACCGCGACAATTATGTTTTTTATCACAAAAACTGGAGAGAAAGTGTTGCATGTAAAGTTGCTGGCTTTCTGTCGACTCTGTCCAGTGAATCATCAAAACTTTTTATTCTGCTCATCACTCTCGATAGATTTTTAGTCATCAAGTTTCCATTTGGTCAAATAAAGTTGTCTAAAGTCAGCACACGTATCGCCATACTTTTATCCTGGTGTTTAGGTTTCACACTTTCACTAATTCCAACTGTGTCTATGTTTGAAATATATTCTTCAAATGCCATGTGTCTTGGCCTATTTTTGACAAATCAGCAACTCAAAGGCAGGGAGTACTCTATTGGCGTGTTCATCGTGCTTAATTTCTTCATGTTTCTCATCATTGCGTGTGGTCAAATAGCGATCTTTCGTGCCATGTCACAGAATAGAATTACTATGACAGCTACAACCGCTTCAACTTACGGCAGGTAGAAGACATACTCGTGGCCAAACAGCTGTCTCTTGTGGTTCTATCAGGTTTTGTCTGCTGGTTTCCTGTAGGGGTCATGGGATTATTGTCACTTAGTGGTCACAAGATCAGCAATGATGTTTACTCTTGGACAACAGTGCTCATCCTTCCTATAAACTCTGCTGTTAACCCTCTTCTCTACACCATCCCGGCTTTAATGGTCAAATGGAAAAAGTTTAAGTATGGCAAACGAACGCGCCATTAAAATATACAAATTTCAATGTCAAATTTACCAGGTGACAATTTTATAAAGTGACAACCTAAAAAAGAATACAGTACTGGCGCGTGTGTTCTCATAATATATTTTCATTTCACGAGAAATCTTTACAAATAGCACTTAGGTTGTTTGAAGACAAATAGTATCTTCCTTAATGGAAAAGACAACTGTACATCAGTACAAGTAGATTCAGATCAAACATAATTTATGTGGCATTTTATTGTAGATGCATAAATATGTAAAGAAATACTTCTTCTTCTTCTTTGATCCTTAACCGCCGAACGTCACAGCAGTCAGTGGCCATCACACCTGGTGGCGTCTTGTAGGGCAACAACAAATTGATTCCACTTTGCTCGGTCGGTGGCCATCCTTCGTACAATGCCCCAACTCTGGTTCATTCTTTGCATCTCAGCCTCCATAGTCCTCCGCCAAGTTGTTTTTGGTCGGCCTCTCTTTCGTTTTCCTTCAGGGGTCCATAGCATAGCTGTTCTTGTGATGGCATCGGGGTCTCTTCTGAGGACATGGCCAACTCTCAGCTCCAGCGTCTGCCTCAGCTCGAGTAAGGATCTTCGGCCAAAAGATTCGTGTAATTTTTCTTAGGCATGTTGTGTGAAAAGAGGACAATTTCGACATTTCCTTCTTGTAACTCTCCAGCATTCCGCAATAGAAAAGCACAAAATGCCCCAACTCTGGTTCATTCTTTGCATCTCAGCCTCCATAGTCCTCCGCCAAGTTGTTTTTGGTCGGCCTCTCTTTCGTTTTCCTTCAGGGGTCCATAGCATAGCTGTTCTTGTGATGGCATCGGGGTCTCTTCTGAGGACATGGCCAACCCAGCTCCACCGTCTGCCAGCTATGATGGTGTGCATGTCCTCTCCGAGTAAGCAGATCTTCGGCCAAAAGATTCGGTGAATTTTTCTTAGGCATGATGTGTGAAAAGAGGACAATTTCGACATTTCCTTCTCTGTAACTCTCCAGCATTCCGCACCATAGAAAAGCACAGAAAACACACCGCTCTGATATAATCTTAATTTTGTGCGTGTGCTGTACTGAGAGGACTTCCAGATGTTGTTTAGACTAAAAAAGGTTGTTCTTGCTTTGTTCATTCTGTTGTTGATGTCTTTGCTTGCTCCGCCGTCTGGTGTTACTATGCATCCTAGGTATGCGAAGGTCTCTGTCTGTTCCAGTTGCTGATTCCTTACTGATATGGGCTCAGGGCTGCTCACATTGAGCGTCATGACCTCTGTTTTCTTTAGATTGATGTTCAAGCCCACCTGCTGGCTATACTTATTAAGTCTATCCGTTTTTTCCTGGATGTGTTGATGTGAATGTGCTAGTAGTGCAATATCATCTGCATATTCCAGATCTTCCAATGTAGAAAATATAGTCCATCTTATTCTTCTTCGACTCCCCTCTGTTGTCTGGCGCATAACCGAGTCTATGACTGTTAAAAATAGAGTGATTGATAAGGGGCATACCTGTCATACTCCTGTCTTCACCTCAGATGTTAGGTTTCTCTGCCCAACGCTGCACGTAAAGTTGGCATAGAGGCTTCTGTCTTTGCCATTCTGAGCACTGCTCTATAATGTTCCTGAGGGTAAATATATGATCTACACTTCTGTTTTCTAAATCCGGCTTGTTCTTTCCTCAGTTTGTGGTCTGCTGCTTTTGAAATTCTCTGTATGATTATCCTGCCTAGTATTTTGCTGGGAACCGAGAGAAGAGTGATTCCTCTTCAATTATTGCAATCTGCTAGATCTCCCTTCTTGGGCAATTTGACAATTATTCCTTTTCTCCACTCCGTTGGTGGTGTCCCTGTTTTCTAGACTTGTGCAAATAGTGGTTCTAATAGTTCTGCTGATAGCTCAGGGTCTGTCTTAAATAGCTCTGCATTTAAGTTATCATGGCCAGGAGCTTTTCCATTCTTTAACCCTTTGATTGCTGTGATGATTTCTTCTTTTCGTGGAATGTCTGTATTAATATCTATATCGTTTTCAGCCTCAGGAACATTAAATTGTGTCTCTGGTGGTTCCTTGTTCAGAGTTTCTCTAAAATGCTCTGCCCATCTTGTTTCCTGACTCTCTGCTGCAGTGATGAGATTTCTTTGCTTATCTCTTACTTGTTGTTGTTGTTCGTCCATCACGGGTGATGAAGACCACTCTTTTCATCCAATTATAAGGGTTGTTAGGATAGTCTATGAGTACGAAGGTGACTGATGAGCCCGATGCGGGCCTGGAAGGATCTCGGACAGTGTGGGCAGGGAATGTTAGCATCACAAGAAGGTTTTATTACACGGTCTTTTCTAGCTTGTCTCCGCTGTTCCGCTGCTGCTCTTCTGGATGATTCGCATGCCGCTGCACCTTTACGAAGAGATGTGCGCCAGGCAGTTCGGTCTTGCGCAGCAGCTTCCCATATGTCTGGGTTTATGTCAAAGGTTTTTAATGAAGCCTTAAGCGTGTCTTTGAAGCGATTTTTTTGGCCACCATGGGAGCGCCTACCCTCCTGCATCTCACCATAAAAGAGTATCTTTGGCAGTCGATGGTCTGGCATGCGGACTACATGACCTGCCCAGCGAATCTGTGACAGCATCAGAATAGTATCGATGCTAGGGATACCAGCTCTGTCAAGAACGGCAGTATCCGGGATCTTGTCTTGCCATTTGATGTTCATTACCTTTCTGAGACAGACTGTATGGAAGTGGTTGAGCTTCTTTACGTGGCGCCTGTATACAGTCCATGTTTCACATGCATATAGCAGCACTGGAAGCACCGCAGCTCTGTACACCTTCAGCTTTTCTGTAGACTAATGCCACTTCGATGCCAAAAGTTGATGTATCGTCTGCCTAATGTGCTGCTGGCTTTGGAGATCCTGGTGTTCACCTCATCATCAATGGCGATGTTCTTGGACAGTGTGCTACCAAGGTATGTGAATCTGTTCACAACATTCAGTTTCTCACCATTTACCTCGATGATTGGCTCAGTATAAATTGAGCCAGGAGCTGGTTGGTACATGATTTCTGTTTTCCCCGTGTTGATGGTGTGAAGTTTCTCTATCAGAACTGTACCGCCATCTTTATAGACCTCAACAGGAATTGAATCGGAGCCGGGGGGCCTTTCCACTAGAAAGTTGACGAATTGCTTTTTGTGTCTCCTCCAGAGTCGGTATATCATCTATTGCTTCATTTATAGGAATTTGGGGCAGTCGGTTGATGGCTTCGTCGTTAATAGATGATGGCTGGTTCAGAATATTATTAAAGTGTTCGACCCAGCGTTGGAGAATTTTTTCCTTGTCTGTAATTAGTGTTTTTCCATCTGCATTAAGGAGGGGAAAAGATCCTGATGATGTTGGACCATAGACCGCTTTGAGTGCATGGTAAAAATTTTTCAAGTCATGGCTGTCAGCAAAGCCTTGGAGCTCATCTGCTTTATTACTCAGCCATGAATCCCGCATCTGGCGTAGTTTATGTTGGACGATTCTACGCATGTTGTTGAAAGCGTCTTTCTTGGATGTAGATTTTGGATCATTTAAATATGCTTTATGGAGATGGTGTTTCTCAGCCAACATCTTCTTTATATCATCTGAGTTCTCATCAAACCAGTCATTTTGTTTCTTGATGGCGGGACCCAGGACCTCTGTAGCAGTGTTGTAGATCTGCTCACTTAGGGCTTCCCAATTTGTTTCCACACTTTGGCCGTCTGACGAGATAGATTTGAGACGGTCTTCTAGGGTGTCAGTGAATGACTGTTTAATTTTTGTCTTCTTCAGTTTGGTGACATCCAGCCTTTTTTGAGTTTTCTTTCCCTCAGGGTGCCTGGCAGGTTGGATACGAATTTTAAGTTTAGACACAATGAGGCGATGATCAGTCCAGCATTCGGCACCACACATGGACTTGGTCACCCGGACATCTTGCCTGTCCTTCTTTCTAACAATTACATAGTCAGCTAGGTGCCAATGCTTTGAGCGAGGGTGCATCCAGGAGGTCCTGTTGCGGATAGGAAGTCGAAAAATGGTGTTGATGACAAGGAGGTCATGTTCTGCGCAAGTCTGGAGGAGAAGTAGTCCATTGCTGTTACAGCGACCCACGACGTACTTTCCGATAGTGCCATTCCAGGAGATGTTATCTGAGACTACTCTTGCATTAAAGTCACCAAGAATTATGAGCTTATCTGCTTTAGGAACTGATGCAATGACTGCATGTAGTTCTTCGTAAAACTTATCCTTGACGTCATCCTGGTTTGTCATAGTTGGTGCATACGCGCTAATGATGGTGGCATGTTTCCTTCCATAAAGCAGCGGGATCTTGACCGTCATGAGTCGGTCATTTATTCCCTTTGGGGGCCCCGCTAACTTGCCGACAAGTGCTGTTTTGATTGCAAATCCAACCCCTGCTTCTCGTCTTTCTTCAGTTCCTCTTCCGCTCCAATAGAATGTATAACCTGCACACTTTTCGCAAAGTTGGCACGCGCCTGCAAAACGAGTTTCACTCAGTGCTGCTATGTCAATGTTGTATCTGGCCAGTTCTCTCCCAATCAGGGCAGTTCGCATCTCGGGTCTGTTTGCATTAAAGTCTTTGTCAAGTAGAGTGCGCACATTCCATGCGCCTAGAATGAGGGGGAAAAATCTGTCCTTTCTTTTTCTTATGTGTCGCCCGCTGAAGTAGGGTACCCACCAACCGCGGTAAGCAGGTTAGGTAATGGTGGAGCAGGCAATGTTTAGGGCACCTTTTCTAGCCCCTTCCTCATGCCATGGAGGTGAGCAGTGCTTTCCTAAAGAGGGCTGCGCAGTCACTCAGGAGGCTGCCGAATCCCACTGCTGCTCCGATCAGTGGAAGACGACCATATGGCCTGAGCCGACTGTGTGTAGGTCTGCGACTACGACTGCCAGCACACCCACGCCTGCCGCTTCGCCGCTCGCCCATCGCCACAGGACTTGTTGTGAGTGGATGGATGAGTGGATGAAAGAGTGACTTGCGCAGTGATTTGGTTTAAAGTGAGGAAGAGTTGCGCAATTCGTCGACCTCATTCTCTCGCCTGGGTCCATTTTAATCCAGTGGCAAGACAAGTCAAGACGACTGGAGATGAAGTCAGGTGCAGTGGATGACTATGGCTTTCTACGTGCCTCGCCATGCTCCACAGCGCGTTGCTGGTAATCGCCGTCATGCCCGTTGAACCAACAGGTGGTTTCTTCCGCGCAGTCTACCGAATCCAGTCTTCGCATGCATGGGTAGGCAGATCCTAACTCACCGAAGGTTTATAACCAGTCGGCTACCCTCACCTAGTTTAGCCGGCCTGTCAAAGTCGTTTCCCGAGGGGTGGCCGCTGTCGCATGCTGACAGCTACGAGGAGCCACAGGTGAGAGCTGGATGCCAGGTTTGGACCAAAGGTGGCCAAGCTGCCCTGAAAAGGGCATGACAGCTCCTTAACCAGAGGTACTACCAATACCTGACATCCCAAACCCCCCTTACTAATGTAATATTGTTTGCACATCGTTTTCCGCTGATGGATTTAGTTATTTTGTATACTGTGCTTTGTTCATTTCTCAGTGCTACCTCTTCTGCCTGTCTTGCAAGATTATCTAGAAAATTCCTTTTGTTGGCTCGGGTTTGGCGTTTAACTTCCTTGTCCAGCTGATTGTACTGTTCGCTATATAGTTACTTTAACCTGGGGGACTTCGCTTCTGTTTTCTTTCTTTTCTTTTCCTTTCTCATCGTTATTGTGTTTAATGTTTCTGGTGTTATCTAGTCTTGCTTCTTTCTTTCCTGGAATCCCAAGCATGATTTGTTGCTTTCCTTATATATTGTTGAAATGGTGTTGAATTTATGGTCTATATCATCAGTCAATGTCTTTTCCTGAATTTTGGCAAATTGATATCGCTTCTTTATATCAGCCGCAAAAGCTTTTCTGGTAAGAGGGTCCTTCAATTTGCTGATGTCAAACCTTTTCTGTGTAGTTGCAGTTGGTCCAACCGTTTTGAGTTTCACTTTCAATTTTGCTTCTACTAAATGATGATCACTTTCCACATCCGCACCTCTTCTTACCTTCACATCTTGTAATGCATGTCTCCATCTACCGTTAATCATAATGAGGTCTATCTCGTTTCTGTCTTGATCATTTGGTGATTCCTATGTTAATTTGTGAATTTCTTTGTGTGGGAAAAGTGTTCCTCCAATGACCAGGCTGTTAATGCTACAGAAATTTATTAATTTATCCCTATTTTCGTTTGCTGTTCCGCTGCCGCATTTCCCCATTACTCTTTCATTATATGTATTGTGTGTTCCAACTTTCGCATTGAGGTCTCCCATTACTACGATAAGATCATATTTAGGTGTGTCTTCCATTTTTTTCTGCAGTTGTTGATAGAATTCATCCTTGACCTCTTCATCGCTGTCATTCGTTGGTGCGAAGCATTGCATTATTGTAGTGTTGGTAAATCTCCCTCTCAATCTTATTCTTATCCGTCTGTTGTTGATGGGTTTCCATTCCAGTAACGTCCTTTCTATTGATTTCTTTGGAATAATGGCTACACCTTCATTGTGCGTCCATCCTCTCTTCCACAGTAAAGTACTGTTTCATCTGTTGCTGTTTTAACTTTTCCTGCCTCTGTCCATCTGCAGTCGATTATCCCTAGAATGTGTAATCTATAGTTTCTAATTTCTGCCGTGACCTGGTTTAGTTTACCCGTCTCGTTCATTGTCCTGACATTCCAAAATCCTATTCTTGTTTCACGTTTTGCGGTCAGGACGTCCGTTTTCGTGTCAGTAGCTTCCTTTAGGCATTCACCACTGACAGTCATAAGAGCCTCAGACTGCGGATGTCCGTCCCGCAGCAAAGTTTGTTCATTTATTGTCATTTCCGTAACTTCATTTTTTTTTTTTACATAGACAGGGGTGTCAGCTCTATGCTAAAACCCCCAACCTGGAGGACCAGGGTGTCTGCTTTAGTCTGACCCCTGCCTGCGCAAACCTGTCCAGCTTGGTAGAACCTTCCAGGAGTAAAACTCCCGCTGGCATAGCTCTGGGGGTAATCAGGGTATGCAAGCCGGCATACCTCGACAAGGTATTGACATCGGTGATGGCAGGTAAAGAAATACATACAATTAAAATGAAATGAAATGTGTTTTACACATTAACGGAACATAGGAAGCACGGAACGTTTCAGGTTTCATACTTCATCAACCATAGTTACAAACAGGTGACAAGGACAAAAATTATAGACATGTCAAACATACTACCGCCATTGCAAATTTGTAACAGAATGAGAGACACAGCACAGATAAGAAAGCTAATATAATCAGATAAAAAATAAAACAACACAGGTGTTGCACGGAAATATAGCACTAATAAAGCAGCAGCTTTGCAAAACAAGAAGAAACTAAATATACAGGTAGGTCTCAGTTTTACGCGTATTTTATTTTCGTGATTCAGAATCTACGCCCATCAACTTTAAGGCATGTTTTTCACACGCCAAACTCGAAGATACGTGATAAAATATTCAGACTTTTTTTACAGAACTTTTTTGTTTTTATCTGCGCCAACTGGAGCGCGAGAAAAAGATGATGTCAGTTTGAATGTTTCTTTGGAGAACATTCACTATTAAAGTTGCACTTTCGCTAATCAAAACTGCTTGAGATAAAGTCCTACGCCAATGCATGAGTGGTGTTCACAAAAAGCTGTAATCTCAATTCTTTCATGACTTTGAAGACTTTTGCGTTGATGACAATATTATCACGTCTATTAGGGATGATGTCAGAATATTCACCGCAGAAGAAGCAGAAGACGCAATAACGTGCACTAGTAAGCAAATATCACCAGGTCGACAACTTACAGTGAAACGGTTAAATGAGGCCTTACAACTTCTTGAATCCTTCATTTTGATATTTGAAGACGATGATTCTAACGTACATAGGAGCTCTATCGTCAGGATGAAAATTATGGACTGTGCTGCTCCCTACGAATAAATCCTCCGTGAGCAGAGAAAGTCACAAACTCAGCTCTTCTTTAGGAAACACTTCATTGCTGCATCACCTGCTTTTCATTCATATGACTCACCACCTTACTCCTCGTTAAATACGAAGTTGATGAGAATAAAGATGATAAAGGTCCATCCCCAGTCAATGTTTTTTTTTCTGTTCTTGTTCATGTACTTAAAATAAATGGTAAAAATAAATGTAAACTGTTTATTTGTACCTGTATTTATTTCTACCACTATGTACGACATTGGTTCCCCTTTACTTTAAATATTTTTTAATGAGAAATTCCTGTTTCATTTTAGCTATTTCTATTTATATGAGGGTAAACAAAGAATAACCTGTTTCAATACAAGAAATTTATCACTTATAAAAATCAATTGGAGGAAATGAAATAACAAAACAAGAAGCCCTGCTACATTAATGCGTTTTCTAGGATCCGTAGAAGCTTATAATGGTAACATAATCTTGCCGATAAGCATGAAGGAAAGTGACATCACAAAAATGCACGAATGAAATCCGAAACGAAACACAGACTTGTAAAAAAAAAAAAAAAAGAAAAAAAAAAAGAATATGAAAGGAAAAGTCCGAAATGAAGGAAAGATACTACATAACAGAAGTAAAGCAACATGATGTTGGACATTAAGGCCATCAGGAGAAAGGCAATTCATTTCGAAAATGAGACGATTTTCTTGTGAAAAAAGAGTACGGTCGTCACAAAACCACTAACGATTACCGGTTACCTGAATATCACAGTAACCGCAATGGCCTGCCCCAATAAAATGACGAGTCACAGGTTTAGCTTCCCTAAATGACAAATACCATTCCTGAATCCACGTGTACACGACTCTCTAAAATAAATTATTATTCGGAAATGAAACAGTTTGAGCTTGAAGCACATACGGTACGGCATGCGGAACAGTGGCAAGTCTGTGTAGCAAAGGAAGGACTAGTAGTCACCAAGCGCCTGTGTACGAGAAAGTCCTTGAAATTCTTATTCAAACTATTTGTCACCAGAGCGACATAACGGAACAACTCTCGGGTAACAGGATCAGAGTTGAGAATAGGCAGATGGCGAAATATAATTTTTTTTCACCGCTGAACAGTGAGGATGGAACGCTAGAACAAATTTTAATCTGTCAGATGTGGCAGAAGGTTTCATAGTGATAATAAGCACAGAGGAAAATACGAGACCCACGGATAGTGAACAAAAACCAAAATAACTAAGCAGTAGGCACTCGTAATAAAGAAAGATGGAGATAATAGACAACAGATAAATAACAAAAACAATAGACGCTCCGGGGATTTGAAGGAGGTTAATTAGAAAATCGCCAACGCCTTATTGAGAGAGTTACCTATGTAACAGCATATGCCCATCACTGGAGGCAATTGCGTTCAAGTCAATAATCGAAATTATAGAATACAGGACATGAAAGAATTAAACATTTTTTACAGACACTATTACTTTCAGAACAGTCATATTCACACATGTTACAAATATAGGCTGAATAACACACAAGACGAAGGTCGTAGCATTCCCGTCAGGCAGATCATAGAATAAGATGGACTGCGTTCACCACACTGGAGGATCTAGAGTACGCAGGCGATATTGCACTACTCTCACGTTCACATCAGCACATCCAAGAAAAACTAGACAGACTGAACAAATACAGCCAACCAGTGAGACTGAACATCAATGTGAAGAAGACAGAAATCTTGACACTTAATGTAATAAATCCAGAGCCCACTAAAATAAGGAAACTAAAAGCTGGAACATCTAGGAATCATAGTAACATCAGACGAAGGAACAAGCAAAGACATCTGTAGTGATTTGAATGAAATTTCTGTCAATGTTAGCCACGTATATTCTGCCATGGCTTGTTCGCTATTTTTGTCTACGCCCACATTTCTGTCTTATAACTCATAATAGCGCTATTTCTGGCTTTGGTCATGTCAATCTTACGTTGGACAGGCTAAATTCCACCCCTTTACACGTGGACATCGGCATCTAGCTATGGTCCTTTTATTCTGCCTTTCTTGTAGATGGCGGCTAAGTTCTAATTCGTTGATTTACAGAGAACTCGTTGACACAGGGAAGTAACTTTAACTTTTCATCCTTCCGCCTACGTCTAGAATCTCGAACTCAGGTCGCTCGTAAGACTGCCTAGTGGTGCTTCAGATTACGTCTTTTCCTGTATCTAAAGTCGCCAGGGAAACATTTCCCTCGACCCTTATGTCTTGTTACGTCAGATCCTTGCACGTGCAGAAGCCATGCTCAACCACCTGCAGATTTATCTTACTATTTAAGAGAGATGTCTTTATCACTCAGTACCATTGTTTCAATAAAATTCTGCCACTGGATAAAGTGATGTCCTGCATCAGAGCTAAATAGCAGGAATGATTCTTTATCCGGTAAGCACACATTTAATTATTTAATACAGTGGAGTGTTAGCTTAATCAAATAGAATAGAGATCCAGTGTCACTTTAATTCCTCTTAAAAATATTGTTTTTCCTTAAGGTAAATTTTTCCGTGACTGGGATACCCTGAAGTGTATTAAGTGAGTCACTATCCATAATCACTAAGTGTTAGCTAGGAGTGGTTACCCTTAAGGCAGAAAATGGGAGCCGGTTATAATATTATTACCCAATTTTCCGCTTGGTTGTGTGTGTAATTACTGCAAAGAGTTTTTGCCATTTGATATGTATATATATTGAGTGTAAGCCAAACGCTAAATTTTTGGTAACTCATTCAGAGTTATCCCTACTTGGATGATTATCACATATAATTATCAGCGAAGGTGTGAATACCTAACAGTGGTCTCGCTTTACCCTAGTGTGTGGGACTATGTACGTGTGTGTGTGTGTGTGAATATTTTTAGTCTCAGATCGCCTTGCGATGCAACGCGCTATCAACGCGTGGCTTGTTAATGGAAACCTAAGGCGGGGCCAACAGTGGTAGTGATTCCCTAGGCATAACAGAGCAATGCGGGTTTGTTTTGATTTTGTGAGAGAAACGGCGAGTGGAAGTGTTTATACTTTGAATGGGTGAGAGAATAAGAGAGGCAGTGCAGGCTACGGGTAGTAATGAGATATTGACTTGCTTGTATATTTTCAGAGCCTTGATCACAAAATTTGTTCGGTGCTCCCTGATTTTAATGCTGCTGTCAGTTGGATTACAACTTCCTCATAATACATAATACACGGCAGTCTACGTCATACTGCCAGTTTTCAGCTATAATGCTGCTTCGTGGATTAATTAACCACAACCTATTGTTGAAAGTATCTATTGCTCCAGTCCATACGGTCTGTCGCCTTTGCCATCCAGTCATTTTCGGCAAAACTGTTCGACCAATTAACAGCCAGTTAACTCGGAGTATACGGGCTGCCGACAGAAAGGATTCGTCGGTGGCTAATACATGTAAAGCACACATTACTCGTGCGGCTGGAGTATAGCACACCACATCGATTTTTGTTACTTACACGTAAACAGTAGTATTGCGTCCTGGATTATTTACATACTGCACATATTTCTGCCATAAGCAGTTAATCATCATCTCAGCTCTCAGCACATACGGGCTGTCGCTTTTGCCACTTAAATTTGTCGGCAACACAGTCCGACCCATTGATTGCCGGTTACATCTGGGTATACTGACATAACGACCGAAAGGAGTAGTGAGTTGCCAGTACTCGTCACCTGTCTTACAGTTCAAGTCTTCATTATCCAGTATAAAAGGCGCCCCAGCGCGCCTACTGGATACTCGCTCGCTAGCAAAAGTCCTTGTTATTTGGATAGATATATAGATCAGTGGGTGCAAGTATTTCTGCAATCGTGTTAATCTCCTTCACCTGCTAGTGTGGCTACCAGCCACAGGAAATTGTGAACGCAAAGGATATATTTCTACGCTGTTACAGAGAGCTAATCTCCATAGCCTTAGAATACCAAATGTGGTGGAACAGCGTAGTGTGTTCCTAATTGAAAAGTAACTTACCTACCCGGATTATTTACAATTCAGGAGTCGCCGTTTCCTCGTAAAACTGGGGGCCTAACCCCTTTAGTTAGATTATCTTGGTAGTGAGAAAGTGTACGAGTGTTGGTGGTTTTAGTGAGACATTTTGCCTGAGAGACTGAGTAAAGTATTTTCCTGTAATTGTGACATATAATCACTAGCCCATCAGAGCTAGTGGAGTAATTAATTTTTGCTGTTATCGTAGTTTCTTTAATAAATATATTTATATGTTCTAAGCGGTCAGAATTCATTTTATTCTAACTGTCACTTGATGTTCGCTGTTATAGTCCTTACTGTAATAGATTATCCTATTTTACATGAGAAGACGGAGAAGGGTATGACATATTAAAACATAGTCTCGAATATGGCTGAGAAGTAGACCTTAGATATTTGATTATATCTCTCTTCTCTTCAGAAGTCATATCTCTCTCAATATTTTCATTAGTGACTTTAACTTTCTCTACTTTCACATTACTCATTCATATTCTGTCTAAACGCAGACATCCTCTATTTCCATACTCGCGACAACAGCAGTAACAGAATGAACAAAGCCAGAACTGGCTTTGCAAATCAAAACAACATTTGGAAATCTTCTCAGTACAGTAAAAGCACCAACTTAAGATTATAGAGAGGCGTACTTTCTGTACTTGTATGGTGCGGAGCGCTGGAGAGTAACAGAAAAGCAAATGTCCAAATTATCCTATTTACACACAACTTGCATGTAGTGATATCCTCAATACAATCGATAAATTAGATACAACAGTATAGAGTATAAAGTCAAAATAAGGTAGAAATAAAATATTGGGTTGCGATTAGCTTCTTCGCCCCGCCTGCAAACCTAACGCTTTCAATAGGCCTTACTGTAGAGAAATATAAATGTAACATGTTTAAAAAATCAAGGCGTAATTTGGTTCTAGACGAAAGGAGAAGAATGCCATCGACACGCGTTGTTTGGAAGCAAAAATTGTAACGAACGAGCGATTTTGGTTTTGGCAGTTTGAAAATACGACACAAGGCCAATACATGTTCGTCTTTTGGGTCACGCAGTGAAATAATATAAAGACACACACCGCTTTCACTTCCTGCATTGTAGTGTAAATTATGACGACACACAGACATGGTCGTTTTAGTTTGAAAAAAAGGCGTTGGAGAGAGGGAAAAGATGGTGTATAGTTATTTAAAAGGAAAAATATGAATATATCAACTAAAAGGAATATGACCATAAAACTTAGATAGTTGTGTGTAATAGGGTCTCCTGATCAATAATATATTTTAAATCCCAAAATAGTCCAACTAATAACAAAGATATTACAATAATACTATATATTCTAGGACAGACTGACTAACATACACTGAGGCCTGCTTATCTTAGCCATAACATTTTGGAACGCATTTTTCTAAATGAGGTAGAAGAGGGTACATGTAATCCTATTGGCTGTAGTTAGAAAGAGGGAGAGAGGTTATTGGTTGGCCCAAAACTAAATATATTTTTGCAGAGTAACACATAGTTGTTTGGAATTTTGTTTTTTTTAAAGTTCGATTCAAAATTGATAGTCGCATATTCTCATTGGCCAGCGCATTTAATATTAATGAAAACTTAGAAGGCTGGACGCCATTTGTCTAAGAATCTATCCCTCAAGCAGGACGGTGTACTTAGAAGTGTGAATTTTATATAAAAAGTAAACTAATTCATAGTCTAGACAGCAGCAAAGCTGAATCTGTGCCAAGTCATCGTTCCTGTGTTTATTCATTGAATTTGTGGTAAGACCGAAATTTATTAATATTTTATTTAAAAAAAAATTTGAGTGTGAGATACTGCCATATGAAACATATTTTACGACTGTAAGTACATAGGTCCCTAGCAGACTTATGCAGGGCCTAGATGTTGATCCACCATATTAATAAACTACCAGAGGTGTAGAATCAAAAGATTGCATATGTTGTCAGCAAGGGATCATATCACCCACCTTATTTTATGGAAAAAGATCATTGATAATGTTGTAGAGGTGTTGTAGCCATTAGAGGAGAGGAATGTGAAAACTAGTACAAGTTGTTCCATCAATCTAGATTGGATGAGAGGGGTTGGTCAGAGAGATCTGACCCTGTTCTTTTATTTTAAATGTATTATTACTTGTGCATTTGGTGGACTAGATATTGTGTTAAGAAAATCCATAATCTTCATGTTGCAGGGTTTTTGTCTGGCACTGTGCTAAGTGCCAGCCTCCTGAACGTATACTATATATATATGAAAGAAAGTTGTTGTAGTGGTACAAGCTCTCTACCACTGGAGTTGTAGTCCTGGTACACGCTCTCTACCAGGATTGCCTCAGGGAAATTGATACAGTGGCCGTTGGCAGGACAGACAACTTATATCTTTCTTCACGTGCCAGATAAGTGAAATAGACCTGGCACGAAACTATTCATCAACGATATATATATATAAATTGTTTTCATTTGATTTTGACAGTCCTGACCAAAATAATATTCGGTTCAGGACTAAATAAATTGAGAAAAAAATGGTTCACTACCAAATTTAAAACACTATGTTAGTTGAGTTGATCATAGAAATTAATATTTGTGAGTGTCTTGTGTATTGTGTTACCATCACACCACTCGTACATTCCCCTAGACATTTTAGACGTAGTCACCATACATAATAAGTTCAAAAATATAACTCTGAGTGAGATCTTAGGGTGGTAGCAGGAAGGTTCCATGAGAACACACCCCAACAATTGTTAGACTCAGGGGCCTTCACAGCTTGACCTCACTCAGTTACAAATTAAATATAACACCAACATTCATAACATCTAAACTCACCACATTGCACATGGAACATTCTTCTACTTTGGCCGAACTCTAACCATTAGCTGCTTATACGGTGCAGTCACAAAGAAATGCACACCATCATTGCGGACAGATGCTGGAACTGGGTTGGTCGTGTCCTCAGAAGAGACCCTAACACCATCAAAAGACCTGCTATGCTATAGACCCAAGGAAGGACGCCAAAAGAGAGGCAGACCAAAGACAACCTAGCGGAGAACAGTAGAGGCTGAGATGCATAGTAAATGGGCGTGGTCACGGCGACGTTTTGACGGATCTTGCTCAAAACTTTTGAGTGTCTATTTATTTGATTACTTGTTTATTGCCATGCGGTTTTGTTTTTTCTTTCTACCAGTTTTCCTTATTTGTTTACTTCTGTCTGTAACCCGTTGTTTCTTGAAGTGGCAGAGTCTCATCTTATGTACATATCTTCTACGTGTCCGCTGCTCCCACAATCCACATCTTGTTTCCTCCAGCTTCGTACTCTACCGGTTCAGCTGTTTAATGTAATTACCTTTCCGCTCCATTAGGATCAGGGACTTCAACAAATCCAAGCCAAGCTTTTCTTATGCCAATCTGTGTATCTTCAATTCCACCTCGATTATTTTTGGTCTCCATCTTTGTTCTTACTCTTGAAGAAACACCACTAAAAGATGTAGAATCGTACACATATCTTGGAAGTAATAATATAGACAAAGTTGGAGGGACAGACAGTGATATCAAAATAAGAATACAAAAAGCAGGAGGAGCTTTCATTGCATTGGGAAACATATGGAGAATAAGAGAAATCAAGTCCAACACGAAAAAAGGATC
This sequence comes from Oreohelix idahoensis, assembly GCA_024509875.1. Taxonomy (NCBI): domain Eukaryota; kingdom Metazoa; phylum Mollusca; class Gastropoda; order Stylommatophora; family Oreohelicidae; genus Oreohelix; species Oreohelix idahoensis. Next base: position 399,936 of record JAMPIV010018658.1, read on the forward strand.
TTCAACTCAAATGTGAAGTCAATCCTATTGTATGACTCTGAGACCCGGAGAACAACAAAAACAACAACCAAGAAGCTACAGACTTTTATAAACGGGTGCTTTCGTAGAATAGAAGGACTGAAATGGTATGACAAAGTCACAAACGTGGAATTGATGACAAGAACCAGACAAGTGCCAGTGGAACAAGAGTTGAGAAGAATTGTCGCATAGAGATTTATGATCAATAAATTTTCTATATTCTTTTCTTTTCTACCCGTGTCCTCTACTGTATTATCGCTCTTTTATCCTTTTCCTGTTTTTCGCATTCGTTCGTTTGCGACAACATTTTACTTTCCCATTCAAACTGTCGCCTGTTTCTTTTCTCATTTAGAAACGCATTTTATCGCATACTATGTCAGTCCCTGGATGTGAACGAAATACTGTGAGAATTCGTCTAGTCAGACATAGAGAGCAGACATTTGTCTACATTTTCATCTGACACGAGTTTTCTTCGGCTAAGTTTCTCGGCGTGAGGTGTGGAAACTGCCATCTGCATCGCTCATAAATGAGACATGTCGTAGGAGGTGTGAAGACGCGTTTTGGCAGATATGGCCAGCGTCTAAGTATGTGAAGTGTTAAGAGAGAGAGAGGGAAGAGAGAGAGAGAGAGACCGGCGTACCTCTAGTGTTTTCCCACATGTCGGGAGGCGTGATATTTCTGTGTATTTCATGAAAGCAAGGTAAATTGACTTTTTCATTAACTCTATCGATTTTGGGTCGTGAGCGATTTCGATTCATAGCCTGTCTCCGAAAGTCGTCGCCACGAGATGTTTTTTTCCCAGCTCACATGTCGCTGCATTGTACTGCATCGGTTGATGCATGTACCAAGGACCATTACTTGCTACTTTGTTAAATGAATTAGGTTTGGAAAACCTTTATTATCTAGAGGATATTTTTGTGGACATTATTTATACTTCGGCAGACGTGTCTGTCTTGCTGAAGTCAAACTAAGGAGAGTGAACTGATCTCATACATCTGGTTATCTCCTGGCTGTTATAGAAAAGGATGGAGTTTTTCACCTGACTACATTTACAGCACTTTGAAATATAACATGCATCTGACTCATCATTGTAATGCTGTCTACCGTCTATTGCTGTATTGAATGTTGCTGTGATAATGACTGTTTGATGTGCCTACACATTTGCGTAACCATTTTGTCACTGTGGCGTCCACAATAAATAATGAAGAAAAACGTCAACGGCTGTTTCAAGAATCATTGACTTTATACGTCGTGAGTTTACTGACGTCCTATGTGGATTGCCCTGTTATTTTTGTATGAACATTGTTTTGACTGAACACATCTGCACACTACACAAAACCAGACATGCGGATACCATCCATCATCATATGGCATCACGCATCATTTGGTGGCCATAAGCTGGTTTGATTCTGGTACTAGCAAACACGGGGTCCCTTACCCACTTCATTTTCAACAAGAATTCATCAGCATCCTTCAAGAAATTAACATTCTTCAATACAGTCAACATCTTCAAAATTTTCAAAGTACTCGGCGTTGCCCGGTAAAAGTCAAAATTTCAATTTTTTGACGGAAACAAGAATTTGACAGTACCCGGCGTTGTTACATGTTGCCGGATAACTCGGACTGCTGTTATCTTTTACGCAAGTCAAGCAAGTTGCTGCTGTCAAGGTTCCAGTGCTGTCGTTTTTGTGAAGGTCAAGTGCCGGTTGAAACGGGTTGTTTTCTGAAGAAGGCCAAGTACCGATTTCCATCAACTTACTTTTGGATTAGAAGGTCAAGTGCCGAAACAACTCAACACACAGTACTTCAGAAGCTCTTGTACCATCGTGTTAGCAGTGGAAGCAGTTCAGATGTGCCATCATCGTTGGAGCTTCGCTCTTTAGGACGTTGATTGACATCCGTTTTTCTGCTGTTCGACGATTGGAAGCCTATAAGTTAAGTGGCCTGTTTGTATGTAAACTGTGCCCTTATGCTTCTGCTGAGTCTTCTGTGTATCATCTCATTCTATATGTTATATGTCTATATGTTATTTGTATATTTATATGTTTATATTTCAGCGGGTTCTCGGTTGGGTGGTGTCTCCGTTAGATTATGCCACGTCATAGAGGTCGTCTATTGTGAGCGTTTTCTGTAGGGTTTGCAAATTTCCGATACTGGAATTTGCTAAGCGACTTCTGTTGCTATTTATGTTAGCTGTGATGACATGTTTTAATATTGTTTTCGTTATTATTTCGCATTCTTTAGTTTTGTTTTGATTTGTTTGTATTTGTTAGCCTACTCTTGTCTATAATTTAGTTTCATACAACATTTTTGTTTATACACTGTGGTGTCATGTATTTTGTTTAATTCTATCGCAGATATCGTCACATTTTTTGTGATATTTCATTAATTTCTGCTTTATTTTTAGTTGATTTCTGCGAAAGTTTTTGTATTGTTGCTGATCTTTGTTATTGTTTACATTGTTATTGTTTACATTGTTTGTATTGTTTACATTTTCAATGTTTACATTCTGCATGTGTTTACATAGTCATTGTTTACAGTTATAGTAATTAGTTAATGGGCTATGCTAATGCACTGTTACTACTACACTGATGATAAATGAATGATGAATAGTGTCGTGCACTATTGAATGAGAAGTGCACTTATGATCAAGAATTGAGTGCTGATATTTCATATACAAGTTCTTTGATTGGAGACTTGTTTCCCACAGAGACTGGGATAATATAAGGTGATGTGAATATACAAGTGTTTAATTAAGACTTGTTACACTTAGGTTTGAAATAAATTAGTTAATTATTTCAGGTTTTGGACTCATATGTTAGACAACATGTCTACATTTGAGCACTTTATTGAGCAGGGTAAATTGCTTGGCAAGACTGGTGATAAGTTAGAAGAATTTGCAACTGCTCGATATGATAAAGCAATGGAAGCTGAACAAAAGAAACTGCATATGGAAGCTGAACAAAAGAAACTGCAGATGCAGGTGGATGAAAAAAGATTCCAAATGGAAATGGAAAAACAAAAAAGGGAATCAGAAGCTGAGGAAAGAAAACTCCAGCTACAGCTAGAAGCTGAGAATAAAAGACTTGAAAAAGAGGCTGAAAATAAAAGACTTGAAAAAGAGACTGAAAATAAAAGACTAGAAAAAGAAGCTGAAAATGAAAGACTTCAAAAAGAGGCTCAGGCTGAGGAAAGAAGATTACAGAGAGAGTCTGATGAGAGGAAAGAGAAAGCAAAAATGGAACATGAAGAAAAGGTCTTAGCTTTAGAGTTGGAAAAATTGAAATTGACGAGCATGAGTAATGGTAATGATTCAAACAAGGGTTCATCTTCTGGTAAGGCTAATAATGATACTTTTAAGATTAAGTTACCAACATTTAGTCCTTCCAGTGATGACATAATGTTCTATCTGGACAGATTTGAACAAGCATGTACAGCTCATAACATAGACAAAGCAAAATATGTTTATCAGTTATCAGGGATACTGACAGGTAAAGCTCTAAGTATATTAAATATGGTGGATGAACCTGACAAGAACAATTATGAGGTTGTCAGGGCCGCTTTGTTAAAGAAATATCAGCTTAACGAAGACGGCTATCGTCTACAATTTAAAAACCTGTTACCTGAAAATGGAGTTGAATTCTCCGAGTTTATTGCAAGAATACGCATTACTTTCTCACGATGGGTTGAACTATCTAAGACGGAAAAAACTTATGAAGGACTTATGGACTTAATACTTAGAGACAAAGTCATGTCGTCTGTCAATGAGTCTTTCCTTGCTTTCCTTCATGAACGTAAACCTAAAACAATAAAAGAAATGGAAGATTTCTGTTGCCAATACGTAACTGCGCACCCACACATAACCATGGGTAACTCTAAGGTGAAAGAAGGTTTACCAGTTGCTTCGGCAGCTCCGTATGGTCAAAACTTTGCTCGTAGATCCCAACAAAATTTTGATAGAAAGGGTAGCGGTAATTTCTGTCAAAATCATGGAAATCAATTTCATGGTGATTCTTCTTCGAAGAATTGGAGACAACCTGATAGTACTCGTTACTATCACCCTAATAATTATAAGCATTTCAAAAGAGGATATGGTAATAGAGGTTATTCCTGCCGAAGACCTCAAAACCAAACAAATAGATGTTCGCATCAATGTGAACATGATAGTAATCGTGGAAACTGGTATTCGAACCAGGATAACAATTACAATAGAGACAATAATAACTGCAGAGATAATAATAACTCTGATAACTTCAGAGGTAATAATAGTCGGGGTAGATCTCAACACAAAAAAAAGAGATATCAGCAGGCTAATGCTGTACAACAGGAAACTGAGGGAGCCTGTAATCATGTTGTTGATAGTAAAAACTTTGACGCTGTCACTAGTTCTGCTTTTGACTTTGAGAGAGCAAACAAATGCCCCCAATGCAGTACTTTATTCGAACCGGGTACCATAACTACTTTGAGTTGTGGTCACCCACTTCCCGCTCTTCCTGCTGCTGTTGCGCATGACGGGAGGGGTTCTTTAATCCTACATAAGGGTCTTGTTAATGATACTCCGGTCTCACTACTTTTCGATTCCGGATGCACCACTATTGGTGTTAGACAATCGCTTGTAGATCCATCTTGTGCTACAGGAAGGGTTATTAAATGTGTCACATTTGGCGGCACTCTAGAAAAATATCCTACTGCTGTAATTCGCATTGCCACTCCTTTCTTTACTGGAGATGTGCATGCTTGTCTCTTACCTAATCCTATTGCGGACCTTATTATTGGTCGTATTCACGGAGTTAGGGAGTGTACCCCACAGCAGATTGCTGCTTGGGAAGATAATAACATGCAAGCTACAAATGCAGTAGTTACAAGAGCACAAGCTCTACAAACACCCGAAACTTCACTGAATAGTGATAATGAAGTTGATAGCCAAGATAGTCACTTAGTGATTACTCGTGACTCTTTCATAAAATTGCAAGAAGAAGATCCTTCTTTAAAAAAATTCTTCGTTCTTGCGAAGAAAGGTGATCCGAATCAGGATACAAATAGAAAATCTTGGATTGCAATGAGAAACGGCGTACTTGTACGTATGGTACAAGATTCGACTACGTCGGCACATTCGCAAATTCTTGTTCCCAAGAGCATGAGAGTCCAAATATTACAACATGCTCATGACTCGCAATGTGCTGGACATATGGGTTTTGCCCGTACGAAGTCGAGAGTCCTTGCGGCTTTCTTTTGGCCTTTTGTCAATAAGGACATTCGTATTTACTGCCGATCATGCAAGGTATGTCAGGAGGTCAAATCTAGAGGACCACGACATGCTGCGCCTATCCAGGCTGCTGACATTCCTATTCGGCCGTTTCAGAAAATGGCCATAGATATTATTGGCCCATTTAAGGTCAGGTCGGCCAGAGGACATCAGTTTATCCTTACATGTGTCGATATGTGCACACGTTGGCCAGAGGCTATTCCTCTTAAGAGCATATCTACTACAGATATCGCAGATGCTCTTTGGTTGATATTTTCTCGCTTGGGGTTCCCCAGAGAAATATTGTCAGACCATGGCACTCAACTCATATCTGACACTATGTCACAGGTAATGTCTACCTTACATATTGAACGATCTCTCAGTAGTATCTACCATCCTATGTCTAATGGGTTAGTTGAGCGTCTGAATAGAACGCTCAAGACTTTGCTTGGTAAGATAACTGAAGATCATCCTCAAGATTGGGACAGGGTTTTACCCGCGGCTCTCTTTGCCTATAGAGAAGTCCCTAATGAACACACAGGATTTTCTCCCTTCGAACTTGTCTTTGGCGCGCGTCCACGCGGCCCTATGTCTTTATTACACGATCTCATCACTGCCGATGATATTAGCGATGAAACTCAATCCTCATATGAGTATGTCATTGCTCTTAGACAAAAGATCATTGAGGCATGTAAGCTAGCAACTGCTTCATCAGAAATTGCTAAAGAGAAGGCAAGACAGTTTGCTAACAAGAATAGATGTCTACGACAACTTTGTCCAGGTGACAAAGCATTCGTCCTACTCCCCAGTAGGGAAAATAGACTTCTTATTGCATGGAAAGGTCCGTATGCAATAGTCTCTCGGATTTCCGATGTTGACTATGTGGTCGATATTGATGGAAAGCATAAAACTTTCCACATAAACATGCTTTCGGAATTTCACGAACGTCCGGACTATTTGCTGCCTATTTTCCAGGCAACGGATGATGCTCCTGCACCTCACGGTCATTATTCATCCCTGTCTGTCATTCAGGATGAGGAAGCTACCTTCTCTGATGTCAACCTTCCCCTTCCAGTGGTTCCATTACATTCCACGGAATCTTGGAAAAACGTTTCTGTTTCTCCTAATCTTTCTGGTGACGAACATCGACAAGTCTCGTCGATGTTACAAACATTTCAGGATGTTCTCACTGACATTCCTGGACACACAGATGTCATAGAACATGACATAATTCTTACCGACAATAATCCAATTAGGGTTAGGCCGTATCCTATTCCTATACACTTTCAGTCGCAAGTGGAAAAGGAATTGGATGAAATGATTCAATTAAATATAATTGAACCATCGACTTCACCATATTCTTCTTCCATGGTTATTGTCCGGAAGAAGGATAAGAACATACGAATTTGCGTTGATTATCGCAAATTGAATCAGGTCACAAAGTTCGACGCTGAACCGATGCCTTTGTTAGAAGATCTACTGATTAGACTTTCTAATTCTAGATTCTTCACTAAACTTGATTTGTCTAAAGGTTATTGGCAAGTGCCTTTAGCAGAGCATGCCAAACCTCTTACTGCTTTTTCTACACCTAGGGGTCTATTTCAATGGAATGTTATGCCTTTTGGTCTCATGAACGCCCCTGCCACTTTCGTTCGCATGATGCGTCGAATTCTGTCACATCGTTCGGATGTCATCGCATACTTAGATGACATCTGTCTCTTCAGTGATACCTGGGAAGATCACTATTTAGGGTTATATGACTTACTGTCCACTCTACGTGAGAATAATTTGACAGCAAAACCTTCTAAAGCTTTTGTTGGTTTTGGTGAAATCTCTTTCCTGGGTCATCGTGTTGGTCATGGTCTCTTGAAGACAGAAGACCACAATACTTCCAAAATACTGAACATCTCTGTTCCTAAAACGAAGAAACAAGTTAGGAGTCTCTTAGGTTTAATTCAATTTTATGGGAGATTTATTCCAAATTTATCTTCGATCATGGCACCTCTCTCAACATTGTTGAAGAAAGGTTCGCCTAATCTGGTCCGTTGGTCTGAAGAATGCCAATCTTCACTAGACCAAATCAAGAATATATTTTCTTCTCCTCCCATCTTAAGATTACCTACTCTTGATAGGACTTTTGTTCTTCGGAGTGATGCTTCATCCACTGGGATTGGAGCAGCACTGATGCAAGAATATGCAAATACTCTGCATCCTGTTATGTACATTTCTAGAAAACTAAATGCGGCAGAGAGGAACTACTCGGTTTTAGACCGTGAGTTGTTAGCGATGGTTTGGTCAATTCTAAAGCTACAAAGATTCCTCCTGGGCGCACATTTCATTCTAGAGACTGATCAGAAAGCTCTTACAGCTATTCAGACTAAGAATTTGAAGAGTTCGAGATCCACTCGATATGCTATAGCTCTTCAACCTTTTCACTTCACGGTACGAGCTATCCGTGGTGCGGATAAGGTGATGGCTGACATTTTGTCTAGATGCCCACATGACTCCAACTAATACTTCTGTCCTATATTTCTATATATTACAGAGTCATAACACACCTATATTTCTACAATAGATTAGCACATCTGTACTTACTTTATATGTACACACTATCGTGCTTTGTTGTCATCTTCTTCTGTTCGTTTTTTAAGATGATAGAGGAGGACTGAGTAGTTAATATAAGGGCCGTTAGTTTACTAAACAGCCACAATTATTAATAATGTATTGTACCTTATGAAGCATATTAGTTATTAATTAGCATTATATTGCTTGTACTTTCTCAGAATGTCATTGTTGAGCTGAGGACTTACCTTACGAGTTCTAGATTGTGTACTTACCCTCGGAATACCAGAGCATATATCCTGGATCGTCATGTAGTTTAACTTTACTATGTACTTATTTCATTACATGTCAAAGAATGTACTATTTAAATTTTCCTATCAGATTTGTACATCCATTTTTAAAGACAATATTAGAGTATGCTGTTTAATGATGATTATAGTAACTTGCATACGTATATTGTGTTTACATGCTAACGTGATGTGTGTTGGTGACACCTCCCCGATGTGAATATTTTTTGAGACATATTTATTTTTCTGTTGAGGTATATCCTCACCAGACACTCTATAATTAGCCTATTGTTTGGCAATTTAATTAATTATCAGCGCATAATTCGTGCATTTTGAGCCGCTTATCGCTTGCTCTTTGATATTGAAAAAAAAATATGTTCCACATTTTTTTTTTTTATCGGGAGGAGGTGGTGATATGTTGCGTGATAAATTCTCGCAACATCGTTTTGTTTCAATGTCTGTTTTATAACGCAAGGGCAACAACTGCTTGGAATTTATAGTCACTTTTCTCGGTAAGCATTTGTCTTCTCGCGTTGGTATCGAATGCAGTTAAGTTTGAGCTGTGGTCATTTTTGCGCTGGACTGCGCATGACTTGTCTTGTTGTTTGGTCGATCGGTTTCCGCCCACGACTAGTGGAGTGAGCGATTTGGAATGGCGAAAGAGATGCCTCGTTGAAGAGGGGATCTCCGCTATTTTTTTGTTCTGTCAGGGATGTGTAGTCCTCTTAATGGATATTTCGTTTATTCGAGATAATACCTCTAGTGTTTTCCCACATGTCGGGAGGCGTGATATTTCTGTGTATTTCATGAAAGCAAGGTAAATTGACTTTTTCATTAACTCTATCGATTTTGGGTCGTGAGCGATTTCGATTCATAGCCTGTCTCCGAAAGTCGTCGCCACGAGATGTTTTTTTCCCAGCTCACATGTCGCTGCATTGTACTGCATCGGTTGATGCATGTACCAAGGACCATTACTTGCTACTTTGTTAAATGAATTAGGTTTGGAAAACCTTTATTATCTAGAGGATATTTTTGTGGACATTATTTATACTTCGGCAGACGTGTCTGTCTTGCTGAAGTCAAACTAAGGAGAGTGAACTGATCTCATACATCTGGTTATCTCCTGGCTGTTATAGAAAAGGATGGAGTTTTTCACCTGACTACATTTACAGCACTTTGAAATATAACATGCATCTGACTCATCATTGTAATGCTGTCTACCGTCTATTGCTGTATTGAATGTTGCTGTGATAATGACTGTTTGATGTGCCTACACATTTGCGTAACCATTTTGTCACTGTGGCGTCCACAATAAATAATGAAGAAAAACGTCAACGGCTGTTTCAAGAATCATTGACTTTATACGTCGTGAGTTTACTGACGTCCTATGTGGATTGCCCTGTTATTTTTGTATGAACATTGTTTTGACTGAACACATCTGCACACTACACAAAACCAGACATGCGGATACCATCCATCATCATATGGCATCACGCATCACGTGGGATCCTTTGTCCGTTTTCATATATCTTACCCAGAGTTTTAGACTTCAGGCACTCAGTACACCGCAGTCAAGACGAGAACGATCTAGCGTTCGATTCCTAAAGATCTCTGTTAATAGAAGCATCATTTAGTTGGTCGAAGTGGATTTAGTTCTTAGTAGTTCTGTGTTGAGGTAAATATTATATATATATATATATATATATATATATATATATATATATATATATATATATATATATATATATATATATATATATATATATCTAATAGTATTGAGTGATTCAGTGATAACCGCTTATTTCATTTTACTAGTTAGATTTCTGTGCAGAAGAAATTAATTTATAAGTCTGTTATATTCGCTAGTCGACATGTTACAGTGGAAAGCAGAATAAATTATAATTTCTAGCTTAAACTCATTCGGCTATTAATAAATTTTATTAAATTGCTAGTAATCAGTCGAGAATATTTTAACTAACTTATAACTGCACTAATTCATCATTGAGTATTGACGAAATACGTATGTATTTCTAATTCATGATGATTGATCTTATGAATATAACTTATTTCACGGGAGTGTTAAACGATAAGTCAAGCTCTCCGCTTGCAGTTTATAATGTAAGTTATAACCGTAGTGAATAGTATGTATAAGTATTTTATATGTTGTTTTTTCTTTATTCAGTGAAAACTGGGGTAGCCCAACTCTACCAGCGTTTAAGCACTGAGAAACATCTGTGAAGAACAAAAACATTTTTCTTAAAGACTTGGATGTATAAAGTAAAACCTGTCTGGCATTGCGTTGGCAATAAGAACGACAGAGTACCCATTGCATGAACTTTAAGTTTAAATGAAGTAACGGGCCTATCGCGCCAGATTTAATTCTTCCTGAGAAAAACCTCACGTACATTTTCAGCCCTTGTGGCAAGTAAAATATTATTATCAGTAACCTTCCGACGGAGTTTTAACTAGTATGTGGTGTGACCAGATAAAGTCCTATACTGAGAGAAGGCACCGACCTGACATTCCTAGCCACTAGAAATCTAAGCTATTGACACTTTGCTCGCTGTTAACGTTCGTGCCTGGACAAATTTAATGTGACAGAACCAGATATCCTAAAATAAGAAATACCAAGGAAACGTTCCCTGAAGTAGGGAATTCAACCTATCTTTGTGGAGCTGGGGTTCCCTTGGCCAATGACTAACCCTGGAGATTCTGTATGTGCATGTCCTAAGATTTGTTTGTCCAGAAGTTGCTACCAAAGCTGTAAGTACGAACGGAAGCTAGTGATCACGGCTGAATGAATAGAGTGAATGCAGGGCTGAGTGATTCCTTTATTTTTGTATTTTGGCACCCATTTTGCTGTCTTAAATGTCTTTATGCAAGTTTTATTGCTAACAATATTTTCCTGAAGATAGATTAGAGTATCAAAGTCTGTTCATAACTTTAAAGGGAAAACTTAGACTAAAGCATATGTATCCGTGACTCTTTGGGGTTATCACTTTTCTTCTAACAGGACTGTGGGCTATACATCGAGGGAAAAGATCATACCAATGGGTCTATCATTCTTGTAGCAATTCATTGACTTTATGACTATTTGTATATGCTTGATGTAATTTTATGTGTTGTGATGGAATTTATTATGATAATTAAAATTCACATAAACTTAATCAGCGTGTCGGTCAGCTCGTTCCAAAATATCTATATAATTATTGTTATAGTTTTTCCACGTCTGTGCGTCTAACTGTCGTCACTTGTGGGTGTGTGTGTATGCGTGAGTGGTATATATATATATATATATATATATATATATATATAGTTTATAGACTGTCTGACTCCTCTAGATTTGTTGTAGAAGATAGGCTGAAAGAGAGAAGATTCTCGATTTCAGGGACAGCCTCTATTAATTTCTACCATCTCACTCGTGGAAGTCTATTTCTATTATTATCTCTCACTGGGGCTAAGGTTTATTCTAATCTATTCAGAAGGGACCAACCCAAGCCTTAATTCCCCTATCAAAAATCTACGACAGAATGTGGTCTCGTCCGTAGGATTTTTTGAACTTAGAATAGGAAGACGTGTACGACAGAATGTGTGCTCGTCCGAAGGATAATTTTGAACTTTAAACAGGAAAACGAGACGTCAGAATGGTCGCTCGTTTTTCCGGGAATTGAACTCTAGTCCTGAGCAAATACGAATATCAGCTAGTCTGCAGAATTATTTTTCTTTATTCTGATATAGAGTAAGAGTGTGATGTCTTGTGAGTTTTTATGTCTTTAAAAATAACTATTCCCCTAGACTAACGATCTTTTTATGGGCGTGCTGACCACACAATTAATAATTGGTTTTTCCACAGCATTTTTGGGTAATATACATTTGAGTTACAGGTTGATTTTGTCGGAATATATGTTAATTACTGATTATGTAATACTAAACGCTTGTATGGTTTGTGATTGTCTAACAGTCACTGGGTTTGAAGCAGAAAGGTGTTTGAACTAAGTTAAGGAGTGCGTTTCGGACTATTTCGTCCAGATTAATTGCCTCCCTTACCCGATCTGACTTCAGGTTTGAACTTGTAGTGGACTTTAAATTAAAGGATTTTTTTTTCTCCTTAAAAATTTTTGCAATAATTATTTTGTTTCCACTGTAGCAACTTATTTTTCAGTGAGTATCTTTACTACCATTTAATTGGCATAGTCGCTTGCAATTATAGCTTTTAGAGCCAGGAATAGCAGCGATAGTTAGATACATATCATAGGAGGAGGTATCCTAGGTTAAAGAATATCATCTTTTTGATTTTTGGTAATTTCTTATAAGTGGTAAGCAACCAGTGTATCTTTTTCTTACTTCTTTCTCGACAAGTCTCAGTCAGCTATTTACAATGGCAGAAAGGGAGAAGCTTAGGCAAATCCTCAGAGACGAATCGAGAGAAGAGGGATTGGAAGGCGAATATGCAAAAGCTTTTGTCAGGGACGAACTTGAGAGATATGATGCGGAGAGTAAAGCAGCCGAAGCTAGAGAGCAGAAGAAGATGGATGAGGAAATGGAAATTTGCAGGGTGAACGAAAGAGAGAAAGAGAGACAGCATGAGGAAAGAGAGAAGGAGAGACAGCATGAGGAAAGAGAAAATGAGCAACGACGACAGCATGAGTTGGCTCTTAAAACTCTAGAATTCCAAAGTCGTGGTGCTGCCTCTACCTCCAGCAATGGAGAATCTTCTACTCATTCTTCCTTAACTGATTAATCTAACACTCAATCTCCTCATCTCACCGCTATGTCTTTCGCTCTAGAATCTTTTCCTTGTCCTAGTGAGAAGACTAACACGCATCTAGAAAAATTTGAGAAAATTGCAACTCTGTACGGTTTAGAGAGGTCGCGTTGGAATATGAAGCTTTCCCAGGCTTTGAAAAGCAGTGCTTACGATGTGTATGCAAAACTAGAAAGCATCCAACAAGACAACTACGACGTGTTGAAGATAGCTGTACTCGAGCGCTTCGAAATGAACGCGCGCAAATTTTTGCAACTGTTTCGCAACAGCAGGAAGGAGAGCTCTGAAACTTTTCAGCAGTTCTCTTCCCGTCTAAAGGGTTATCTGACAATGTGTCTGGAGCTTTCACAGCTCGCCTCTACCTTTGAAGGACTTGAGGAATTTGTTATAACAGAACAAATAAAGAACACTTTGTCTGCGGACACCCGAAGATTTTTAGCTGAGCAAGGTGCAGAAAAGCTTGAAGACATTTTGGAAAAGTCTGAGCGATATCACAATGCGCTAGCTGAACTGCCGGCCACAAAACGTAAACCGATAGAAGAGCCTTTTCGAAAGAATAATCTAGACCAATCTTCTCATGCTTCTAATCAGAATAACCACAGAGAAACTGGACCTCAAAACCCCACTCCTGAAAAATCCAAGTTCTACAAAAACAAGTACCCCAACCACAGGAAACAGTCTGATCAACCCGACCGCCCTTCATGGCACTGCAGCCAGCGAGGACAAGGTGACAAAGAGAAAACCCCTGTGCACGGGACTAATGATAAGAGCGAGCACACCGAGCCTAAACGAATCGGATGCTTGCTAACAGTCTCGCAAAGCGGAATTATTGACAGTGATTCCAAACCTGAGGGAGAGAGACCCTCAACGCGAGGTACTGTTATTTTTAACAGTTCTCAAACTTTTTGTTTGTTTGACACGGGGCTTTCTTATGATTGCATTGTTGCCAGACACCTGGTTAAACCCGGTCAAGAGACAGGAGAGACCGTCCAACTTTGTGGAGTTTCTAAGAGTGAGGCACCTACAGCGCTTCCCATCGCACTGGTGGAGATCCACTCTTAGTTTGTCAGAGGTGTGATCAAAGCGACTGTTATGGATGACCCCATCTACCCAGTCATACTTGGCGGTAGATACGTGTTTATTGGGAAACCGGAAGAGCCGATTGTGGCAGCAGTAACTACAAGAGGGCAAACCAAGAGGGAACGGGAGCCTGCGCAAAATTTGTTACCTATGGAACTTAAAGAAGCGCAACAAAAGGACCCTGCTTTGGCACCCTGCTTTAGGAAACTGCCCATGGCTAAGGAACCCAGACAGCACAGGGACATTTTTTCTAAGGATGGCGTACTTTATCGCAGAAGGGGCAAGCCTGACGAAGGTTACAACCAGCTCCTAGTACCGAAACAGTACAGAAGCCAAATCCTAGAAATGGGGCACTCTCTTCCCTTCAGCGGACATATGGGACAGAACGCCACAAACCAACGGATAACTACTCATTATTGGTGGCCAGGAGTAAATACTGATATTATCAGGTATGTCAAATCCTGTGCCCAGTGCCAACGTGTACCACTCAAGCAACGGACACCCCCAGTCTACATGGGTGAAATGCCAATAATGGGAACACCATTTGAACGGGTTGTGATCGACATTTTAGGACCCTTAGAAAGGACTAAAAGAAGGAACAGGTATATCCTGACCCTATTCGACACATGCACTTTATGGGCAGAAGCTATCCCGCTAACATGCACAGATGCCAAGCATGTCGCAGAAGCCCTCGTGCAGATTTTACTCGGTTGGGATTCCCTCAACAAGTGTTGACGGATAACGGATCTCCATTCCGGAACCTGTTGATGGATGAGATCGTTAAGATCTTGAGGGACCAGCACATCTACACTAAGCCTTACACTCTGGCCAGAAGTGGGTTAGTAGAACGTGTTAACGGAAACCTCAACATGATGCTAAGTAAACTGGCACAAGTGAAACCTGACGATTGGGATCTTTCTATCCCTGCAGCTCTATTTGGCTACATAGAAATGCCACATACGTCCACAGGATTTCCGCCAGCCCGCTTTTATTCGGCAGACCCATTAAGGGCCCGCTTGAAGCGTTACTCAGGTCGCTGACAGACCAGAAGGCGGATGAGACAGTCGTCTCAGCAAGTAAATATGTGTCGGATTTAAAGGAAAGGTTGAAACTAGGATGGGATCTAGTAACGAACAACTTTAAGCGAGCACGCGCAAAGCACGCTAACCGATACAGGAAAGTCGCGAAAGAGAGAGAACTACAAGCAGGAGAGAAAGTTTTGGTGTTACTCCCTACCGGGAACAACAAACTGAGGATCGGATGGCAAGGGCCGTTTACCGTCCTGAAAAAGATTTCTAAGGCTAACTACCAGATCTCTATTAAAGGAAAGGAGAAGGTTTTCCAATTAAATCTGTTAAAGAAATTCTTGGAAAGACCGGTGCCAACCTCCGAACATCCCCTGACGATCGCCAAAATTGACGAAAATGACGATAGTGGCAGGTAAATTCCACTGCGCACACACGAAATCTTTCAAAAATGTCAAAAACCGCGACACTCTTTCAAGCGCGCACAGAAGACATTCCAGAGAAAGAAAAATTTGGGAGTAGACTTGAGTAGGAATTGGAGAGAGACGAAGGGGGGAGATGAGAGGGAAGAGGACAGACACCCTGAAGCTACGGATATAGGAAATTTATTTCCATAACGTAGACATGGAGTGCTTCCATATCTTAAAGGGGGGGGGGGGGGGAACGTTCTGTCGCATAGAGATTTATGATCAATAAATTTTCTATATTCTTTTCTTTTCTACCCGTGTCCTCTACTTTATTATCGCTCTTTTATCCTTTTCCTGTTTTTCGCATTCGTTCGTTTGTGACAAAATATTACTTTCCCATTCAAACTGTCGCCTGTTTCTTTTATCATTTAGTAACGCATTTTATTGCATAATATGTCAGTCCCTGGATGTGAACGAAATACTGTGAGAATTCGTCTAGTCAGACATAGAGAGCAGACATTTGTCTACATTTTCATCTGACACGAGTTTTCTTCGGCTAAGTTTCTCGGCGTGAGGTGTGGAAACTGCCATCTGCATCGCTCAGAAATGAGACATGTCGTAAGAGGTGTGAAGACACGTTTTGGCAGTTATGGCCAGCGTCTAAGTATGTGAAGTGTTAAGAGAGAGAGAGAGAGAGGGGGGGGAGAGACCGGCGCTATTTCGGGTTTTCGTAATAGCGTGGGATCCTTTGTCCGTTTTCATATATCTTACCCAGAGTTTTAGACTTCAGGCATTCAGTACTCCTCAGTCAAGACGAGAACGATCTAGTGTTCGATTCCTAAAGATCTCTGTTAATAGAAGCATAATTTAGTTAGTCGAAGTGGATTTAGTTCTTAGTAGTTCTGTGTTGAGGTAAATATTATATATATATATATATATATATATATATATATATATATATATATATATATATATATATATATATATATATATAGATATATATAGATATATATAGATATATATAGATATATCTATATATATCTATATATATCTATATATCTATATATCTATATATCTATATCTATATCTATATCTATATATAGTAGTATTGAGTGATTCAGTGATAACCGCTTATTTCATTTTACTAGTTAGATTTCTGTGCAGAAGAAATTAATTTATAAGTCTGTTATATTCGCTAGTCGACATGTTACAGTGGAAAGCAGAATAAATTATAATTTCTAGCTTAAACTCATTCGGCTATTAATAAATTTTATTAAATTGCTAGTAATCAGTCGAGAATATTTTAACTAACTTGTAACTGCACTGACTCATCATTGAGTATTGACGTAATACGTATGTATTTGTAATTCATGCTGATTGATTTTAAGAATATAACTTATTTTACGGGAGTGTTAAACGATAAGTCAAGCTCTCCGCTTGCATTTTATAATGTAAGTTATAACCATAGTGAATAGCATGTATTTGTATTTTATATGTTGTTTTTTCTTTATTCAGTGAAAACTGGGGTAGCCCAACTCTACCAGCGTTTAAGTACTGAGAAACATCTGTGAAGAACAAAAACATTTTTCTTAAAGACTTGGGTGTATAAAGTAAAACCTGTCTGGCATTGCGTTGGCATCCAGAACGACAGAGTACCTATTACACAAACTTTAAGTTTAAATGAAGTAACGGGCCTATCGCGCCAGATTTAATTCTTCCTGAGAAAAACCTCACGTACATTTTCAGCCCTTGTGGCAAGTAAAATATTATTATCAGTAACCTTCCGACGGAGTTTTACTAGTATGTGGTTGTAACTGTCTTTTTTTTTCTTGTTGAGGTGATCACTGGCCCAAGACAGTATACATGTTGTTAGATGTGTAGTGCGAGCGTATGATGAATTGAGTGTGGGTGCGAATGAAGACGCGAATGTGTTTAGGCTCGTATAGATGTAGATCCTGCAACCCATACTCTCACATGCAGTAATCAAGGATGCTTTGACACTGCAGGCATGTTTCAAGACATTTATTGACGGGAACACACATAGTATTAACAGGAACAGTCAGTGTAACAAGGTCATGCTGACCTGACATCGATAGGTATACATTTGGCATTCAAAAAGGGTAAACATCAGAATAGACGTGCACGGTCAATAGCAAAGTTCTTCAATAATGACAGTTCGTAGCGTCGCCCTTGGCGTCTCTGACTAAACGCGTCAGATGCCTTAGTTACTATGACACATAGGTGCAACTTGGCACTCCCTGCCAATTGCACATATCAGGCTGTAGTATAATAGCCGAAAGCACAGGCCTCGTTCTGACGTCGGCCGTGTACTTCTGTTAAATAGGTTATCATCAACCCTGCAGTAATACTTATTGTAGATAGAAGTTCCGCCAATCTGCGGCTCCCACAATATATCTTCGTCACTGGATTTCTGGACAATATAAGACTAACAGTCTTGGATGGCTACCTCGAGCACAAATATATAAGTTCTGAAATGGCGGATCAGTGAGCTGCTGTTCACCCTAGGTAATCCTTTACATGTTCTGCCACCGAAAAGCGTAATAATGCATAAAGGTCGGTATTACCTGGCAAATGAATCCTCAGAACATCACAAGGAATTCTGTCGTCATCCCGACGCACAGAGATTCACTGGGGAAAACTGCCATAGCAGTTACTTCGAAGATTCTCCCCGAAAAACAATGGACTCTTGGTCCCTTCAGAAAAACAGGACCTCCCGGCTTCCCGGAAGTATATCTCACTCCCGCTTAAAAAACCTTCCCATAGGCCTACGCCGAACTGTCAACCTCTGACCCTACAGGTCAAACACAATGAATGAATAAACAAGGGAAGACAACCCCTAATCAACCTGACATCGCAGGTAAAGACACAATTATACTTATGATACAAACATAAGCAAATAACTTGACAGATGACTCCGTCGAAAATGACAGCAACATTACTACCACCCCCCTGTAAAAAAAAAAAAATGCAATTTTTTTTTTTAAATATGTTCATGAGCAAGATAGCACCAGTATCACTTCTGTGCTCATGCAAACAATGAACCTAATATCAGGTACAATAGAAGAGGGTACAAATCATCTCCCAACATAGGAGAAAATATTTCCTTTAAGCCAAACAAACTAAGGGATACCATTCAATAAACCTAAGTTGCTGGCAATACCAATCATATATCAAACATTACTAAATAATATAATCATAGCAATATACAAATGTCAATGCTATTTTAGCAACATATCACTGATGGATGGACAAAATGAAATTTGTTAAATTATCTAAACATCATCCAAATACATTTGTATTACAACATATTATGATATGAAGGACAGACCTAAGTCTGAAAGTATATCAGGAAAAACTAGGACACAAGATTTAACTGGAATCATGTGGGCATCTAGACAATATGTCCGCCATCACATTATCCGAACCACGGATAGCTCGCACCGTGAAATGGAAAGGCTGAAGAGCAATAGCATAACGAGTAGATCTCGAGCTCTTCAAATCCTTACTTTGCATAGCCGTAAGAGCTTTTTGGTCGGTTTCCATAAAGAAATGCGCGCCCAGAAGGAACCTTTGTAGCTTAAGAATGGACCAAACCATAGCCAACAATTCACGGTCCAAAACCGAGTAATTCCTTTCTGCCGCATTCAGCTTCCTAGAAATATACATTACAGGATGCAGAGTTCCTGAATATTCCTGCATTAGTGCCGCTCCAATCCCAGTGGAAGAGGCATCACTACGAAGGACAAAAGTCTTATCAATCGTCGGTAGTCTTAAGATAGGATGAGATGAGAACAAATTCTTAACCTGATCCAATGAAGATTGGCATTCTTGGGACCAACGCACCATATTAGGAGAACCTTTTTTCAATAACGTTGAAAGTGGTGCCATAATGGAGGACAGATTCTCAATGAATCTTCCATAGAATTGTATCAATCCCAATAGACTACGCACTTGCTTTTTTGTCTTCGGAACCGAGATATTTAATATCTTTGAAATGTTTTGGTCCTCTGTCTTCAACAGACCATGACCAACTCGATGACCTAGGAAGGAAATTTCACTAAACCCAACAAAAGCTTTAGAGGGTTTAGCAGTCAATCTATGCTCACGTAGAGTAGTTAGCAATTCCTTTAGACCCACATAGTGTTCTTCCCAAGTATCGCTGAAAAGACAGATGTCGTCTAAATATGCAATGACATCTGCACGATCTGATAGAATTCGACGCATCATGCGCACGAAAGTCGCTGGGGCGTTCATAAGCCCGAAAGGCATAAAATTCCATTGAAACAGACCCCTAGGTGTCGAAAAAGCAGTGAGAGGTTTGGCGTGTTCCGTCAGTGGGACTTGCCAATAACCTTTCGACAAGTCTAGTTTAGTAAAGAATTTAGCTTTAGAAAGTCTAATAAGTAGATCATCTAATAACGGCATAGGTTCAGCATCGAACTTCGTAACTTGATTTAATTTGCGATAATCAACGCAAAGACGTATGTTATTGTCTTTCTTTCGAACAATAACTATTGACGAAGAATAAGCTGAAGTGGATGGTTCAATTATTTGTAGTTGAATCATTTCATCCAATTCTTTCTCGACTTGTGCTTGAAAATGAATAGGTATTGGGTATGGTCTTACTCTGATCGGATTACGATCAGTAAGTATGATGTCATGTTCTATGACATCTGTGTGTCCAGGAATGTCGGTAAGGACATCCTGATATGATTGTAACGTAGAGGATACTTGACGTTGTTCCTCAAAAGACAAGTTGGAAGAGACTGTAACGTCTCTCCACGATTCCGTTGAAGTAAGTGGAATCGTAGGAAGAGGTAAGTTCACGTCAGAAAAAATAGTTTCCTCATCCTGTATAACGGACAGGGATGAGATGTGACCATGTTGAACTGGAGAGTCGTCCGTCGCCTGGAAAATAGGCTGTAAATAGTCTGGACGTTCAATAAACTCTGTTAGCATATTTTATATGGAAGGTTTTATGCCTTCCATCCACATCGACAATATAGTCGACATCAGAAATTTTCGAGACTATAGTGTATGGACCCTTCCAAGAAATGAGAAGTCTATTCTCTCTTGAGGGCAGTAAGACATATGCTTTGTCTCCAGGACAAAGTTGACGTAGGCGTCTTTTCTTATTAGCAAATCGCCTAGCTTTTTCTTTCGCAAATTCGGAAGATGAAGTTGCTAACCTGCACGATTCGATAATCTTTTCTCTAAGAGCTATAACATATTCATATGACGATTGTGTATCATCGTCAATATTATCGGAAGTTATCAAATCGTGTAACAAGGACATTGGCCCGCGCGGTTGCGCGCCAAAGACAAGTTCGAAAGGAGAAAACCCTGTATGCTCGTTGGGAACCTCTCTATAGGCAAAGAGGACTGCAGGTAAAACCCTGTCCCAATCTTCAGGATGATCCTCCGTTATCTTGCCAAGTAAGTTCTTTAGTGTCCTGTTAAGACGTTCTACCAATCCATTGGACATTGGATGATAAATACTACTGAGAGACCTTTTAATGTCTAGCGTAGCCATTACCTGAGACATAACGTCCGAAATTAACTGAGTGCCGTGATCCGACAGTATTTCTCCGGGGAATCCCAGACGAGAAAATACGAGCCAAAGAGCATCAGCGATATCGACAGTTGATATGCTCTTCAGAGGAATAGCCTCTGGCCAACGCGTGCACATGTCCACGCAAGTGAGGATAAATTGGTGTCCTCTGGCTGACTTAATTTTGAACGGACCAATGATGTCTATAGCCATTTTCTGAAACGGCCGAATCGGAATATCTGCAGCCTGAATAGGAGCAGCATGTCTCGGACCTCTAGACTTGACCTCTTGACAAATTTTGCAAGATCGGCAATAAATTCGGATGTCTTTATTCACGAATGGCCAAAAGAATGACGCAAGGACTCTAGTTTTAGTTCTGGAAAAACCCATGTGTCCCGCACACTGAGAATCGTGTGCATGCCGAAGAATTAAGGCTCTCATACACTTAGGCACAAGAATTTGCGAATGCATAGACTTGTCCGAGTGTTGTACCATTCGTACCAATATACCATTCTTCATAGTAATATACGATTTGTGATTCGTATTTTGATTGGGATCCCCTTTCTTTGCAAGAAGGAAGTATTTCTTCAAAGAAGGATCCTCTTCTTGACGTTTAACAAACGAGTCATGGGAAATCACCAAGTGCTCGTCTTGGCTATCAACTTCATTACTATTATCAGATGAAGTTGGGGGATTAAGAGCTTGAGCTCTTGTCACCACTGCATTGACCGTTTGAATGTTTTTTTCTTCCCAACTAGAAATTTGTTGCGGGGTGCATTCTTTAACCCCATGAATACGACCGATTATAAGATCCGCAATAGGATTAGGAAGAAGACATGCATGGACATCTCCTGTGAAGAAAGGAGTGTCAATCCTAATAATAGCAGTAGGATAGCTTTCCATAGTACCACCAAATGTAACACATTTGATTGTTTTTCCAGTGGCACAGCAAGGATCTATCAGAGACTCCTTAACCCCGACGGTAGTACATCCCGAATCGAAAAGTACTGAGACTAGCCTATCATTTATTAGACCTTTATGTAAGATGAGAGATCCTCTCCCATCATGCGCAACTGTAGCAGGTAGAGCAGGAAGAGGGTGACCACAACTTAGCGTAGATACAGTCGATGAATCGAACAATGTTAAGCATT
This sequence comes from Oreohelix idahoensis, assembly GCA_024509875.1. Lineage (NCBI taxonomy): Eukaryota > Metazoa > Mollusca > Gastropoda > Stylommatophora > Oreohelicidae > Oreohelix > Oreohelix idahoensis. The sequence goes on from JAMPIV010018658.1 coordinate 422,048, forward strand.
GGGGGCATTCAGTTGCTCTCCCAAAATCGAAAGCACAACCAGTGATAGCCCTAGAGTTACCACTATCATTTACTGTATTACAGGCTCCATCAAACTCTTGTTGCGCAGAGTTTGCCTGTTGGTAAGGTCTTTTCTTGTTAAACCTAGGTCTACCTCGATTATCATTTCCCCTGTAATTATTTTGACTATCATTTCCCCTGTAATTATTTCGACTATCATTTCCCCTGTAATTGTGATCATATTGTCTATTGTACTCATCATTCCGGTTTGAATCCCGGTTTCTAAATTCACCATCGTCATAATCTTGACGTCGAGAATGATTACCTCGAAAATTTGAATAGTTATTATTTGGATAGCCTTTGCGAAAGTGTCTCAAATTATTACCACTAAAATTACGAGAACTACCATCTTGTCTCCACTGCATAGACGATGAACCATCATGTGTTGGATTACTCCGCTTCTGAGTGTAATTTTGATTACTTCCCCTATTCCAATTTTGTTGAGCACCCTGAAATTTTTTTCTGAAATTAGGGCCATATGGTGTTGCCGAAGCAGCTGGCAACCCTTCTTTCACTTTAGAATTGCTAACTGTAGCATGGGGATGTGCTGTGGCATACTGACAACAGTATTCCTCCATTTCTTTTAAGTTTTTAGGCTTACGCTCATGAAGGAATGCAAGAAAAGAATCATTAACAGATGACAAAACCTTATCTCGCAATAATAAGTCCATTAGACCTTCATATGTTTTCTCAATCTGAGACAACTCAACCCATCGTGTAAATGTACGACGTATCTTTGTAACAAAATCAGAGAAATCTACTCCATTTTCTGGCAACATTGTCCTAAAACGAAGACGATAGTCTTCTTGTTTTAGTTGATATTTTTTTAGTAATGCTGCCCTGACAACATCACAATTAGTCCTCTCATGTTCGTCTATTGTCATAAGAGTAGTCACTGTGTCACCTGTAAAAAATGGCATCAGTTGTTCAACATATTTTTCCTTTTTTATGTTATGCGTATCGCACAAAAATTGGAATCTATCTAGATAATCTGCTACGTCATCCTTTAAAGGATTGAAATGAGGCAATTTAATCCTACTAACAAACTCCTTTGTCGTACTCGAAGTTGTTTGCTGAGCACCCGTACTCGCCAATTTCAATTTCTCTAACTCCAAAGTTGCGAGTCTTTCCTCGTGTTCCATTTTCCTAATTTCAGCCTCGGCTTGAGCTTTCCTCTCCTCTGTAGCAGCTTGAGCTTTCCTCTCCTCTGCAGCAGCCTCTTTGTCTAATCTCTTTTGTTCAGCTTCAAATCTCCTTTCCTCCACCTGCATCTGCAATTTCTTTTGTTCAGCAGCAATATCAGCTTCTCTGTCTAGCCTTTTTTGTTCAGCAGCTGCTTCTCTTTCTAATCTCTTCTCTTCAGCCATAGTTTTTTTTTCTTCTGCAGCTAATGCTTTGTCATACTGAGCAACAGCCCATTGTTCTAACTGTTGACCAGTCTTATCAAGGGCCCTCCCTTGTGTAATAAAGTAGTCCAATGTAGACAACTTGTCTACTGAGATCAGAAACCTGAAAAAAAATTAAATAAATTACCTTATCCCACTTCAATGGGAGACAAGTCTGAAATGCTAGACTTGTATACTCACTTCACTTTATTTTACTGTCTTAGTCTTAGACAAAGACTTTGTATGTTCCTCCTGTTTATAATGTACCCAAAAAATCACTTGAGTACCTGTGGAAAAAAAATTCCCTTATATCCCACTCACTATGGGCACAAGTCTTTTTTATAAAGAACTTTAATATGTATTTCACCTTGTCTCAATCTTTGTAGATAACAAGTCTTTTATTAAAGAACTTGTATAAATATCTTATATAATATTTTATTAAGAAACTCTATATGAAGAATCTACCTTATCAATAATATCAAAACATGACCAAGTATGTGTATGTAGACTGTGCATGACAGTAATGTAGTACAAACAAAAAAAAATACAAAGACAAAGATACAAAACAATACAAATGGCAACACTGTTTTAACCAAAAATGTGTAGAGAAATACACAAGAAAGGAGAGACCTACAGAATACAAACAAAACAAATCGACAATCAAAACTGAAAAACAGACAAAATATTACAAAAACAACGTTAAGTACAATTACATCACAGCTAACATCAATAGCGACCAATTGTCACTAGCAAATTTCCAAATTAAGAAAATTTGCACCTACAGACCGCTTACAGTAAGCCTCGATCAAGTGGCATATTTACCGTAAGACCCACCAACCGAAAAACCCGCAGAAAAATACACCAAAAACAGTAGAAGTAACATAAACATATAGCAATCAATTTCAATGTGTTGCAGAACAAGTTCAGTCACAGCTGAAACTAAAATAAATTCCTTGCTCCTTGCGAACACAGAAACGAAATGTCAAACGCGCACTGAACGTCAAATCCACTGTAACATAAAGTGGTATTCACGAACCAAAGTTACTATGACCTTCTCAAATTAGGGCTTGCACATTGAATGTTTACTATTTTCACGTACTGTTTACAGACACTTGACCTCCAACAATGTAGCTTGAATGCTCTGACCTAGAAAAGTCTGTTGTTGAATGAAACGTGTAACAACCAGCAGTACTGTTTACAATAGGAACCCGCCTTCTATGCAGTTATGGTCCACGTAGCAAATGCCTAGTAGTTAACTTCAGTACATGTCTTGTTATGCTTTATGTAGCATTATAATATAAATGCTCGTACTGTTTATTTGGGTCAACCGTTGATGACCTATATCTGTCCTGTTGTAGCCAAAACTTGCAAGTGTAGAATTAGCGCTGTGTGTTACGGCTGTCCCGTGTGTAGCTTAGACCCACAGATCAGAAGTGTAATGTGTACTTGTCCTTCTTGTAACTTTCTCGACAAAACTGGAGACGTCATACATGTAACAGCCAACCAGGAATGTAAATTTCTGGATCCATAAATGTCAACAATAATGTCAAATGCTCGCTCTGTTCTTTTTAAACCCACAGATCTGGTCCATCAGAAATGTAAGTTTCTAGGCCACATTGGCGACAAGAAATGTATCATAAGAGCCCACGTAACTGGTCCACCAGAAATGTAACTGTCTTTTTTTTTCTTGTTGAGGTGATCACTGGCCCAAGACAGTATACATGTTGTTAGATGTGTAGTGCGAGCGTATGATGAATTGAGTGTGGGTGCGAATGAAGACGCGAATGTGTTTAGGCTCGTATAGATGTAGATCCTGCAACCCATACTCTCACATGCAGTAATCAAGGATGCTTTGACACTGCAGGCATGTTTCAAGACATTTATTGACGGGAACACACATAGTATCAACAGGAACAGTCAGTGTAACAAGGTCATGCTGACCTGACATCGATAGGTATACATTTGGCATTCAAAAAGGGTAAACATCAGAATAGACGTGCATGGTCAATAGCAAAGTTCTTCAATAATGACAGTTCGTAGCGTCGCCCTTGGCGTCTCTGACTAAACGCGTCAGATGCCTTAGTTACTATGACACATAGGTGCAACTTGGCACTCCCTGCCAATTGCACATATCAGGCTGTAGTATAATAGCCGAAAGCACAGGCCTCGTTCTGACGTCGGCCGTGTACTTCTGTTAAATAGGTTATCATCAACCCTGCAGTAATACTTATTGTAGATAGAAGTTCCGCCAATCTGCGGCTCCCACAATATATCTTCGTCACTGGATTTCTGGACAATATAAGACTAACAGTCTTGGATGGCTACCTCGAGCACAAATATATAAGTTCTGAAATGGCGGATCAGTGAGCTGCTGTTCACCCTAGGTAATCCTTTACATGTTCTGCCACCGAAAAGCGTAATAATGCATAAAGGTCGGTATTACCTGGCAAATGAATCCTCAGAACATCACAAGGAATTCTGTCGTCATCCCGACGCACAGAGATTCACTGGGGAAAACTGCCATAGCAGTTACTTCGAAGATTCTCCCCGAAAAATAATGGACTCTTGGTCCCTTCAGAAAAACAGGACCTCCCGGCTTCCCGGAAGTATATCTCACTCCCGCTTAAAAAACCTTCCCATAGGCCTACGCCGAACTGTCAACCTCTGACCCTACAGGTCAAACACAATGAATGAATAAACAAGGGAAGACAACCCCTAATCAACCTGACATCGCAGGTAAAGACACAATTATACTTATGATACAAACATAAGCAAATAACTTGGCAGATGACTCCGTCGAAAATGACAGCAACAGTGGTGTGACCAGATAAAGTCCTATACTGAGAGAAGGCACCGACCTGACATTCCTAGCCACTAGAAATCTAAGCTATTGACACTTTGCTCGCTGTTAACGTTCGTGCCTGGACAATTTTAATGTAACAGAACCAGATATCCTAAAATAAGAAATACCAAGGAAACGTTCCCTGAAGTAGGGAATTCAACCTATCTTTGTGGAGCTGGGGTTCCCTTGGCCAATGACTAATCCTGGAGATTCTGTATGTGCATGTCCTAAAAATTGTTTGTCCAGAAGTTGCTACCAAAGCTGTAAGTACGAACGAAAGCTAATGATCACGGCTGACTGAATAGAGTGAATGCATTACTGAGCGATTCCTTTATTGTTGTATTTTGGCACCCATTTTGCTGTCTTAAATGTCTTTATGCAAGTTTTGTTGCTAACAATATTTTCCTGAAGATAGATTAGAGTATCAAAGTCTGTTCATACCTTTAAAGGGAAAACTTAGACTAAAGCATATGTATCCGTGATTCTTTGTTGCTATCACTTTTCTTCTTACAGGACTGTGGGCTATACATCGAGGGAAAAGATCATACCAATGGGTCTATCATTCTTGTAGCAATTCATTGACTTTATGGCTATTTGTATATGCTTGATGTAATTTTATGTGTTGTGACGGAATTTATTATGATAATTAAAATTCACATAAACTTAATCAGCGTGTCGGTCAGCTCGTTTCAAAATATCTATATAATCATTGTTATAGTTTTTCCACGTCTGTGCGTCTAACTGTCGTCACTTGTGGGTGTGTGTGTACGTGAGTGGTATATATATATATATATATATATATATATATATATATATATATATATATATATATATATATATATATAGACTGTCTGACTCCTCTAGATCTGTTGTAGAAGATAGGCTGAAAGGGAGAAGATTCTCGATTTCAGGGACAGCCTCTATTAATTTCTACCATCTCACTCGTGGAAATCTATTTCTATTATTATCTCTCACTGGGGCTATCACTTATTCTAATCTATTCAGAAGGGACCAACCCAAGTCTTAATTCCCCTATCAAAAATCTACGACAAGAAGGCACTGGCGATGAATAGGACACACATTGAGGAAATCTGTTGATAGCATTACAAGGCAGTCCTTGTTCTGGAATCCACAGGGACAGAGAGGCAGAGGTAGACCATAAAACACATGTAGAAGAGAACTGGAAACAGAGGTGAAAATGATGAGGAAAACATGGAAAGAACTTGAGCGGATGGCACTGGACAGGAAGACTTAGCATGTGTTTGTTGAAGGCCTATGCTGCTTGGGGAGCTAAAGGGTATTGATTGATTGTTCTTATTCTGGGAATTTTAGAACACAGATTGTCTCATAATGCCATCAACAAGTTTTATAAAAGTGCGTCCCTTTGTGGCTGGGTAGACGTATCTAGACATAATGTTGAATGCATAGGCAGCAGACAAAGACTTATAAATAAATAAATTGATATAAGTTAACAACATGAAAAATTCACAAGGATTAGATTCTCATTTAATCATACAACTGACACTAAAATTGACAAAAGTAGCTTGGTCAATTCGTATAATTAGATCGTTTAAGCTTGTAATAGAAAAGGAAAGTATAACTGACATGTGTGATGCGCAACCAGGTAACTCAGTGTGATAAACAACGCGCAGGATTAGTACAGCTGGCAGCAGTTAATGACTGAAACAAAAATACTGAACAATCTGGACCAGAGAATTTTGGCGCACTTAAAACATGTATACAGTGGTTATAAAAACACAGAGAATTGATGAACCTTTTGAATGACGTTTTATATGTATGGAGAATTGAATTTAACCTATAACTAAAAATACCAAGCATCTATATCTAACATCTGTGCAACTAGCTAAAGATAGGAACTACCGATCAGTGTAACTGTGGCATTGATAAAATGACTGCTGAACATCTGCTTCAAAGTTGCCCCTTATATGTGGTACAGAGATGGTGCATATGGCCGACGCCAGCTCCTTTCGTGGAAAAGCTTTACGGGGATTCAAAAAGCCTCAAACTGACTGCAGCTTTCTTTGAGAACATTCAAGTGGACATCTGAGAGTGGACGTCTGAGAGTGGACGTCTGAGAGTGGACGTCTGAGAGTGGACGTCTGAGAGTGGACGTCTGAGAGTGGACGTCTGAGAGTGTAGGAAGAAGAATAAGAAGAAGTGCATGAGAACTGGGCACATTATACCCAGGTAAATAAGCGGGACGTGAGAGATTCGGTGTATGTGACAAATTTCAGCCTGGCTGATAAAATATAATATGTTAACAATTCGAAACCAGGCTGATGAAATTTAATATCTGTCAACAATTAGAAACCAGGCTGATAAAATGTATTATCTGTCAACAATTAGAAACCAGGCTAATGAACAGGCGTCAAAGGAAGGCATATAAAATACCGTGTTCAAAGTTTAGAGATCAGATGGAGAGCAGAGATTTAAAGCGAAGATGTAGAAGGTAAGATTTCGTAAACCCGCACAGCGTCAGCAGACGTGTGGCCAAGGTTTAGTAATAGATTAGGAGTAGAAATGGTAATAGACGTAACTTTAGTGATTGAATACATAGTGCTGGTAGAACAGTCCCAACTTTGATGGTTTGGTCAAGTCTGCAGAATGGAAGAAAAGCGATGGCCACGACAAGCATGGGAAACTAAGAGCCAGGGATCCAAACCTTCATGACGACCCAGAGTCCGCTGGGAGGATATCATTAAACAATCTGTGAAGGGCCGAGGATTAGAATGGAACCAGGCCAGGAGGAAGACAGCCGATAGGATAATTTGGCACTATGTTTTCCAAACCTGTACACCTCACGGTAGAAGAGGAACGACTAAGTAAGTAAGAATATACAGTGAATAGTGTATTTTTGTATGTAGAGATATTAACAGAGATGATTCTCAAATTATAGACCTTGAAAAGATTTCATAATTAGTTTAATTCTGCGTATCACAGAAGTTATGAAGACACTGTGAAAGTGTTTCTCAAGTTATAGATGTCTATGAAGTTTATGATGAAATTTTTACGATGCGTGTTAACGCTGATCATTAATTTAACTAAGAGATAGTAATGTACTGTAGTATAAAGAGATTGACATAATTGCAGCTTCGCTCTGCGGATGTGGATTTAGTGAATAGATAAGTTAAGTGATATAATGTGAAACACAATAAGCAGTGATATGTTCTTTTTCTGGTCACCACGTTAATAAAGCTGGTATTGGTGTAAATGGTCAACTCTAAACCGGCACAGTGTTGGGCATACAGGTCACCTTGTCCAAAACCGTAATGAGGCCCCGACAAGGATGTAATGTTGACTATGAGTGTTAATGGGAGTGTCAATACGCGAATGCATGGATTGTTCTGAATAGTTGACTAGAAGATCAAACACTCACTCACACGTCTTCTTCTTCTTCTTCCGTCCTTAGCCACCGACCGTCAAAGCAGTCAGTGGCCATTACGCCTTGTGGCGTCTTAGGGCAACAGCAGATAGGTTTTCTTTGCCATTGTTTCCCATCACGCCTAGTGGCGTCTTTAGGGCAATGGCAAATCAACCCATTTGCCGTTGTTTCCGTAATCCAAGTGACTGGCAAACGGGTGATCAGCCCGTTGTGTCACTCAACGTAGCTAGAAGTTAATGATGCAGACTACTGTGGTCGTTTCATACTGTTTAATTGGACGCACACACTTGGACAGTACGGGTATAGGTACAGGAAAACAGGTCGACATATATCATCATCATACTGTTTGATCAATGGTCTACAATCTTATAGTTGGCATTCATGTTGAAGAAAACATTTACAATGGAAAGTCCGTAGACAAGCACTTAGATTTCCACTGTTTATAAATATAATCATCAGGCCTTACTGACCGATCATGTCAGTTAATAAATAATGTTCAAGCATGACGCCTAGAACAGAACCCCTTTTCTAGCGAAGATATGATTCCTTTAGGTAAAGTTCAGCAAATATTTCTGGAGACAATGTTAACCCCCAGTATTGGGTTTTTTTCTTTATAACTGTGATCTCTTAATCATCACGCTGATAATAAGGGGCCATCCCTGTTCTCTGATCGATGATCGACAAAAAAATATAGGATCCAAAATGGCTTCTGGTTCCAGTGAGGATTTTACTCACTATACAGATGCATAGCAAAGCTTCAATAAAGGGCTTTGTTCATGAGCACAAATGTTTCTACAAGAATCAGCATATTCTTTCATCATAAACTGCTGCATACAATCATTATTCAGTGCTGCTAGGTAACATGTCATCCCGACATATTGATATAGATAATCATCTTCATGTAGGACGTCTGCCCATCTTTTTTTTCTAAGCCTAGGAAGAAAAACGTTCAGCAAAAAGTTCTGTTTACCTGGGCATGGGAAATACACTAGCAGAACACATACGCCCTCTCCTGGCGTTACAAGAATAAACACTGGGGGAACTCATAGACTTAATAAATCATATGAGAAAAACTATCTTCTTCCCATAATAGATCACACAGAATCAACAAACTTCGGACTGGTCTCCGACATGGCATTCACCAGGCTCCATCTTCACGGAAGACCCTTTTTTTCGTCTCTCCTGCGCAGAAACCTCCCTGACCCCAACGTTCAGTACAAAGAAAAATAGTCCCACTTAGACATACAACGATATCACGATATAAGACCGAATCGTCTTAAATAGACAAGGAGTAAACATAGACTCGGACCTTAAACATTCCTGCATAAACCTAAGCAAGAACAATCTGTTTCTGGCCCAACAAGAAACAGACCAACAAAATCTGGATTCATAACGGCCCAAATTCGATATTCAGGGGAGATAACCCATATAAAAAAAGTATAAATCAATCCTGGGCGATATATCTTTGGACAGGAATGCATCCTTATTTTCAAAACAAATACTGTCCCTAAATCAAAAAAATATTATAATAACTACATACATTGCCTCCAGTAATCTGTTGATAAACAGACTACCGCAAACCCCAGGAAAAAAAATGAAACTTTTTTTTTAATCTAAGAGCAACATACAAATAGGGCTCAACAATGCACGAATAATGCGCAGATGACTAATAACAGCATTTTATAATGTCAAAAATTAAGGTAAAGTCGAAGCATAGATCGACTTGTGAGGAATATATCTCAACCATCTAGATAAAGCATTTCTCTAAGTATAAAATATTTCCAAGGAGGTGTCACCAACGCATACTAGAATACTGGCAATGAAACAATACATACAATAATTTCAATCACAATTTCATATTAAGTACCATAATAAGTTCATGATTGACAAAAGAAAATCATCAAATGGTATGAGTATGCGGTGAATATACATTAAAGACTCGCATGGTGTTTATACCATCACCTTATCATATATTACAAAATGTGTACATATTTTTGATATAGAAAAAAATAACTGTTGTAAAGCTAGACATATTAACTAAGTCCAAGATTTAACAGTTAGGTGGAATCATGTGGGCATCTAGACACCACGGATAGCTCGTACCGAGAAATGAAAAGGTTGAAGAGCGATTGCGTATCGAGTTGATCTCGAGCTCTTCAAGTTCTTACTTTGTATAGCCGTAAGAGCTTTTTGGTCAGTTTCCACTACGAAATGCGCGCCCAGAAGGAATCTTTGGAGTTTGAGAATAGGACCAAACCATAGCTAATAGCTCACGGTCTAAAACCGAATAATTCCTTTCTGCCGCATTAAGTTTTCTGGAAATATACATTACAGGATGCAGAGTTCCATAGTACTCTTGCATTAGTGCCGCTCCAATCCCAGTGGATGAAGCGTCACTACGAAGAACGAATGTCTTATCTGTTGTAGGTAACATTAAGATAGGTGGAGTTGAAAAACAAAGTTTTAATTTTTATCCAAAGATGATTGGCATTCCTGAGACCAGTGGACCACATTAGGCGAACCTTTCTTTAGAAGTGTTGAGAGAGGTGCCAGGATAGAGGATAGATTCTGAATGAATCTGCCATAAAATTGAATAAGACCTAACAGACTTCTCACCTGTTTTTTAGTCTTAGGGATTGAGATGTTAAGTATCTTACTAGTATTATGGTCCTCTCTCTTTAGGAAACCATGACCAACTCGGTGGCCTAGGAAAGAAATTTCGCTAAAACCAATATAGGCTTTAGAGGGTTTCGCTGTCAGGTTGTGCTCGCGCAAAGTAGACAGCAATTCATCTAACCCTGAATAGTGATCTTCCCAAGTATCGCTGAAAAGACAGATGTCGTCTAGATACGCAATGACATCTGACCGATGAGATAGGATTCGGCGCATCATGCGTACGAATGTAGCAGGGGCGTTCATAAGGCTAGTACCGAAAGGCATAAAATTCCATTGGAACAAACCTAGGTGTTGAAAAAGCCGTGAGAGGTTTGGCGCGTTCAGATAAAGGAACTTGCCAATATCCTTTAGACAAATCAAGTTTAGTGAAAAAATGAGATTTGGAGAGTCGAGTAAGTAGCTCTTCTAGTAAAGGCATAGGTTCGGCATCGAACTTCGTTACTTGATTCAATTTTCGATAGTCAACGCAAAGACGTATGTTATTGTCCTTTTTTCCGAACAATAACCATCGGCGAAGAATATGCAAGAAGGCTGGATGGTTCGATTATTTTTAATTCGAATCATCTCATTTCCAATTCCTTTCTCAACCTTGTCTGAAAATGTATAGGTATAGGATAAGGTCTAACCCTAATAGGTGTATGGTCAGTTAGAACAATGTCATGTTCAATGACATTGCGATGTTGATCCAGGTATGTCAGTGAGGAACATACTGAAATGTTCTGCAACATGGTGGAAATCTTGTCGCTGTTTTCTCCCTATAGACCAAATCATGTAGAGACGGGTAAAACGTTCTTCCATGAATCACTAGAATGAAGTGGGATCATTGGAAGAGGAAGATTTACATCTGAAAAACTTGTTTCCTCATCCTGTATTTACCTGACGAAGGATGAGTATAAAACCATGTTGGACTGGTGAATCGTCCGTTGCCTGGAAAATAGGCTGTAAATAATCCGGACGTTCATGGAATTCCGTAAGCATATTGATGTGGAAGGTTTTATGCTTCCCATCAATATCGACAATGTAGTCAACATCGGAAAATTTTGAGATTATATCAAACGGACCTTTTAATGAGATAAGAAGTCTGTTTTCCCTACAAAGGTAGTAGAACATACACTTTGTCCCCAAGGACAAAGTTGTCGTTAGGTTCTCTTCTTATTGGCAAATTGCCTAGCCTTCTGTTTGGCAAATTCAGAAGAAGAAGTTGCTAATCTTGCATGGCTTCGATTAATCTTATGTCTAAGCGCGATGACATATTCGTAGAGAGATTTTGTGTCATCGTCAATATTATCAGCGGTTATAAGATATGAAGCAAAAATAAAAGACATCGGGCCGCGCGGTCGCGCGCCGAAGGCAAGTTCAAAGGGAGAAAATACTGTATGTTTCATTGGGGACCGCTTATACGCAAAAGAGGGCCGCGGGTAAAACCCTATCCCAATCTTGAGGATGATCCTCAGTTATCTTCCTTAGTAGGTTTTTGAGTGTTCTGTTTAGACGTTCCACCATTCCCATTAGAACATAGGATGGATAGATACTACTCAATGATTATCTATCTTAGAGTAGACATCACTTGAGACATGGTATCCGATATCAGTTGGGTGCCATGATCTGATAATATTTCTCCGGAAATCCCAGACGAGAAAAATTTTAGCCAAAGGCGTCTGCAACATCGGCAGTGGATGGAAATGCTATTCAGAGGTATAGCCTCTGGCACAACGTGTGCAACATGTCCAAACACGTTAAAATAACTGATGTCCTCTGGCTGATTTGATCTTAAAGGGACCAATAATGTCTATTGCCTCATTTTTGAAACGGGCCGAATTAGGAATATTCTGGCAGTCTGAATAGGTGCAGCATGGCGTGACCTTTGGAATTTGACCTATTGACCATACCTTACAAGATCGGCAATTATATCCGTATGTCTTTATTCACCGAAAGGGGCCAATAGAAATGACGCAAAGAATTCTAGACTTAGTACCGGAAAAAACTTATATGGCTCCAGCACAATGAGAGTCATGAGCGTGCTGCAAAAACTTTAACTCTCAAATTCTGTGGGACCAAGAATCTGAGAATGCATTGACGTAGTAGAGTCTTGGACCCTAAGTACAAGTAACGCCTATTCTTCATTGTAATCAAGATTTTCGATTTTGTCTTAATAATTTGGATCACTTTTTGTTGCAAAGAGTGAAAAGAATTTTTTTTAGAGTGAGATCATCTTCTTGCTGTTTTATGAATGTAGTCACGGAGAAATTACCACGTGATGCATCTTGGTTATGCACTTCACTATCTTCTGTAGATGAAGTTTGAGGGCATATTAAGAGCTTGTTGCTCTTGTGTCTACTGAATAGCACGTTTGGATATTTTGCTTTTCACAAGCAGCAATTTGTTGCGGGAGTGCTTTTTGATCCGTGAATACGACAATGATGAGATCAGCGAATGGATTCGCAGA